>JAEIFZ010000200.1:8540000-9082500 GCA_018904035.1 Zaprionus ornatus
GTGGCTAATTGCTGTGAACCAAACTGAGCTGAAACTGAAGCTGAAATTGCCCAAAAACCGATGAGGCCACTGACTACGTAATCTGCTTGGGCCAAGCGTGAGAAAATGCTGCGTTACTTGCGCTATCTCTCCCTCTCTCTCTCTCTCTCTCTCTCTCTCTCTCTCGCTCTCTTTCGTAAGCTCGTTCTCAGTCTTAACTCCTTCAAATGCAACAATTAAAATGCATTTTATGCGCATAAAACATGAAACATGGACATGGAATCCATCCACATGCGACCGCCCAGTGACTGTTCCCCCCTCTCCGCCTCCGCACTTGTCCCCCTTCTTGCCCATGTTTGTTCTTCTCCTGCAACGATCCTTGCATGTTTCGAAGGTGTTAAGGCACCGACCAAATTGGTATGCTGGTAAACGAAACCAACACAGCAACAACAAGCAAAGAGATCGGACAGAGATGGGTAGAGGTGGGGAGGAGGGGTAGGGGGCAGCGGAGCAGCTGCCCAAATCGGCAAAACGCCGGCATCCCGCAGCAGTCCTTATATGAAAGTCACTGCAAATACGCTGCCCAGTTCGGTATGAAGAAAGAATGCGCCAGTCTTGGCAACAGCTACAGCTACACTGAGAAAAACAACTGCTAACCCATTAGGCTCAGACAAATAAAGTAAATTGTCAAACATGGGATTTACGTACCTAGAAGATGTTGTTAGGCAAGTCATGAATTAAGTAGAAAATTTCGGGTTGTGATCCTAAGTTGCAGTTGTTCTGAAGAAAGAAATATGTAGCGTGAAATGTATTTTGAATGTGTTTTGATTGTATTTTTACTTTTATTGTTTTATAAAAACACACTGTAAGTTTATAGTACATTTTATAAATCTAAAAATTATTTTAACGACAAGCATATTTCGACAAACGGAACTCAATTTCTGAAGCTGGAAATGTATTTTAAATAAATAAATAAATAGATTTTTTGTCTGTCATGTGATAAGGTTGAAATTTGCTCAGCATCTGCATTTTGTAATTATCTATGAGCTTTGTTAACTATATAGTTATTTCTTTACTATTTTTGTTAATAATCAAAACAAACTGAACAGCGGGTAAACTGATTATGATAGTTATTATTGGAAATATATTAAGTCTGCATATGGCATTGAAGAATATCCATTCAGAATTTCATCAGTCTTAGTTGAGTAATAGCAGAGGTCTGTGTGTTATTACAGAGAGCTTAGAGCGAAGAAACATGCACTTTATATATTCTCTATGTATCTATCTCTCTGTAAGACTAAGGCTTGTAAAATCTGCACAGATCGTGTTAGACCTAGTTCTTGCTGTATGTGAGGCAAGTATATTCGGTTTTCAATCTCCTTTCTCTACACTAGGCATTATGCAAATACCCCCAACATTTCTCACAGTGTACTGCGGCTGCAGCTTCAACTTTTAGTTGCAGCTCTAGAAAAAGAACTTGTTTAAGGAGCTGCTGCTTGTGCTGCTGCTTCTGCTTCTGCTGACGCTACAGAAATTTTTACATTTCATGCAACGATCAGAAAGACTGGGAGACAGACAGAGAGACAGACAGAGATAGTCAGAGAGACAGTCAGCAAGACGGTGAGACCACACAGGCAACACCGAGTTGGACATTGGGACAGTGGGACAATGCGCAACTCCTGTATATCTGTATGTGTGTGTGTGTGTGTGTGTGTGTGTATCTTTGGGTATCTCTCAAAAGTGGCCACGTTTGACCTTTTTGTTGCTGTTGCTGCTGCTGCTTCTCTCACACTGAGAATCACTGGAGGACAGGCCCTTGAAAAATATGCCGACCATGTAGGTTCTTTATGATCCCGTCTGGCTTTCGTCTCAACTATGTCTATCTCTCTCTCTCTCTCGGACAGGCAACTATTTTTGGGCCTTAACACTTGTGCGCCGACCTGAGTCTGCTGCGCTGTGGCAATTAAGTCGTTGCTCGACGGGATCTACCTTTCCCTGTCTGCCGATCCTCTCTCTCTCTCTCTCTCTCTATCTCTCCCGTTTTCGCGTGGCGTCTACTCAGCATGATTCATTCTTAGAACCTTAGCTGACAACGCTGACGAGGCTGCTTTGTTGTCATCTTTTGTTTTGATAGCGCGCGCGGTTTACTCACAACGTTTTTCTCTCCTTTTTTTGTCGAAACTTTTAAAAAGGTTGTGAAATACTTTGTCCGGAGAGATCTGACAGTTCCCGGCAGCGCCGTCATTTACTAATTGTCCAAAATTGCGAAACTTAACAGTTGCGGGTGTGAATCGCGACAAGTTTAGATTGTAGACAACAATGTTGAGCAAGTTATATAAGAAAGAGAGAGAGAGAGTGAGCAAGATCTGGCAACCTGATCTACTTGATTATGCATCATGATTCATGGCTGCTACTGGGAGATGTTCTGGGAAGTATAAAGAGATTACTATCTCGAGGATCGTAAATAGGAAAAAGAGGATCGGCTTTGAGAAAAGGTTTGTGTGAAACGAGGGAATTATTTATGTGAGAGAATGACTGCATCTTAACACATTCTTGAATAATGAAAATATCAAACGGCAGAGAACACTTATTTATGATCAGTGATCAGTGAGCATCTTATAAATGTCTCGGCGCAGACTGTGCTTCAATTGTGGGCATAAACAAACTTAATAACAATCAACAATCAACTACGTTGCGTTTCCTTTGTGGCTCGAGGATCATTTCGTGAAGATCATATTAAGAGAAATTGCTCTCAAAAGTTTACGAAGAACGAAACACTTGGGGAGAGGGAGAGATACATAGCGTTGGCTTGATGCCATGAAGAACTCTACACTTATTGCTGATGGCACTCCTGACTTTATAGACATGCCTCCTGAGGCGTGCCTCTTGAGCTGAACGCGGTTCCACTTGGACACGGAGGCAGAGGCAGAGGCAGCTTCAGCTTCAGCTTTACCTTCCAGTTTGCCCCCGAGAGCAAACAAATTTGTTGCTCAGCGAATTTCCCAAGATGCCGCTGACCAATCGGCCACTTAAGCGAACCCCGACTGGGGCGGAACCAAGAAGAAGAAGTGGCAGTGGAGGGAGGGTGGTGAAGTCGCTGTCTGCCTTTAGTTATTTTGCTTGGGCCGTGAGCATGACGAATGTTAAATTGCTGCTGCCGCAGTGGAGACTGTGACGGCCTGAGCAGAGTCTCTCTCAGCGAGTGCAGCAACGCCCCAGCAGGAACATTGAAACGACCTCGTGTTGATTTAATTAGGTCACATGAAAGATTTGTTAATTTACGCCACCTACTTTGATGGCGCGTTTGTTGATAAGCCCCCACAGCGCAAGATGCCTACGCCAGAGAATGTAGTAATGTCAGAGAAGTGACGAGAGGGGGGCGTGAGGAGTTAGAGGAGAGGGGCAAGCTTGTAATTAATGTACAGCTTACATATATCTGCAATACGTGCGTATCTGAAAGTTCATTAAATGCCGCGCAAAACTCTTATCCCAACTTACCCATCAAAGGTCGTTTGACACAGTCAAGTGTCGGCAGCGGGAAAGGGAATGAGAAAGGGAACGAGAATGGGAATGAGATAGGGCTATGGGAAAGAAAAGATTTGCGCTCGCCTTGAGAGCCTAAGCCTCTCTTAAATGCAATTGCCTCTGCTCGGGTTTCAATTTTCTACAGTTCGTTAAGAGGGACGACCCCAAGAGCCTTAGTCCCTCCGTAGGCATCATGCAAATCTTAGCGATTAACCTTGGCCATTTGTTTTGTCCTAATCTGGCAAATAATGGTTTTCAATTAGTTTGCCACGGTCCAGTTTCAGTTTCCCTTTTTCCACTCATTCTCAGGGGCTGCTGCTGCCTGAGTTTGTTGTTTGTGTTGTTATTAGCTGAAGTGGAAAAGCCGCTGGACAATGCACAACTTGAGTAGAGATTGCTGAACACTTCTAGCCATAATAATACAGAGTTGAAGGTAGATTTTGTTGCGATATTTGAGAGAGGTTCTCTAGGCAATTGCAAAAGTGATTATACGCAGTTTACTATAATCTTTCAATTTGTTTTCTTTTCTGAAATTGAAAATCAATTAAAACATCTTTTGGTTTTCCCAACCCTCGTTGTCACTTGCTGCACACACACACAGGGAGAGCATCGCCAGGTCGTTAAACCACACCCTGAAACAACTGCTAAAACATAAAAATGGAAATAAATTGAAAGACCATTGAATACGTAGTTCCCCCCACACACAGGCACACTCTTGTGCGCTATAAAACCACTTTCAGTGCGTTAAAATAAAAATCAAACTAGCCACAGGTCATTAAATTTAGTGACAATTTCGTTAATGATCGTCGCTTCAGAATAGGATGGGTCGGGCCCCGAGCTTTTGGCAGCACATTAAATATACATAAAATATGGAAACATGAAAATTAATATCTATAAAATATAATACAATAGGGAATTGTTGCTGAGAAAAAATTGAAAAAAAAAGCCCACACAGAGGCAGAGGCAGACAAAGGGAAAACAACAAAAAAAGAAACATATACGAGTATAACACAAGTGCCAAAGCGTCGCTTGCTCGTAAATTCGTGGGTTTTATGGGCCAGGCTACCGGAAAGCCAAGACCCAAGAGCCGAGACCTGAGACCCAACACCAAAGACCCGAGACCCATTGGCCGAAAGAGCTGAAAATGATGTCGCAAGCCGACAAACCCAAAACGATGATGTGCGGATGGATAATAAAATGAAAACTAATTTTGACAAGGTAAATTTCAAATAAGATCCGAAATAAACAACAACTTTGAGTGGAACTGGAACTGAAACCGAAATCAAATGCTGCGTAGAAGTCAAGAGCGATAAATTCAAGAGACAACAACCCACACGACGACGACGACGACGGCGACGACGTTGCAGGCCAGATGATGCTGCTGATGTGCTGGATGATATCTATGATGTGGCTGGGGAAGTGGAAGTGGTTGACGGATTGTATGGAACCACATGCGAAGTGTGTTGTCTTTGTCTGCCAAGCTTCGTCGTTGTCGTTGTCGGTAGCTCAAACGATGCCACAACAAGTTTTCTTTTTTTTTTTGGACCTGCTGCCCACGCAGCCCAAAACGAGAAATCGCAAGCAGGGAGAGATGGGAAGGGGAAGGGGGGCAGATCACTGTTTTAAGCTTTTTATGGCGGCGTCAGGGAAGCGCCAATCATAATCAAGCCATAAATTTAAGTCTTATAAGACATCAGATGACTTTAAAGGCTGCCTGAGAAGAGCGCGTGGCGTCGTTGTGTGTGTGTGCTCATAGATTAAATAGTCCTTAGTATAATGAGGCATCTTAGTATAGGGTATGTGGTACAATATATTAACAGCTTAATAGCTGCTCAAAGGCTAATTGCTGCGAGGAAATACGAGCTCGGTTCTCTTTTCTTTCTCTAAGTGCACTGGCCAAATATGTAAATGTTGCTCCACACAGACGCCATTTAAATGTCTGCCCTCTCCCCTCCCTGGACCCCTCTACATACGTTTTAATAAACTTTCAATTGAGTCTGTGCCAAATCCAATAAGCAATCCACACACATAAATAACCCCTGGGACGACAGAGAGCCCAGACGACGCTGGCAAATAAAGACATTTCCGGCATATCTGTTTCCCCGCACTCCCCGCGAGTCCTTTGCTTTCTTCGTAGTTTGGGAAATTAGCCATACAAATACAGAAGGTTTGCTGACAAATGGTTTACAATTACAATGCAAAGGGGATATTGACGAATCGAAGGAAAATAATGAAGGGAAATGGGAAAATTGAAAGCAGCGTAGAGGAAAATTGTCCTTATACGTAATGCGAAACTGAGAAGTAAATGTAATGATAGTTTTTCACTGCGTATCCCATAACAGTTGAGGAAAATCCCCTTGAATGTGGCTAGTGTATCTACTGTATCTGTATCTCATGGATACATGGCTGTATTTTTATCAGCTGTTTGTATTTGTTTTGTCTTTGCACTTGCAACATTTGCCGAGTTCATTGAAATCGAATGAAAAGGAGAACCCGGAGAAATCTCTTTCACCCCAACACGCTTTGTACTTTTGCCGACTGTTTGCCCTGTGCCTGTCCGTGCCTGTCTGTGCCTGTCCATATCCTGTCTCGTTCAGCTCGGTACCTGTTTCACAGTCGAGTGGACTCAGCTCGCTGCCTCCGTCTCCATCTCCATCTCCATCTCTATCTCGGTCTCCTTATCCAACTTCAGCTCGCGTTGCGTTGCATGCTTTATGGCCAGGTATCTGTACATATCTTTTGTCGGCATCAACGTACTAACTCATTTCATTCATGGCCGTAAATTGTGCAAGGATGCGTTGAGACGAGGCGAATTCTATGCCAGGCTTTAAGTTGCTAGATGAGAGAAACAGAGGAAACTAGTTACTACAGAGAAAAAGCTATTCAGGAACTTATATGTTTATTTTCCCATACACAATATGGTATTTTCCTGCCTGCCTGCAGTATATATTTTCGTAAGTAAAATACTCACACTCGCGATCGATTCTTATTTGGCATCGACCTCTCGATCTCTGCACTTGAAGCCTGCTGTGGCCTCATCGATGATGATGATGATGAGGCTCACCCAAGTGGAATCGCATCGTGGCGACGGCGAATTTATGTGTTTCATTAAAACCGTTATGAGGCGCGTGTTTTGTGGCCATTAAGCTGAGAGTGAGCGAGAGAGAGAGAGAGAGAGAGAGAGAGAGAGAGAGGTGGGAAAGGAGGCATCCATTACAATGCCCAAAATTTAATAATGAGCATCGACTCTTGCCTTGGCAAGTGGAGTCGGAGAAGTCGCATGTTCCAGATTTCAGGTCAAGCATTCGACAGCGATTGTTCCCCCTTCTACTTCTCCTCTTCTTCTTCCTCTCGTACGATCTCTACTTATTTCATTTTATGTTGAAAGGCGTCTCGGACAATGCTAAATGCAGGCGATTTGTGCTCCACTTTTTGGCAGAAAATTGCCAGAGATTTGGCAGATTTTTTGCGCTGCAACAGAGAAATCAGTGAGTGGAATGTCAAAGGGGGCAGGGGCAGAGAAGGGAAAGGTTGATATTGTGAAATAAATATAAAGTTGTGTGCAATATAATAATACTTATATAGTAAATAGAAGTTATTTGAACAAGATACGTTGCCCGTTTCCTCAAGTTTCTCTCTACTTCCCATAACATTTCTCACGTGAACAAATCGTTGGGGTGTCAAGTCACATTGCTACCCAGTTTAAGCCTAAATAAACTTCAAATAGCATTGCCGGGTTCAAAACTGAATCCATCCTGAACGACAGAGAAGAAGAAACTTCAAGAAAACTCACAGACACATCCCAAAGAGTGGGAACACTTTGCTTTGCCTGCTCTTGGCTTGTGGTAGGGAAATGTAAATTCCATGTGTGTGCAAGGTCTGCATGTGTGTGTGAGTGTGTATGTGTCTACAACACCTTTTACCAAGAAACAACAACAATTACAGCAGTCATCACCTTTGGTGGTTTCCAGTTGTTGTCGGCGCCTTGTGAACCTGCAACGGCAAAAGGTCTACAAACTACCTAAGCAGTTCAAAACTGCAATGCCGAGAAGCCTGTGCCACCGTCAACTTGCAGTGGAGTGAGCGAGATGGAGAGAGCGTGTGTGTGAGTGAAGAAGAGCGATATATATTGTTGTTTATTATCTTATGGCTTGGAAGTTATAAAACAAAGCGTCAATTGACTGCCAGGCAGGCAGGCTCTGTGCCCTGATGCAATCATCTCGGTAAAGTACGACTCTCTGTCTGCCTGTCTCGGGCTCTCTGTGTTTAATTTACATTGCACACACACACACACACACACAGACAGGCACACCGAGACAGCTCCTGTCTGTAAAAAGCCGCTAAAGAGAGAAAGGGAGGGGGGGAGGAGCAGCTCACTAATAGAGGAAGTTCCGAAAGGCTGCTGTATAAATTATTTTCGTGAGTTCCACGTGAGTTAAATATGAGATAAGCCACAAAGGAATTCGGCAAAAGAAAGAAACAATAAAACTCAGTCATAACTCAGCGAAACGCAATACTCGTACAAAGATTATCGGCGATCTTAAGTCGAACTGCAGTACGATAAGTGAATAGAAAGTAAGCTAGAGCACGAGAGGTAATCACCTAAAGAACAAGAGCTAAACAAAGCACAGTTACAACCTACGATGTGTGTGTAAGGTCTACCAATAAAAAGTCAATCTAAAACAATTTTCTCTTTGCTCTATTTACAGGTAAGTTCGAGTCTTGCAGCCCATCTATGCGTAAGTGAATTCCAGCATTTCCTGTACCCTTTACCAAATCAAATAAATATTTTGGCCTGCGGTTATCTTGGAAGAGGAAGCAGACAGAAAGAAGAGAGAGAGAGAGAGAGAGGGAGCAGAAGAACCTGCTCGTATAACAATTACCCGCTCGGCGTCTGCAAATTAATAATAATCAAACCAAATTACACAATGACACGCACTTGAAGACGTCTCTCCACTCGTCTTGTCTTGTCTCGTCTTGGGGTCGCTCTTGCCTCGTGCTCGACTATCAATTAGGCACATCTTTCAATCAAACTAAAAGAAACTCGACAAAAAAAGTAAACGACACTCGAAAGATTTGTATGCCTCTCACAAAGAATTAGCGCTAATAATTAGAGACGCGTCTACAGTCGCCGTCTCCGTTCGTAAGATAAATATCTACAATTATAATTATTATCATCATCATCATGATGATCATCAGCGTCGTCGTCGTCCGCCAACGCTTCATCATACTCGGCTTGGGGTTCGTCTTCGTCTTGGGTTCTTCTTCTTCTGCTTCTTCTTCTCGTTGCTGCCTTTCGAGTGGCAACTCTTGTGGCATTGTTTTGTGTCCTCCTGTCAAGTGCATAATAATCATAATTTATATATTTCTTTCTATACCTTGTATGATATTTCGGACAGGTGTGTGCTGTCTTCAACCAAACCAACTACTTTGTTGCGCCCCATAAAACTTGTGCGAAGATTCGAGCCACAGACCTCATTGGGGTAACCTCTCTGGATATTCGTCTTGCCTGTGTCTTATTCTACAACTCTGTAGGGAAGAAACCTCTCTCTCTCTCTCTCTCTCTCTCTCTCTCTCTCTCTCTCTCTCTCTCTCTCTCTCTCTGAAATTTATGTTAATCTGCCGCTTGTTGCATGTCATGCCACAAATGTCGCTTAATTATGTGAGGATCGAGCAGCTTGTGCTGCGCCTTCCCCTTTTGGACCTACCTCTCTCTCTCCCTTGCTGCTTCGAGCACTAATCATAATCAGTTTTGAGTTGTCTCTCTCTCTCTCCCTCTCGTTTTTTTCGTATTATTATTTATAGCACTGTAGTCTGATAGTTTCTTTTTGTTGGCTCCGCCGTTTTCGCGTGGCATGTGGAAAATGTTAATTAAATTGTAATTTATGTGACGGCAGATAAGTTACTAGAGTAAATGGGTCGGGAAGGGAGTGGAATTTGTCTAGGGTTGCTCACGAGAAACCCTTTAGTTATCATACGAGAAAGACGAGTAGAGAATCTCAACCAGTTTACTAAGTTTGTAACTAAAGATTAGAAATAGATAGTCAATGTCTGACTGCTGATTCACTTGAGCTTAGGTCATTGTCTCTGTTTAGTGTGGAAGATAACCCATAACCGATAACCCCAGAACATGATAACATAATAAGTTGGTTCGTCATTCGTTGTCTCTGTGGGCGAACCTTGCGAATTGTTTAATCAAGTTTTGCGCATCAACTTGAAGAATTCTGCTGCTAAACGCGAGCAACATTCCTTTCCCACGTACCACATTATAGTATAATAATATATGTGTGGAGAACTGAGGCAATTATGTTGCTAATTTGTCATTTTAAGCGTGTCTTGTGCCTTGTCGACTTTCCGACTTTCTCATTCATTAACAAATTATGCAATAAATGCAATCAAGCAGCTCGAGCTAACGATGTGCCAATATAAAACCCGTTCCCCGCTCTCTCAACTCTCATTCCATTTTAATTCCAAGGCAATCCTTAACAACAACAACAGCAACAACAACTGCCACTCGCACTTAATTAAGAACTTCACTTAGCACCTTTGACTCTCCCGACTCGATCGCGCCAGTTCAGCCGGTTTCAGCTTCTTTTTCTTCTTTTTTTTTTTTTTTTGGGTTGACTCTCTCGTTTACTCTGGTATTCTGGAATTTTATCGCGCTTTGCATATCGCAGTCGCAGTCGCAGGCAACTTCACCTTCGCCTTTGCCTCTGAATCAATATTTTGCTTTCTCACGCTATTCTGGAGTAGAAGCTGTGCTGCGCCTCTGGAATGCGGCGCAGAGCGCAGAGTCGGTGCCGCAGTTGGCAACAATTTCGCCTGATTGCACTGGCTTTTGGTCTAAAAGGCAGCAGCAGCAGAGGAGCCCAGTCCCAGTTGCAGTTCCCCTTGGCAGCAGTCGCAGTCGCAGTCGCAGTTCGGGCTAAATGGTATCACATGTCGACAATGGAGTTGTCGTTGTCGTTGTCGTTGTCGGCAAGGCGAGTGCATTTGCATGCCCGGGCACCTATGTAATACCCTGTAAACGTATATAACAGCTTTGCCAGAGCCTTCTCTGTAGCGCATCTCAGCTTCGACTTGGTCTAGTCGCACATTCCTTTGCTTAGCTTCCTTTTCAAGCAGCTGCTGCCGTTGCTGCCTGCTTGGCTGCATTTGATGATAAATAGGCGCAAAGGTAAAAAGCCAAAACGTGAATGCGAATTTCGTATGGCTCCAGTTGGCTTTACCCATGTCTACATACAATTCGCAATGCTTGTTGAGCGTGGAGTGAGGAGTGAGAGGTGAGAGGTGAGAGGCGAGAAGAGTTGCAACTGGGGGTTGCTGTTTAGGCAGGTGAGCAAGCAGCCCCTTGCAACAGAAGGCGGCAGCCGGCAGCAAGCAGCGGAACTTGGTGCTGCTTTCAAGTGCAACGCCAAGGCAAAGGCAACGCATTCAAGTGCCTCCTTCTACAGACTTTGCAACGGGTTTGTGCTGCCTGCCTGCCTCTCTTGTGCTTGTTCTTGTTTTATGCGCTGGCATGTTTGTTTGTCAACCTACACCAACAACAGCAGTGGCAGCAGCAGCGCCGACAGCAGCTGTTGCCGGCAAACAAGCCTAGAGCGATGAAGGGAGGAAGGAAAGAGGGGGGCAGGCAGGCGACAGCAGGAGAGCTTTGCAGTCAGTCAGAGCAGGCGCAGGCGCTGGCACATGGCAATATTTCATTACCCACGACTTACGCGACTGACACTGCGACTGCGACAGCCACTTGGACTCGGACTGCGACTCCAAACTGCAGGTACGGGTTCGGGTTTCGTTTCTGTATATTTTTTTTGTGGCATTTGAGGCATGCCTTGAGAGGGCAAACCGTTCTAGACGCAGCTCCTCGACGTTATCTACCTTCGGCCATAAAGATGGAAAGACACAAAGTCTCGTCTCGGTGGGCAGGCAGACTCTGCGTGTGTGTGTGTGTGTGTGTGTGTGTGTGTAGGATAGCTTAGTGATACTGATAGCAGCTGCAACAGCAGGTTACAAAGCTTGTAAATACCCACCTGAAGATCTATCGCTGCCTCGTTGTGTCAATGATCCTATAAAATATTCAAAGAACTGCATGAACTGTGCGAATACTCATGATCCAGCATTAGTTTGTCTATTACATTAATAACAGCAACGATTATAGCATCTTTATAGAGCTAAGCAGCTGTAAAGGCTAGTCTTATACCTTTATTATGGCTCTTTTCATGCGAATAATCCTTTTATTTATTGATTGTACTGTGAGTTGAGCTGTAAAGTTCTTAACTGCGATTCTTTGCTGGTTAAGACATTGTGGAAACTTTCACTCTACACTGCAGGTCAACTGTTACTGTTGTTGGCTATATCTATTATATATGATATGATGATACATATGTATATAGTTATATATTAACTAAAGTTCTTTCTCTTGTGTATATTTTATATTTGTAGTTAGTTTCAGTAGTTTTGAATGCATTGTTCTACGGCAGATGCCTTCAAATAGATCATAATTTGATTAGAGAAATATTTACATTTATCTTTGAGAGATTTGCATCTCTTCTAGCCTCTCTTCTTCTACCTTTCTCATGCTGTGCTCTCTTCTATAAAGTGTATGCGTAATTCGTCTATACTGAGGGATGTCTCACCTGCCGTATCTGCTGCTGTCTATCTATGAGTATGTTGTAGTCACCGAGACAGGTGGTCACGCTGCAGTTGCTCCCCAGTTGGCTCTCCCCCTTCCCCCTTTGACAGTCCCTAGGCTGCTCTTCACCTGGCACCTGGCATACCTTTTGCCACTCGCGAATAATTTCCATACCATCGCGGCGACAATAAAAACGAGAAACATGCCAAGTTTTTTTTATGATTTTTTTATTTCATGCTTTTTTTTTTGCCTTACGCGCGCATCTGCAAATTAAAAACGCATTTTATTTTATACTAGACAGAGGGACACACACACACGCACACAAAGTGTCGGCAATGGATGCCTTTGGCTTTGACAATGGCACCACACACAAGGTGTGTGTGTGTGTGTGTGTGTGTGTACACTGTGCAGCACAGCATCGAATCTGAATCGGAGTTGGAGTTGGAGTTGAAGTTGGTGCTTGCAACATGCGCACGACGTATGCAACATATGTTTCCATGTACGCATTCTTTCGCCTGCTTTGGCTTTTCTTTTTGCGTATGCGTAATTATTGTGAAATTTGTTGCAAAGTTTTCTTGTCGTCTGCTCGGCCTGTCTTCGTGTGTGTTGTGTAGCTACACTTTAGACTTAATTGTTAGCTGTAGGACACACACAACAGCAGCACAGCAGCAGCAGCAGCAGCAACAACAAGCACCACAACACACACTTGACACAACAACAAGAACAACACGAGGGGAGCCCTGTTGAAATCAAAGCTTTGATGCCGACACAACACACGACGAATGAAGAAGAGATGTTGATGATGACGGTGTTGCTGTGGCTGTTGCTGTTGCTGTTGCTGTTGCTGATGCTGATGCTGATGGTGATGATGATGATGATTATGTTTATGAGCAGATGATGATGATGACAGGTAGCCGAGTGTTTAATTTATGTCTTTTTAAGCACTTGCCACGCTGCATAGACAAAGCGAGAAGAGCACCGAGTAGAAGAAGTCTGCACCAAGAAATGCAATTTCAGCATGCAGAAGTTCCCTCTTCAATCAGACCAGCAATACATATCTATTAACAAAGCCAGCAAAACTGTAACTGCAAAGCTGGGCAGGCTTACGTTAGATACTTTCGTATCTTTCGCTGGCACAGGCGCCTATCTCAAGTGTTTTCAATTGCCTTTGGACGCTTTCTCGACTTGTTTATCAGTTGTTAAACCGAAACTGAAAACGTGCCTATCGATGACACAAGATCTTTAACCCAAATCAGCACAAGCTTGTTGATAGCTTCCGTAGAACTAGGCAACTATACCGTTGATTTATGTGTACAGCTAATTGAAGGAGGAATTGAAGGTTAATCCCCCACCCTCAGTTATTGTGCCACTTTCACTTATTTTTTTGGGGTATTTTTGATCGATTTGTACAAACAAAACGTCACAAGAGTAGCACAGATAACACACACACACATATAATATATATATAAATATATAATTGATTAAATTCGGAATGCCAACAATAACAAACAAAATGGAGATAGGTTGAACACATAAATGGAGCTCGTAATTCATTTGAATTTCACGTTGCGAGTCGAAATTCCCATTCAAAATTCATGTTCCCTTGCACAGACCGCACACACAGATTAGATTACCCTGCAAATTGACACATTTTCTGACCAACAGACACTCAGTCGGTCGGACCGGAGAGCAGAAGGCCTGTCAATCAGTTGACAGAGAGAGGGGGAGAGATAGAGCGGGTGGGCCCGGCTGGAAAAATTGTCGAATGGGCGCAGCTCTTGACGTGATTCGTTGCGCATTTGCCTCATTCGTTGCGGCAACTCGACGAAATATTGTTTAAAAAAAAAAAAAACAAAGATTCCCGAATTTCCACGTCAGCCACACGCTTCACATCTTTGTTCGCATTCCAGGCTCGCAGTCTCTCCACTGTCTGGCTGTAGGTTCCCACTCTCAATGTGCTCTCATTATGCGTTACGCATTATCCTTTCAGGCCTTTGTTATGGGTTTAGCAACGCCCCTTCCTGGTAACCCGAATACCTTTTGATTTTTTTTGTTACAGATTTAGAGCGCTGCGATTAGCACACACTCACACACACACACACACACACCTCTTGGCAGCTGGCCAGCGTCACCTTTTCATCAGCATATCGCATGATTAGGTCTAATAATAATCGGAACGACCATTGAGTGTGCGCCTGTTAATGGCGAAGGATTTGCTGTAGGCGGCACCAGTTGGGGGAGCGGAAACGGAATGTATTTTTCGGTATTAGTGTTGAAAAATGCTTTTAATGCGAATGGAGAAAGAGAAAGGAAGGAGAACGAAAGCGGACGATATGATGGAAATTTGATTAATGCATGTTAGATTGTACAGGATAGCGTAATGGCCACAGGAAATGCCTGAGGTTGAATAGGCTCTTAAGAGCTCTTTCCCAATGGGTTTTATAGAGATGGCGATAGTGTATAGAAAGTGAATTATGACGCTCAGAGAGTTGCTATAATAGTGTTAGCTGTAATTATATAATATTATAGCACAGTCTAAATATAACTGATTAGATATGCGCGAAGTAGTCCTAATGGCTAACAATGATTAGCAAGCTGTGAAGAACGTAGGTCGTAGCAGATCGCTAATTCGCATAGATCAGTCTGTGCAGTGCACAACACGAGTACTTGACTATATAGTATTATACATGTAAACACACACACACACATGTACACATGCACACTTTGATTATTTTACATTTATAGAACATGAGTGTGAAAATCATTTGGAAGCGTTGATCGCTAAAATACAAAGATCGCCAAACTGTGTTGACAGCTTCGCTTCGCATCTGATGAAGGTCATGTTCTACACTTATCGTGCAGTGTGAACTGATTGTCAAAATAGAGTGCTTCCCTTTAGTGTTTACATTTTAATTGTAGTTTCTTAAATTATATAATTTCATTAGGAAATTCATTCCTTATTGCGATTCCATCGCACAGCTGGGGCCAAGTGAGCGAAATACGTTTCCTTGTTTATTTGTCGATCTGTTGATATATGTACATACGTATACATATTACTCGACTGCTAATGAATTAATTACCTGTCTATAGGCAATAAATTCAACTAGGCCCGCAAAGTACGCACAACAGCAAGTTTTTTAGATGTATTTCGGTTGGTGAGTCAGACGAGAAACAAATAACAATAAGTGTTAAAAATATGTTTACATTCTGCTGCAGTCTCATCTTCAAGTGAAAACAACAACAGCAACAAGTTTCTTTTTTATTTGATTTTATAATTGTCGACGAAATATTATTTCTATCAAGCGGTCACAAAAAGTGTTAATGGTTTTAATCGGATCTTAAAGATCTCGAAGCTGTTTGGAATAGGGTCAGTGGCTGGAGTGAGGGGGAGGAGGAGTAGGATGAGGGGGGGGGGTTCGGCAATGTTCTGTTAATAACACACAAATTTGCCAAGTCATATCCTAAAGCATCGTCGCCGTCGTCAGCATTGGCTGTTATTAGTGCGGCGGCGGTGATCTTATCAGTCTAGCCTGGCCTCGACTCTGAAACGGCATAGAGTCTGGTCTGGTCCGGTCTGGTTTGGTCTGGCATGGGGCCTGTTGCTGGTCTGTTGCTGCGAAGTCGCGCTGAGCTGAGCCGGTTGGGTTGCTCTTTGTGTGTCGATTGTGATACAACTTAATTTTTGGTCTTCAGGGAACCTTGTCTGCTCCCTCCATCTCACTCACTCTCTCTTGCTTGCTGTGGGAGCTGGTTGTGTGAATTCCAGCCCTGAATAGCCCATTGATTGTGCTACAAAATAGTTGTCTATCATCCAATCACGTCCGGTATTTGTTTCCAGTTTTCATTTGCCATCTATGAATCTCCATCCCCATCAGCATCTGCGATCGCTGTGTGCTCCATTGTTGTTGCTGCTAACCTGCAAATTAGACTCGTTTTTAATGGCTTTTCAATTGAGGCATAAACTTGTTTATTTATTGCCTGCGTTTCGGTTTTCGGAACTTATTGCTGTGACATTTTTATCGTGAGAGAGTTGAAATATGGAATTTATTGGCCCTCGGACTGCGCGATGAGTTTGCAAATTGCAGCTAAATGAAAGAACGTGGGAAGGGATTACAATATCATTTATCTTAAGACCTGTATGGTAAGGTGTTCTTCATGCTGCATGAAGGTGAATTCCTTCTAGAACTCAGGGAACCTCCACATTGCCCTGGCATGGAGCTGCTTCTGCTTGCAGCCTTAACACATCCCTCGCATATTTGAGCCTATTAAGCAGTGCACGGCAGGCTTAATAAACTAACACCCAGGCAATCCTGTGGCAACGCCTAGTACCCGAGCCTGCCTAATTAGCCTGCCAGCACGTACAGCAATCCAAACAGAAAACACGTCAATGGATGCAACGGCGATGCCTTGGACGATGTCGATGCGGATCTATTGCCCCCACATGCATGTCCAGCAACGCCCAGACGCAGTCATAATTGCCTGCAGATTGAAGACGAAGCCACTCGATGTGGCTATTTTATAATACCAACACGTTCAAACGTCAATTAAATAAATACAAGATACCAAAGCGTTGTAAACGCCCCGAAAGCCAACCAAGATCGTCGTTGCCTGGCAACACACAGCACTCTGCACTCTGCAGATCGACAGAGAGAAGAGTGAGTGTGTGATAGAGAGGCAGACAGAGATAGAGAGAGAGAGAGAGGGAGCGGTGATGTGGGGGGCACGGGCAGAAACTGAGGCTGTGACTGCAACCGAGGCCGGGCCAGGCCACGGCCTCGGCAGACACCCAAGCAAAAGATTCATTCAGGCTGAACGATTCATAAATTCACGTTGCACGTTGCACGCTGCACGCTGCACGCTGCAGGTTGGCAGCGTGGAATGTGCTGCCAGATCTGGCTGTGGCCTGTGTATACCATTCGAGTTATTTTTGGTCTAGAACAAGTCTGGGACTTCGTGTTCTCCCCCCTACACCCGCTATGCTCTTCGTCTCCCGACTTTTTGCAAATATTTTAATGGCAGCTTCCTGTGGTCAAGCACTCCAAACAAATGAGAGCCACTCTCAAGCTCTCCCTCTCTCTCTCAGTCTGTCTCGTGTCTGCCGATCTTCTCCATCTCTTAACTGAAGTTCGTCTGTAGACTGAATGTACCGTTAATTGGTTGAGTACGCCGGGTTTGAGGATGTCATCCAGAACGCACTGCGGGAATCAGAAAATTAATCAAAGTGCTAGAGAAACACTGAAGTGGCCACTCCAGAGAGCGAATTCTTCATCTCTCTTCCTTTCAGCTTCTTCTTTTCGTATTTATTTGCGCACTCAATTAGCCGAGTGGAGGGGGGTGGGGGGGGCGTGTAGGGCGTTGTCCAAGTCTTTGTTCTGTTCTGTTGCCCCAGTGTTTATTTGGTTTGCTCAGCACAGGGAAGGGAAGATAGTGAGGGGGAAGTGAAATACAAGAGGAATCTCCACTGTAGAGTGGGCCGTCTGTTTTGGCTCTTCGCTTCGATTTGCGCCTTCTGTAAAATGATAAATTAATGCTGCCACGCCCCTTGACAATTACGTACGCCCACTTTTGACCTAATGTCCGGAACGCGTTCATTGATTTCTCGATTTCCAGTGATTTTCTACGTTTCATTTAGAGAATTGTAGCCCATTAATTGTTTATACGCAGCCTAATGAATTTTTAATAATTTAAACCCCTTCCCCTCCATCACGCGATGTATCTCTTTCTCTCTCCCTCCCTCTCTCTTACTATTAGTTTATGCAAATTAATTTGACACAATTTGTTGGCCATATGGAGTATGATTGATTTGAACTCGCTGGGGTTAAAGTTGCGGAAATGGAATATAAATCGAAAAAGCTTCTTTGTTCGCTAGAAATATAAATATAGTATATCTCCTGTAGTTACTTCCCATGCATTACACTTGTAAGGGGTATATCATAATTATATAGTTGAACTTTAATAGAAACGAACCAAGATTAATTAGATAAAATTAATTTGTTCAAGCTAAATTGATTTTATTAAAATTTTGATTGCAAAGTTGATAACAATATTAAATAAACATTAAAAATGCAACTTGGAATATTTGGAAAATGTTTAATTGGTGTTTTTAAAAGGTCTTCGGTCGAATCATCATCTTAACGTGTTTCAATGCTATCCGAAGTAATCCCCAATGAATGCTTCGAAGATCCTCAGTGACTGCTGAGTAATATACACCATTCAAATTGCTGTTGGGAATGAATCCACATTAGTATTATAATTTAAAGTATCTTAGGAAAAAAGAAACTTACACATACGTACAATATTTGAACCACCATCCAGTACCACCACGTAAGTATGTCGAGCAATTTAAAGAGGATTCGTCGTTGTCACGTTCATATGTTGAGAATTTCATGTCTTTGTTATAGCTTAGATAATCCATTGCAGTTCCATTAAAATTGCCCAACTTTGTTAGGCTGTACTGACTGTCTTCACCCGAAATGGCAAACTCACTATATCTGGCAAACTTAGTGCTGCCATCGAACTTCTCCATGTGAATATAAAGCTCGTGAGGTTGCGCCGTGGTTAATCTGTGTATCTTCTCCAGGCCGAGGAAGAAGTCTCCATCCCAGAAGTCGCCAAAGCCGTTCCTGTATTCGGTCCAATTTCTTTTAAAATCAACTCCACCTCTGATCCTCTGCTGTATAATGGTCCATCCTGGTCCCGCGATATCAGAGTTGCATGGCACCTCAAACGTGTCACAATGGGTGATATTACGAGCACCCGATGAGTCTCTGGCAATGCAACTCATTGCCTTCTCATTCGTTTCCATTTCTCTTAATTTTTCAACAGATTTCATGACTTCCGTTTTCATTTCACGTATTTGTTGCTCATTTGCAAGGTTTATTGCTTTTTGATTTGTATAATCCGCATCACATTTATTCGCTTTATCAACGCCTAAGCTTATCTTGGTATTCAATTCTGTTATCTCCCTGTTTTTCTGTTCTTCCATAGATTGTAATTCTTTTAATTTAATAATCTGGTTCTGCTTTTCGGTTTCCAATTGAAGTATTCTTTTCTCTTTTTCTTGAATTACTTCTTCTTTATTTAGCAAATTCTGTTCATACATTTTAGCGTCTGATTCGGCCTGTTCTTTGATCTGCCTTATCTGAATACTTTGCTGTTCATTCATTGATTCAGAGTCTTTTAATTTATTAATCAGATGTTGCTTGTCTGTTGCCAATTGACGAATTTTTATGTCGTTTGCTTGAATTACTTCTTTAATACTTAGTAAATTCGCTTCATATTCTATTAACCTTTTAGCGTCTGATTTGATCTGCTCTTTGAGCTCATTTATCTGAGTATCTTGCTTTTGACACTGGCATTGTTGGAGAATTGATATCTTTAGGTTTTTAAGCTCTTCAATAACAGCAGTCATAGAATCGTTTTTAGTTTTATATATAGTATTCTCTATTTGAAGCTTGGTAACCTTCTCCTGCAGCTGTTTTATTTCATGGGTTCTTCTCTCCATTTCAGCGTCATTCTTAATGCTCATCTGATACATCTGTTCAAAATATGTCATCATTGGTTTCACTACTTGATGAACATACACCCCACATTCCTTCTCGAATGCATGACACATACGACAAGACGGAGAAGAACAAAAACAATTCGATTTAGTTACTTAAGACTCTGATTTTGATTCTGCTCTGATTCTTTTTAAGGATATTTCTCTCACCTGTTCGGGTTTAACTGTGGCGTTATACCCCTGGAAAGTCTGCACCAGGATAAGGCACAGGATAATATGGGCTAGTCTCATATTTATTTGAGACTTTCGCGGAACACAAGATCACAAAAATATTCTAGCAGTAAAGAGAAACGTTCAATGATGTTTTCAGACCCGACTATCCGTCTTTTATAGCCCCGACTAGAGTTATATAGTCCTGTAGGCTGGCATATCAGCGCTGAGCTGACTTAAATATTCTTTGGGGTTATCAAAGTGACCTAGAAAATAAATCACGAGGTGCTGTGTCTAGTTGGGTAATTTTAATGATTTTATTTTATTTCATATATTTACACATATTATATTGGGAGCAGAGCTGAATAAAACGAGAACGGCAAGTAGAAGGTTCTATACCCTTGCAGGTTCTTATATCATTCGATAGTCCCTTTTCTAATAAACATATAACAATGCAGATTATTACAAGTATGCCTAGCGCTTGATTGATATTGATAAGTTCAGTTATTTCAGAAAATTAAAACTGGCCTTCATGCATAAAACCTGCATTTCGGCCGATTGTTTCTAAGGCAACTATATGTTACAGTGGTTTAGTTTTGATGAAATTTCATATGCTTATTATATATAAAGAAAAAGGCGGATGTGGTAAATTTGATTGCAATATCTTAACAAGGAATAAAAGTCGGCCGATAGTTTGTATCGCACATATACAATATATATTGGTCTAATCCGGCTTGTTCCTATTTATAAACTAGCTTGCGTTGCAACAGACTTAAACACGATTACACGGACTTATGGACAAACGGACTGGGCTAGTGCGATATTCTGTTGATGCTGATTAAGAATATGTATATAAATTGTACTTTATAGGGTCAGCGATGTCCCTCTCTAAGGGTAGAATAAAAATAAGTTCAATCACAAATCAGACCTTGAATGCAGGGCTGTATGCCTGTGTGGGATTGAGAATGCCATAGTTGGCACAAAAAATTGACTATTAGGAACAATTAGTCTGGGAACACTTACTCTGGGAATAGTTATACACAATCGGACTTTGCATGCAAGGCTGTATCCCTGTGTGGGATTGAGAATGCCACAGGTGGCACAAGAATAAGTTCAAAATTGACTATTGGGAACACTTAACCCGGGAACACTTAACCCGGGAACACTTAACCCGGGAACAGTTAACCTTGAACAGTTAACCTGGGAACAGTTAACCTGGGAACAGTTAACCTGGGAACAGTTAACCTGGGAACAGTTAACCTGGGAATAGTTACCCTGGGAATAGTTACCCTGGGAATAGTTACCATGGGAACAGTTAACCTGGGAACAGTTAACCTGGGAACAGTTAACCTGGGAACAGTTAACCTGGGAACAGTTAACCTGGGAACAGTTAACCTGGGAACAGTTAACCTGGGAACAGTTAACCTGGGAACAGTTAACCTGGGAATAGTTACCCTGGGAACAGTTATTCACAATGCTGCAAGGGGTATCCTACTGTCGAATATCATTCGCTTCTTTTATGTTTATCTTTTATAATCATTTCAAATTTATAGAAAATCAATTGTCTACGTAAAACAAACTCTCACATCTGTTCAACTCAATTCCTCCTCCCTTCCCCGCGCATTTGCTCAACTTTTTCTAGGAAACTTGAGCTGAAAGCAGCAACAATTTTTTGTTTCATGATAGCCTGGGTGAAATCTCTTTATTCGCCATTCTTCGTTGCGGTGTGCACGCTTCAATTGAATTCAATTGCCACTGATTGATATCGACAACACGATGCAGCTGGCCCGACTTGAGACTCCGACTCCGTGGCTAGCTGTTAATTAAAGCAAGTGCAATTTGCGCCTAAACACTGGCAATTTCCTAATAATAATGCGCCATAAGCAAACTCTTTAGCCTCCCCTCGCAGCTAAGCAAGCTAACAATTTATCAGCAATAAATTTGCGTGCAGCAGAGTGAGAGAGGGAGAGAGAGAGAGAGTGTGTGTATTCTGTGTGTGCTGTTCATGTAACGCACGCACGAGTAGGACAAGGGGCCGGATGGGCCAGCCATGAAGTGGCATGTGGCAAGTGGCATGTAGCAAGTGGCAAGTAGGCAGCAAGCAAACAAAGCAATTGGATATAGCGAGCCAGACGACTTGCCAATTGTGAATTGCGAACTGCATTTTAATTTAAATAAATAACTTGGACACAGACCCAATTGGGGGGGCTGTGGACTGTGTGGGGTGTGTGGGTTGCGGCTTGTCTGGCAGTTCCCAGACCTTATCCCATAAAGAGGCGTCTCTCGCACAATTGTCAAAGCATTTCTCTTCATTTGTGAGTTGTCAACAAGTTAAAGTGCAAAGCAACAAGGGAAACTGCAGCGAATGAATGGGAATATGTTAATGCAAGTGTGATTTATATTAACAATATTTAGTTACTTTACTTTCATCTTATTATTTATTTTAAATGTGCAATTTAAAAAAATAATTGAAGCAGCAGCAGTTGGACCCCTCTTGGTTTCTTATACACCCTGCTGGGAGTCGGGACTGCATTGCGATGAAGCTATTCGAGGGTATTCAACTGTATAGCCAAGTATTTAATTTATTAATACTTTTTTTTCTACGAAACGCACACAGTGCGTGGATAATTAATTAAATCAATAATCGATTGTAGCCGAGAAAGACAAGAAAAGAGCAGCAGCAGGTTGGAACCAAGCAGAGACACATCGCAGCAAATTTCGAATCCATGTGGACATAATCAAGCGAAAATTCCAACAAAATTAACACACGCTGTGTCAGAAACAGGTAGAGAGACAAAGAATGAGAGTGTGAGGGAGAAAGAGAGCTAGTGGCAGAGAGGGATGACAAATTGGGCAACGCTTGAACGCGGCACAGGCAGCGGGGCAGGTAGATAAGTTAGAAAGGATTTGGTTAGTGGACTTGGACGCTAATGTTGCGTGCGACATAATCCTGTTAGAGATGCGTGAATGAGAAACGAAAAATTAAAAAGAAGAGAGAAAGAGAAAGAAAAAGAGGGGGAGAAGGAGTAAGTGTAAGCGAGAAAGAATTAAACTATGGTTCAATGCGTCGTATGAGCAATCTTTTGGATGTGACAACATAATTTGTGGCATTCGGTCGTCGCTGATGATGATTATTAATCATATTTTTGTCGGTGTCTCTTGGGCCTTCCATGTCCAAGCAACCATTTGCTGGTCAGCATATTTAATGAGGTTTATTTAGGCAAATTAACAGCAAACAGAGGCGGCGGCATTCCTGCCTCTTAATGGGCTTTATTTGACATTTTATGGCCATTGAATGGCATATTAAACATTGGAATTGGAATTGAAATTGGTATGTGTATATCTCTCAGTCTCTTTCTCTCCCTGTCTTTCTCTTCTGCAGCAGTGACTTCTCTCTGTTTTTATGGCACTTCAAAAACCATCTTGTTGTGATCTTTATGAAGTTGCAACAGCACCCAATTAGCGAAGGAGAGACCTTTCGCCCACGCCGTGGCAGGCATAAATATGATTATATATATGGTGACATAGCTCTGGCACTCTCCCTCCGATTATAAATTATATATAATGACAAGTGCAGTAAACTAAATAAATTGTTGTGCCGACTTAATAGCGCAATTTCTTGCATTCAACAAGTGGGCGTCAACGCTGAAAGTCTTAAACGATTTATGGGACAGAGGGATTTCCAGAGATACATATACAATGCATACTCGTATATCTAAGGTGGGATACGATGGGGTACGATGGAGCCCATTGCTTGCCACGCTGCATTGTCTCAGTTGACAGGCGAAAGAGACGCTGTCAGCTGGATTAATCTATTGTGGTTTATGGCATCGCATAGACAAACAGATGATCCCCAATTGGGGTTGAATGAGTCATTAGCTGGGGCCAAATGCCGCAACATATTTCAAATGCTCAGCTGGAAAGCTGGGGGTGGGGAGAACAGGCATAAATGGGTGGTTCTTATTAATATATTTTCAAATTATTTAGCTTGCTTTATTTGTTATGAAATTCACTTCTTCTCTGTGAGAACTGTTGCCATTAACGTAACAAGCCACCAGAAACGCAGTGAAGCGTTGCCTCCCAGCGCACTATATGTATGTACATATGTATGTGTGCGTATATGTTGCAAAAGATACAATATCTTGTCATATATATAATGTCAATTGCAGCTGTGCGGGCAGCTCGAGTTGGGGAGAAGGGGAAACCACAAGCAGACGTTGCCTTTGTTAGGCCACATTATTTAAACCTTTTTTCCCTCTCTCGCTCTCCCTCTCGCTTTGTCTGTTATTGTTGTTGCTGTTGCCATATTGATTGCAATTCGGCTTCGATTTTTCACATTTCTTGGCATTGTTGTTGGTGCTTTACAGACGATTAATTTCAGTGCCTGTGGGAAGCGTCGCATCGCACCGCAGCAACCCATTGCTAACAGCTCGTAAATTTGTGAAATTAATTCATTTCGAGGCGAGCAGACAATTTTTCGTCTACTGATGAGATTTCTGCCTGTTCTTCATTCATATTTTTGCAGAAATTGTTTTGCGGTTTACAGCAATTTTGGGTAGTATGTACACATACATGTGTGGTATGTGTATGTGTGTACAGATCTGTGTAATACGCTGATACTATGGCAAATTGAGGAAATCTCTGCTTTTATGGCTTTTGCGGTTTTCAAAAGGGATCTGCGGCTGGGTGAGAGCTGAGACGACAGACACACACACACACACATGGATACACGCACACACATTAGTCAGCCTTAGGCCAGGTCTAAATGGCCTAAATGCTTTTTATGGCCCAGGTACATTTTTCAATTGTCGTCATCGTCGTCAACTTAATTGGGCCACAAAATTAAATAAAAAATGCTGCTCGTGTTGCATGTTGGCTGACCAAAGAGAGTTGACAGCAGCACGTCGCCATCTCCCTCTCCCACTCTGTCGCCCCTTGCTGGCAAAAGCAAAAAAATGGTGCAAAAAAGCAACTCCATAACATGGGAACGTGCTTTGAATAACTCGCAATCGACTGTGCTCCTCCATTTGCCGCTGTAAATCTCTGTCGCGCGTTTTATCTCGCGTCCAAAATCGAATTTAAATCCGAACCGCGAACAGCAGACAGACGGACAGACTGACAGACAGACACAGCGAGACTTGTTTCAATGACTTTCGATCTGGCTAAGCGGCACTTTTGATTGCCCACCTCTTGCTCCCCCCCTCTCTCTCTCTCTCTCTCTCTCTGCGTGTGTGTCTGCCTTCCTGTCTTTCAATTTGATTTGTTTGATGGCGTGAAAACTTTGTTGGACTACAATTTTTATGAGCTGCAAAAATGCTCATTGGATTTCAAGTTTGGATTGCAGGTTTTGTGGCACACGCATAGAATAATAATAGATGCTTTATTATTATTATCAACTTTAATTGACAGAATTTGCAAAACATTTTCCGTGAATGGATAATCTTGACAGGCTCAAACAGATCTTACTAACGGCGACTACTGGCGCAGATCATATAGATCTAATTAGCTGCGACTGCTTGAACTGCTCCAATTACTGCAACACAAAAGGAAAACGCGCCCAGACAGACGTACATTGCGCATACGACGCGTTGGCCAATTGTTTTGTATGCGCCGCGTAAACAAAACACGGTCGCGAATGTAAACAGCAAACAGGTTAACCAAACTGACGATTGGACACGTTCTGTGTACCGACTCCTCCAACACCGAGGCAACTCCCCGTCTCCCTCGTCCCTCGCTCACACACACATTGGCAAAATGCCATTAATCAAATTTTATTGTTTAATTAATTTCGCTTGAATAAATGCCAAGCGCGTTGCTGCAGGCTGAGGAAGGGAGAGAGAAAGAGAGAGTGGGAGAGGGAGGGGGAGCGGAGCTGGCAAAACAAACAAATCGAGCAGAAATAGCTTTGCATTAGATTCAGATTCGATTAAATCAAAGGAAGCCGAAGCAAGCCAAGCTGAGTCGAGCTGAATCGAGTATTTGCTCATTTCTTGGCTTTGACAATTATTATCGACATTATTTTGCTTATTTATGTGCGGTTTATTCATAATTTGGGGTTAAGATGATTTGTGATGGTGAATGTGTGTATGCCGAGCATTTAATTAGGCGACAAGCTCGGCAAAATGACGAACAGGAATTACGAACTCTAATCAAATTGTGCACCATAAATTTATGGATTTTCTGTTTTAATAATCAATTGAAAAGTTATTAAATTCGTATTTGAAAAGTTTACTTAACTTTATTTGTTTGTTTTTACTTTATTCTTGCCTGAGCTTGCAGCTCATGAGTTATTCATATGTTGATTGGGTTCGCTATGAAGATAGCAGATGTTTCTGACAGTTTTGGCTGCTGCTGTGTGCCCACATGTCGACTTACCTCATCAATTGGAACATACAACATGCACTTCACTGCCAAAAGGGGCAAGGCGCAGAGGGCGGCAGGCGGCAGGCGGCAATGTGTAGAAAATACAAAACACAAACTGAGTCTGTGGCTGAGGCTGAGGCTGAGGCTGAACAATAATGAACAAGAATCTCAGCTGCAGTTGCCCAGAGGCTAATTACGCCTCATAAATATAGTAACAGCAGCAGAAGCAGCAGCAGCAACTACAACCACACATGGCATAGAACGACGTCGCTGCCTGCTGTGCTATTTTCGTGTAGAGATCTCTCTCTCTCTCTCTCTCTCCCTCTCTCTCTGTCTCTATCCCTGTCTCTTCTCTTCATATTCGCATTACGCCCCGCGTGGCCTGATGAATTTTCGCACATTTGCGCATTGAGATTGTCACTCAGAAAATTGACGCTGATTGCCAGGCGAGTAGACGAGCGCGGGAGGCGGTAGGCGTGGCTAACCACAGACAAGACAGCTTGGCGAAACTGCAACAAGAAATGAAACAATGCCAAAGTTTGCTACATTCGTCGTCAGCTCATCATGCAAAAAGCCTCGACCCCAAGAAAGCAACACCAGGAAGGAGTTCAGCAGTTCCCCTGCCCCCTCCTGGCAGGGGCAAGCAACTTCAACTCCGAACTGTGTTTACATGAAACGTGTTGGCAACATAAACATTTGTTTCTCTGCTGTCCCTTACCTCCCCCCACCCGCTGGCACCCTCTTTGCAGTCGAGTAATTTTAATTACGCCTAAAAGAGCCGCCCGTACGTGTAGAAAGCAAAGCAGCAAGAGGCAGAAAAAATACAAAATAAAGAAAGAAATGTATCCCGAACCCACAATCTGCAAGGCAACTCCAGACTCGACGCTGCCTCCCTCTGCTTTTGGCATTTATGCAACGACCTGGCACGACACGTAATTGCACACAGCGCACGGCGAGGGGAGGGGGAGTGTGGTATGTGTAAGAGGGGGGTAGAGAATCTGGCCAGAAGGTGGAGCATGCTAAATGTTGCATGCACCCGTTGCACATTAACAGCGAACGCCTTCGCTTAGTTCAGTTTGTACAGCTGAATTCCGCTCGCACTCCCCTCTGCCTCTACAGGCGAATACAACCTGCGGCAGACACCATTCAAAAATCCATGCTGAATGCTAGTTTAAATAATTGTCTAAATAGTCCATAATACTTGGTATTTATTCTGGTTTTCTCGGATCTAGATCACTCTGTTTGCTCAGCTGTTGAAATCATTGCAAAAATCTCTCATTATGCTTGGCATTTGCGAAACTCCATTAGCAAAGCCGACTGCAATAATTCAACTGAGACACGCAGACAAACAATAGGGAATATTATAGATTCCATTTCTGGCATTTCGTCTAGGAAAATAGCTGATCATTTATGAACTTCAGCATTGATAACAATGCAATCCGTCATTATTTTGAATAAAACTCAAATGAGAGCAAGTTAAACGAGAGAATATCTTAAACTGTGTGAAATAACTCCAAATGATGATAATGTTATGATAGATACAGTAATTATAGAATATCTATGATATGAAACAACTTGAAATAACCAAAGTATTGTTTTCAATATACAATATACAAAATATGCCTTGCAATCAGTAAATATAACCAAATTCTTTACCTGTTCTTTGTTAAATATTTGTAGATGCTTTGTTTCCTTCTTTAGATTTAGAAGAGATGCATTGCATTTGTTTGTTTTTGGCGCGTGTTTCCTGTGTTATTTTAAGTATCAATTAGTGTGGAATATAAACCCAAATCGAGTACTGCAGGCCAGCTGAGAGGGTATTAGTATTCTTCAATTCAGTATTGTGCAAGGTTTCCGCTTAGGCGCGTAAAATTAATGAAGTGCGAGAAGCAGAAGGGGCTGCCAAATACTATATTGTTATTGCTGCAGGTTGCAACCTGACAGCGGGTGGCGGAATTGAGTTATGTGTCGAAATACGTATCCCCATGCAGTCCCAAAGAAAACTGAATTCGATTAATGTAAATAAAATGAGCTAATCCAATATTTAGTTGGGTTAATTCTTCAATTCGTGATAAGGAGTCAGCAGGCTGTCTGAGTGTGTATGTGGGGGGGGGGATGTATGGGTGTTTGCCTGCTGACCTGACCCCATTTAGAGCCTTAGCCATTTTCACATCTCAACAGTTCAGGCAGCTGTTGCCGCACATTAAAAATTTCAATTTTTCAGATTTACCGTCACAAAATTAAAAGCACTTTTCAACACGCTCTTGCAAAAAGGCCTACGGGCTAAAATCTCAAACCCCCCAGGGTCTGAAAGCACACACACACACACACACACACACACACACAGGCTGGCACGCACACTCTCTCAGTGGGAACTATTAACAGGCCCAGTTCGGGTGGTGGTAGATGGTTGTGGATGGTTCGGCGAGCGAGCTCGTTTTGCTGTGCGCCTAATTAAAACTCATTACCATAAGCATAAAGTTGAGCAAGGAACTTTTCTGGCAAACCAAAAAAAAGAAAGACCTATGAAAAACCAGAGCGGAAATTGAAGTCGAATTGAAGGAAGAACAGAGAGGAGGGTCGAGAGAGACGAAGGGGGGTAAAAGTAGCCAAGCCTCATCGGTTGTTTCAGGCTTTGATGGTGGCTGATGGGTGGGTTCGTCTTGTGCTTAGGCGGGCTTAATGCAATTTCCTTGCCAGACGCATGGAGGAAGGGGGTGGAGCAGGAAGGAGGTGGCAGAGGTCGCCAGGAGTAGAACTAACCCCAACCGGGCAGAAAGTGCAACCCCAATTGAAAGTGAAAGCGAAAAGTTTTGCTTCATGTGCGTGCAACGACCCCTTTCGACTGACTTCTCTCTCTCTCTCTCCCTCTCTCTCTCGCTCTCTCTTATGTGCTTGCTCTCCCGCTCCGTCACTCTCTCTGCATCTCTCTCTCTGGCTGTCTGGCTTGTGCCGGCGTGTCTGGCTATTTCCATTTCCCTTTTGCACTCGCAGCACGTGTGCAACAGTTGCTGCCTGCTGCTCGTTGCTGTGCGCCTGTTCAAGCTGCCGCCTCGCATTTTTGTTCCAAGCCAAAAAGGACGAAGCGATGAGTGAGATTTTTGCCACACTCTCTTTGCCTCTCTCTCCCTCTCTCCATCTTTCTCTCTCTCTCTCTGGCCATTGAAACTCGACTCAAAGTAAAGTTTTGCTGAGGGTTGAGTGGCTGCGGGTTGTGGGGTAGGCGGGGTTGAATTTCGCTTTTAGTTTTAGTCTCTGCTTTTGTCTCGTTGCAACGTTCTTATTGTTGATGTTGTTGTTGCTCTTGTTTGTTGTTGTTTGTTTTGGCTTTTCACTCGCAAACTGTTTCAAAATTCTGTACGTTTTGCGCTTTTATCTTCATGAGAGGGAGGCGGAGAGGGGGAGTATGGCAGGAATAGAAAGGTAGCGCGTGTGTGTAAGGAAGAGCATTGAATGGGGCTGCTGAATGGGAAAACTTTGTCATGAATGAAAATGGAGCAGGAAAATGTTGAAAAAATTAAGTAGAATTATTTAGGAGATAGTTAAAGAGCATTTTGGAGGAAAGTGATGAAGTCATTATGTAACTAAGGAAACTTATTTAGCAATAAGATACAATAATAATAATGCAACAAACCAAAGAATATCGTCTACGAAAGAAATCGAGGAATCTCTTGAGAATATGGTTCTTTCAGTCATTCCCCTGAATAATATATTTATTTTATTTTATTTATTTTTATTTGTTTAATTATAAACAATTTTACAATTTTATGGTAAACTGGAAGCTCTAAACCTCTTCTAAAAATTGATTAGGTTCTTTTATAACTAAAAACTATAACTATTTTTAATGAAACTAATGACTTAAACTAGCAAAGTCGTTCTATCTGTCAGTCGTTTTAGAGAGAGTCATTCTATAAAGCGAGAATTATAATCATAAATTCTGCCACTTATCCCACTGTAACAACCTTCTTCTTTTTTTTCTTTTTTTTTGCGTAGCTGAAAACTTTTTTACTTGTCGGTTGCATTTCGGTGTCAAGCGGCATTTTGAGTGTTTGCCAAGGGCTGCTTGAGGTTTTCGAGGGTTTTGCTACTCGTGCAACACACACACACACACACAGCCAAATATTTATGCAATACTCATCGTGCTGGGCATTAGATGAGCAACAAACTTGGCCTAAGTAGAGAGCCAACAGGGGCCAGATACAGACACCTGCTAGACGCGGCTGACCGCCCATCAAAGACTCCCCCTCTGCGCGGGATTCTCTTATCTCTCGTGGCGTGTAGCGTTGCTAAACTTTCGCACCCTTTTAACGTTGTATCTGTGTGAGTGTTAGTGTCTGCGTCTGTGTGTGTGTGTGTGTGTGGGGGGTGTCGTCTGCTGCCTTAGGGGTAGTTAGTTGCCAGTTTGGGCCATGTCTATGGTCGCCGCAGGAGTCGTTTGTTGATCGTTACAGTAAATCATTCGAAATGAATTTCGCTCGAGCGGCTACAGAACGAACACACGCACACCCCGACAACGTAAGTAAATAGCGTGTGTAGAGCCAGCAACAACAACAACAACAACTACAACACGAGCTCGGGGTGGGTGGTGTTATAGAAATTGCTTTGCCATGGAGTTTTCTATTAGACAACAGGGTGCTTTTTGCGTAGAGTCAGCTAAAAAACCCGAAAAAGAACAGAAGAAACTGCCATATCGGGCAAGTAAAGGTCATTTATTATGTTCATGACACCTTCGTTGGCAACATTTGTTATGCCCCCCACCACCCCCTCTCTTCTATTGTTGTCTGTATGTGGAAATTATGCAGCAATTCATAAAAAGTCGTGCTGACTTTAATACCCTAATGTTATTTTAACATAGATTTAGCTGCGGCTTATCGATTCTCCCAAAAGGTTTTCAGTTACAGCCACTATTACGTGTATGTGACTACACTGTCTGTATCCTTCTGGGCCATTTAGTTTTATCAAGTCTTAAGCACTTCATCAACTCGATTTCAATTAACTTGAATGCCGAACCTGAGGCAAGTCGGTGCCTGAGCTGAGTCTGTCTGACAGCCCGCAGCCACATTAGCCATGCCAGTCACAGCGAGGCAATTACTGTTAACCAGAGTTGCCACAATTGTTGCCTGCCTGCCTGACTGGCTGCCTGTCGTTGGCTCTGGTTGCCTGTGGTAACAAGGCAATTTAGATAGGCGAGCAAAAAGGCTTGTCTGAAGGCTGCTCTACGTATATATCACACTTAATTCATATCTTGTGCAACATAACAATTAGTGCAGACCATAAAACGAACGACTCCAGCCGAAAATGAAAACGGAACATCATCATCATCACTAGTTGAAGTTGTTGTTGTTGCCAGGGAAACGCACTGAGCTTTGTTTACACAATTGTGCACTAAAGTAGCTAAATTTATATTAGAAATAAACAAAACACGCAGCACACAGAGCCAGGCGTCTATATGCACTCTACACGATGCATTTAACTGGCTAACAAAAGAATTTATGAGCCCAACAAGTCAAGTGTGCAGGGGCTTGAGATACTGACTTGGAATATACAAGGGAAGAGAACGCAGAATGAATCGGTTTACAATAAAGAATTCTTTAATTTATGGTAAAATTTGAAATGTTTAAAGAGAGAATAAGTTGAAGATGATTATAATAACCAAACACAAAAATATACTTGTTAATATTTCTTCCTTATAGTTCTAGAAGTTCTTCTTTATTTTCTAAATAAATTTAGAATTTATATTTATTTATTCAATGTGTTATTATTTATTGTTAAAGTGTGGAGTTTCTTGTTAAATATGCTTGACTTTGGCAGTCATTAATACTAGTATTGTATCATCTCTAACTCCACAATATCATTTGCATCTTAGAGTATTCAAACATCGGTCGATCAATGTCTCTGCTGTCCGCATTGTTTGCTTTCAATTAGTGTTCAACTTTTCGATTGTACACACACTCGTGCATATGCAGTCGACAGTACCCAGTCGGCACAGTATGCAACGCTCGTCTGGCCATTCATGAGAATTGTCTAAATAAACAAAAAACCCATGGAGCTATAAAACACCCAGAAGAAATACCAGACCCCCGACCCTGTTGTCAGATGGAGAAAGGGGAGAGGGACTGCCGTGTGCATGCGCAGGCAGAAGGAGGAAACGGCGGGACGGGGGCACATTTTGGGGGCCGTGATTATATCGTTGTTGCATGAAACTAATGCATAATTTGTCTCGCTCTTTAAATAGTTTTCCCTGCTTGTTCGACAACTACCTGAGAGCAACTCTGATCGCCATCGATAGAAATGTAAACGTGTTAAATGTTTGCGTAAATATGCCCGGAAAACATTTAAGAATATCGTCTGTCGTCGCCTCAATGGGACTGCCACGCCCGTATTTGTGAGCTCTCGGGTTACGCTTATACGGTTTATGGCGGCGGTAGCAAACGCTTCGTTTGTTTTCCGTTGAAAAAGAAGAGCACACAGAGAGCCGGAGGCCTTAGAATGCTGCGCAGTTAGCTGGTTTTACTGGCACAGGCCAGGTTGGTTTCGGGTTTTTGGTTGCCATGTCATGTGGCAAGTAGTAGCAAACAACTGTGGCCATCGCTGTGGCTGTGGCTGTGGCTGGGGCAGTTGCAAGTTCCAGTTCTTGGAACATGCATCAACTGTTCAACGACGAGTACACGCATATTTGTTATGCCGGCAAACAAATGAAACGCATTCAGCAGGTCTCCAACTCCCCCCCCCTCTCTCTCTCTCTCTTTGCCCTCTGTGTACTGCTCTAATGTTCAAACAAACAATATGCTGCAATGCATTGGTATGGAATTTGTTACCATTGCCATAATATGAGGGCTCTAATCAACAGCAACAACAACAGCAACGACAACAAGCAGGCCCCAGATCCTAAAATCGTTCAAGTAGCACTTGGTAAGGTCAACAAGCATTTGTCATTACTTCATGAATATTTCGCCATTGATTATAGAGAGCGATTTCCTGGAATTCTTTATAGAGTAAACGCAATATACCAAAGACCTTTGGTAATTGACTGAGAAAGCAAGGAGGGATCAGCTTTGGTCACTTTTTAGTTTACCAAACAGTTAGCGAACCAACTGCAATATCTTTCTTACATATCGTATCTTTAACTATATTTGTCAACTCTACTAATTGCCTGTCTTTATCCCTCTCTCTCTTTCATTACAGAACGCGTGCTGAGATACTGTGAATCGCCATCGGTGGGCACCTGCTGCACCTACAACATGGAGACGCGCATGGCGGGGCAATCGCGGCAGCAGCTCGAGTGGCACACGAAGGAGCAGATCACGAAAATGTCCGGCCTGCTGGGCGGCAAGGCAGCTAAATTCAATGGTAAGTTAACCCGAAATAATCCCTCAACAGCCACTTGAGGCGGTTAACCCAGAAACAGCAGCTGCAAATAGGAATCCAAATCCAAATTCGAATTCAAATTGAAATCGACATCGAAATCTAAATTACTTGTAGACAGCTCACAGTTCACAGATTTGTAGCGATTTGCGGGCGTCAAGTGGTTTCCCGCTTGCTAGTTCATGCGGGCCTCGGATTACATAGAGCAACTGATAGACAGACAGTTGAAGGGACAGAGGCGGAGATGCATAGATACAGATACACAAACGGTGGCTGCCCCTGTCACGACGCAATGTCAAGTGGCAGGCGACAATGCGGATGTTGAGATTGATTTTGTGTGTGTGCAGCGGATGCGCTGTAGCTGCCTCTGTTGCTGCTGCAGTTGCCACAAATATTTCACGAGTATCTCTAAACAACGCTGATGCCGGATGTGCGCCATCTCTAGAATAGTTGCTTAAATTTTTCTCTTTTACTCATCGCGCTCTCTCTCTCTCTCTCTCTCTGGCAGATATTTTCCGCAAATTGCTGCTGGAATCGAAGGGACAATTTCATACGATGTTTATGCGCACATATGGCGTCATCTATCAGCAGCATTCGTATGTCTTTTCGGACCTGTTCAACGAACTGGAGAACTACTATGCGCGCGGCCGTGTCGATCTACTGGAGGTTATGGATAAGTTCTTTAGCACGCTCTATCAAAAGATGTTCACGGTGCTGAATGCTCAGTACGCCTTTGACGAAAAGTAAGTACCCTCCCCCCTCCGCCCTCACTCATTCCTTTGGTAATCGAAACCCAACCCTCCCCATGCCTGACAGTCGTCTGTGCAGATTTGGAGCTAGAGACGTGTGAAACCGCAAAGTGTCGAGCGTCAACGCTTGACTGATTGCCTCTCGCTGACTCTCTGCATGACAGACTGACAAAATGACTGACTGACGGACTGACTGACTGACTTACTAGGCTGAATGAAAGGGCAAAGCTTGTTGTTGAAAGCTTCGAGGGAAACTTTGACGCGCTGACTCCCGGGAGGGTCTTGAGGTCTTGGGGTCTTGCGACTTGGGTCTCCGCTTGAGACTGGTGTGCAATTTCACTACAGTCTGAATTGTGCTATTGTTTTTGTTGTTTGAGTGCGGTTGAAACACTTAACTGGCAAATGGTGGAATTAGCCAAGGCAAACAACGAACAGTGGATACGCTGCTGCGGAGAAAGACACACCGATTAAAGAGCTTAAAGTCTGATTAAGCGCAGTTCAAGTTATATGTTGAATTATTTGAAGAAGAAAATTAATCAGATATGCTGCCAACTAATCTTTGCTCTTCAGTAACACTAGCCTTAAGGCACTTACAGAAGAGTTATCCGAGTTATACCCACCTAAAGAGGTTGTGTATCTCAGCTGGCATGCAATCGGCTAATCAAACAACTTGAGCACTCTCTCGACAGTCGTCTACCCAGGCTGGGTATCTGGGTATCTACCCTGCCCACCACAGTGGCACAAGGCGAAACCCACTTTGCGACAGTTCCTGTGGCAGCTGCTCACATTTCCTGCACACCAAATTGCGCCCACTTGGCTCATTGCCCTGCTGCAGCCCATACCCATTCCAGCTTCTCATTCGACTTGGCGAATGGCTTCGGCTTCGGCATCGGCATCGACTACAGCTGCCCTGACTCTTGCTTTGGCTTTGGCGGCATTGCCAGAGTCCCAGTCGCACAGCTCCATTCCCATTCCCATTCCCATCCTCGACACGGCTCGTGTTACCCACGCGCTTTCCAATTGCTCCGTCTCCATTTGGCGTCGCCTGCAATTCGTTTTTATTGTCATCGTTTTAGTTTTGTCGTACGTGCTTTGGCACGTTGTCCGTTTATTGCCGGCAACGTCGGCGGCAACGATGGCAACGACGACGGCGTAATTGCTGCCACTTGCTGCTTGTTATTTGTTGTTTGCTGTATGCGGTTGGTCGGCGAGTCGAAGGGGTCGCGGGGTCGCGGGGTCGCAGCAGTCGCCCCAGCTGCCAACGAGTGCGTGCTGCATTTAATGAAGGGGTTGCTACAGCAGTTCATGATAAGGTAGGCGAAGGGAGGAGGCACCCTGTGAACTAGACAAGTGTCGGCGACAAACCGCTTACCCCCATAGAGGAAGCTCACTAGCCGTGTTGGCCTTAATCGCAGTTTAATTTAGCTATAGCCAGAAATCTGCTTTTAATGTTGGTGCACTTGCAACTGCTTTAGCTGCCCTCGCAGATCAAGGCTGCCGCCACAGTGAGCTACTCAGGCAATTATCTAATCAATCCATGCCACAAGCCACTAGGTGTCCCCTCCAGTCAGCTGCCTTTGGCGCTGCCTCCGCTGTCGACCACAGGCGGCACTCGCTAAATAGTTTGGCCAAATGGCAAGAGGCGACTCAAGCTGCAGCTGACCAACAACTGGTTGGGGGGCAGCCTTACAAGTGCAGCAGCAGCAGCAGCAGCTGCTGCTTCGTGTGCATAGGTGCAACATGCAACGTGCAACGTGCAACATGCCCAGTCAGTCAGTCAACTATTTTTATGATTTTTCTGCGAAACAGCAGCAACATCAGCAGCAGGCTGCACTGAGGCGTGCGAACAATTTCCGCCAATGAAAATGTTTTGCCAACAGTTTTCCACACACACACACACACACACATATGAAGTAACACACAACACATTTTGCATCTTTTCCAGATACATGCAGTGCGTTAGCCAGCACATGAAGGAACTGAAGCCGTTCGGCGATGTGCCCGACAAGCTGTCCGTGCAAATCAAGCGCTCCTTTGTTGCCACACGCACCTACGGCCATGCCTTGGCCACTGCCGCCGAGATCTCCAAGCGAGTGCTCAATGTAAGTCTCATATTATTCCGCCTTCGGTTAAAGCAGTGCTTAACTCACATCTCTCCCTCTCTCTCTCTCTATTCCCCAGATTCGTCTCAATTCTGACTGCACGGGTGCATTGACCAAGATGCAACATTGTGGCGCCTGCAAGGGCTACACGGAGAAGCCCTGCACCAATTACTGTGTGAATGTCATCAAGGGTTGCCTGCACTATCTACACGAGTTCGACGCCGAGTGGGAGAACTTTGCCCTGGCCATGGATAAGGTGGCGGAACGTATGCTTGGCTCCTTCAATATTGTCATGGTTGTAGAGCCCATCAATATTAAGATCTCTGAGGCCATCATGAACTTCCAGGTGAGCAGGATATTGATACAGAAAAAAAAAGATTGGACCTAACTTGATATGAAAACAGAACTCAATACTAGAAGTTTAATCTAAACAGTCAATCTCTATTTAAGTTAAGGAAATCTTCTAGTTAATCTGTAGCCCCTCCTTCAATTTACAGAAAAAGAGTATAATGCATAGCAAAACATGTGCTATATATGGAAATAAAACATTAGAACTTAAAGATTCAATACAAACTAAGTGTAGAGTATCTACTAGTCTATCAATATTCTCTCTAGCGTTCTTCATATGAAAATCTAGATCTCCCAGACTAGAACTATCGATGTAGTGTCAATATTTTATGTTCTTTTGTTGTTATTATTGCACGCATATGAATTTTATTTAACACTTTAGACACGTCCCTTTCCTTCCTCGTAAATTGATAATAACCTAATTCCAAGTGTAATATTTTTCCAGTACACTTCATTTTTGGTTACCACAATAACTACCAAAGCCCAAATGATGTCTGAAAATTAAATTGCAATCGGATAATTAGCATAGAAGTTGTTTAAAAAATGATTTTAAAAGTTACTGATTTCCACACCGCTCCCTAAAGTATGCAACACAAAATTGCACACTTTTGTTAGACTGAACTGTATTTTATATACAGATATGGAACAGCATACAGCCAATACTAGTTAAGATATCCATTACTATCTAAGTGCAGAGTATCTGCAAGTCTCTTTTATACTCTCTAACGTTCCTACCAGTTTCTCTATTGGCTTTCGTCTAGCAAACATTGATTTTTGGTTTATTTTTTCGACTTATAAATTATCTCATAAAGCTGTCAACGGGGTTTATGGTATTCCGGCCCGCTCATTTGAATAGCTGACTAACCCGATTGCAAAAAGAACGAAACTCTGGGAAAACCGTTTGACAGGTTTTTATTTTATTTTAGTTTCAGTTTTGTTAAATGTTTTAGAATATAATTAAGGCAACTTTAAATTTGATTAATTCCCTTTGGTATTCGGGTTTCGTAGTCGTGGTTCTGTTTCATATGTTTCTCATGAAATGCTTCAATTTACACGAATATTATGCATAATCTGTGCCGCAGAGATTTACGCATGAATAATGCTCATAACTTATTGAATTTTGATTAGGCCAATAAATTAAAAAGGGCTGCGTCTCTTTCTCTCTCTCTCTCTGGCACTTGCTTGCTCTCCCATTCTACCTCTCTCTTTCTCTCTCTTACACATTCTGGCGATTGTTTATCTCCAGCATTTCATAGTTTCTTTGGTTTTATTATTTCTGTGTTTTGTTTGCCATTTTAACGATTTATTTGCACAACATTTGGTTCCCATATGAATTTAATTTATATTTCCATTTAAAATTTATACATTTTTACTTTGCTGTTGTTGTTGTTGTTGTTGTTGTTGTTGGTGTAGCACGCTGCGGCATTTGGCTTTTAATGTGTTTATTTGCGTGTTTATTTTGTGTTTTTCTTCGCAGTCGGTGCGCATGAAAGGCTAAAAATGGCAAAAGGCGAAATAGTTTTCAATTTAATTCTTATTAGTTTCTTGACTCTCCATTGCCCATTTAGCAGTTTATCATATCAGAGATTTTGGCAATTACAGTTAGTTGTGCCAAATAGTCGCTTGGGATAGGTCCGCCTAAGTGACTAAGTGGCGTGTGTCTAGCGGTCGCTTTGAACCCAACTTGGGCCACATAAACACGACCCTTGCGCGACCCTCAACTGTAAAAGGTAGTCGGAACAGTGTGAGGTAGTCAGCGTGTCAACAGCTCGGGGGCTATAGATAAAGAGTTGCCGATAAGACAGACTAGGCAGACAGACAGACAGACAGACAGACGGACAGTCTGACTAGACAAACAAAACGGGTGTCGCTTTCCCAGGTCGCTTAGTCGATGACAACTCAAGTGCTGTCTTGGGTTTATCTCTTGACTCTTGTTGTGTTATCTATATAAGAGTATAGCTGCTGTAAAGCTTAACGACAGTGTATTATTGATATAATCATTGCTGCTATTATCTTTATTATACTTTAATAATAACTTATCTATCTCTTACAGGACTCTGGCCAGGACATCACTAGTCGCGTCTTCCAGGGCTGTGGCAGACCCACTTTGCGACGCGCCAAGCGTAACGTCAGTCCAAAACTATTACTGGCGCCATCTGCTTTCGCAGTGCAGGAACTACATGTCGCAAGCCCTGCGGAAGCGGATACACTTGATATCGATGCCACGTTGGATGAGGCAATTGTTCTGCGCGAACGTCGAGCTGCCGATCCTGGTTCACAGGAGTCGACACAGTCGCAGGAGCAGGGCACTGGCAATGGCGATGGCAACGGAGGAGGCGCCGGCGGCGGCAGAGGCGGTGGTGGCAACAATAAACGACAGCAGCAGCAGCGCCGCAAACAGCAGCAGCAACAGCGACGCAAGAAACAAGAGCAAAACAATCGCAACGACAACGATGATGATGATGGGGACAATGGCAACGGCGGTGGCGGCGGCGGAGGCGGAGGCGGCGGTGGTGGTAATAATCGAGAGCCGATTCTGGACAAGATTGTGCGAGATATACGACAACGCGTGAAGGACTACAAGAAGTTCTGGACGAATTTGCCGCACTCTATCTGCAGCAATGAAGACATTGCCGCCTCGTCCGATGTGGATGGCATGTGCTGGAATGGGCACACCATAGACAGGTAAGCTAAAGCTCATAGTTTGCCCAGAAGAGTCCTCTCTAATCCACTCTCTATGCCTTGCAGATACATGCACTCTGTCACCACGGAGCATGGCTCTAATCCGGAGTTCAGTGGCAATCCGGCGAGCACACGTCAAACGGCGCAGATGTCCACGCAGCTGTTCCATTTGAAAAATGCCATCAATCACCTGCGCAATGCCTACAATGGCCAAGATGTGGACTGGAGCGAGCAAGGTAAGCTCAAGGCATATGGAACAATCCCTTGGAAACACTTTACTAATGAGAATACTCTTTCGCCTTTGCAGAGGAACCGTACATGGGCAGCGGTGCTGGCTCCGGTTCGGGCTCTGAGGACGATGAAGATGATGACGAGGGCTCCGGTTTGGGTCCGTTCGAGCCAAGTAATAAGCCTGACGCAGAACATCCGTCGGTGCATGTGGATGCCGATAACGATGATGATGAGGATACACATCCGGCAGTTACAACCCACACGACGCGACCCAACGTGGATGACAAGAATCCACTAATCCATACCACGCATGTGACACACGATCACAATGATCTGGGTGAGCCCCGTCATGAGGACGACGATGATGATAATGATGGTGATGGCGATGAGGATGAGGACAATGTCCACAACTCGTCAACAGATGGCGCCACTCGCACGTCCAGTGCACCCGAGAAGATGACGCTGCGTCGCGCTCTGTTCGTATACTTGCTGCCACTTTATATGACGTGGTTCGGTGGCGTCTGCGCCGATTTGCTGTGATTATATTCAAACACTCTGCGAAAGCGAACAAGTGCAGCTAGACGAGAGAGTGTGAGAGAGAGAAAGATAGATCCACAGAGATCGCGAAAGAGAGACAAATTGAGGTGGAACATTTGAAACGACCGCCCGCCCCCCAGCCCGTCCGCTGCACGCCCACTACTCTCAGTCATTCGTTAATGAAACAAAAATGTTATTAGGAACTTCTCTATATACGAAATGCAAGTCCAAAATTTTCTAAAAACTTTTGTCAAAGCAATGAAAAAGCAATCAGAAATTCAGCGCCAAAGGTCAACGCTTTCAGAACGATCTATACAGTGTATACATATATGTTGTACGAGTATATCTATTATTATTGATACCAATTGGAAACTGTTGACCAACACTGGTGTATTGAAGGGAGCAACCTGCCCCGCCACTCCCACTTAGTCGTTAAGCAGTCCCGTCGCCCTATCATTAAGTGCGAAATTTCTAATATATAAGTGAATGAATGACTGTGTGTGAATGCTAAAGAAGTGACTATTTGAGTGTATGTGTGAGTGTCTGTTCATTGTGATCGTTTAGCAAAAATTAACTATAAACATTTAGCCCGTATACTAAGCACACTTATATACGTATTATATACAAACACATTTAGGGATATATATATATACATACAGATAGTATATACACATATGGGAACTGTATAAACCTATATATATGTACGTAAAGCGAGCGAAATAAGGAAAAGTTACCAGCATATTTAAACATGTAACAATTAATACCAGATAGAAGAGGATGTCAGAGGATAAAGCAGCAATAACTAATTTCTAACTGTACTGAACTGTAATTTAGTAACTTAGTTGACATATTCGTATATCTTTTAAATTGATAGTGTCCCGTCAAATGGCAGCCGTCGAACTTTTGGCGCATCTGGGCACCATCAGTTTTAAAGCAAGAACATTTTTAATCTATTCTTTACCGATAAAGCGTAAATATTATATATGTATATTTATTTTTGATTTTTTATAATTTTTGATAATTGTATTATTTCTATGTGTACGTATTAAAAACAAATACAACAAGTAACAATGAAGAAAAAAACACACGTTGAACTGTTTAAATGGGAAAGCTTTAAAGATGGTTTGGGGTTTTTAAAAACTAATTTTAAATAAAGCTTGATATATTGATCAAAGCTACATGCTGTATTAATCACACTAGTGGATGAACTAATCAAAATTGTGGTTTGTCGAACAAAAACCTAAGTTATTTCTATATCTTGTTCATTTTTATTTTATTTATATACAAGTATATTGAAAGATTCATTTCATTAGCATGTTATTATTATTAATAATCGTTGCTTCCAGAGGAAATAGAATTGCCAATAGAGTATAAAAAGCTGAAATACAAGGGTTAGTTTGCTGAGTAGAAGTTTATTCCCGAACTGGAAACATCTTGTGATAACATGTACTCTATAATATTTTTCTTCCTTTTCTGTGGTATTTTTAGTCCACACTTATCAGAGTCCAAGATCGAAGGTTTGTTTATAAATAAAAAAAATAAAATGAGAAGATGTCTAACTAAGCTTTAATGACAGGCTCCAATATTCACATAGGTAAAAGTACGGAAATCCCTAAAGAATCCTATGCGGACATAAAACCCTTCGAGAAAATCGGCTCCAAGTTTTACTACATTGACAATCACGGCAATTCGACTTGGTATACAGCTCTAATGAAATGTGGTGAAAAGGGCGCAAATTTGGCAAATTTGCAAAGTTTGGAAGAGGTAAATGCTATAAGCCAGAAGCTTGAACGCCGAAGAAAATATTGGATAGACTTGACAAATCTTCCACAAAAAGGAAAGTTTAGGTCGATAACCACGGGTGAACTGAAGAACACATACCCAATATGGAATAATGGTAAGCCCAACGATGCCCAAAGTAATGAACGTTGCGTCCTTTTATCTGCTAAAGAAAGTAGCGCAGTTATAGATGATAAGCTGTGTACACAACCTCATAGCTTCATTTGTGAAACAAATATGCCTAGAATAATAAGTATTGTGCACTGGTGAATTCAACTATATTTTATACATATGTATGTTCAAACACTATTCATAACCTTGTATTATTAATATATGCAAATAGAAATAACTTTCACAAGAGAGTATAAAAAGCTGAAGTAAATCGCAAATTGTGCTCAGTTAAAATTTATTGCGATTGAAAATGTACCTTATAACTTTTTGCTTGATTTGCTGTGGCATTTTAAGTCCCTACTTATCGGAATCAAAAATCAAAGGTATGCTTTGTGTTATAAATAAACAATGTGTAATAATACTTTAACGCAGGCCTGGACACTCGCCTCAGTGAAGAGTTGGGAATTACCAAAGACTTCAATGCGCACATATTACCGTTTAAGAAAATCGGTTCCAAGTTTTATTTCATTAACCACACTATGAATTCGAATTGGTTCGCTGCTCTAACAGAATGCCACAAAATGGGTGGGACTTTAGCTAATTTTCAGAGTAAAGAAGAGGTAGATGCTATAAAAAATGAGCTTAGTGCCGGAAAACACTATTGGATAGACTTGACTGATCTTCAAGAAAGGAATCAGTATCGTTCGATGACCACGGGACAAGAAAGGGGTGAATTTCTCAAATGGGCCACGAATGAACCCAATAACGCCCGTAAAAATGAATTTTGTGTCCATTTATTTACTACAGGCAGTGGCAAACGCAAAACTGTGGTTATAAATGACCACCCCTGTGCAGTTAAAATGAAGTTTATTTGTGAATCCAAGCGACCTATTACTATAAGTGCTGTAATCTGGTAAATTCAATTAAATTATTAAATTCTTCATCAGTTTTTGGAGTCCGGGTTGCCAGATGTTGCATTGATGTTTAAATTACGCAGCGTTGAACCGCTTTTTTTTGCACTGCTTGCACTTATTGCGAAATGATATCGATAGCAATAACTGAATTTGTGCATGCCCTGGTAATTATGATTCAAAAGGGTATATATTTAGAGGTCCCCTTTGTGTGCAACAGCATTCGGTGTGTCGGTTCAAAGAGGCTTTAAAATGAATTCGATATTCATATTGGTATTATCAGTTATTTTCATATTATTTGAGCCCGCTTGTGCGGCTTGCTATAAAAGAGGTAAAAAAAAGCATAGATAATTTGAAGTGAACTCTTCTCGCCTACACAATATATTTTCATTTAGACCCGTTTTCCACCTTACGACTGTGCAAATCAAATGAAGTTTCTAGTGATTTCCAACCCCAAACTAAGTATTTCAAAAAGATATCGTCTATCCAAAAGTATTACTATTTTGAAATACACAAACGCCTTACTTGGTTTGGAGCTTTACACGAGTGTCGTCGGATTGGAGGCGATCTGGTCAACTTTGAAAACGAAAAGGAATTTTTGGCGGTGACAAATAAGTTGAAAAATTTAAAAACAAAACACTTCTGGATAGGCATGACTAACCTCAGTGATCAAAAAGAGTATAAATCGATGGGCACGGGAGAGAAACCCAGCTTTCTGAAATGGTACACGAATGAACCAAATAACAAGGGACATAACGAAAACTGTGCCGAGTTGATTACACAGAAGAAAAACAATACAAAACAGTGGTTTATGAATGACTATAACTGCAAATATAGAAATCAATTCATTTGCGAAACAAAATTGCCAACCCAAATAACCATTATAAGTACCTAAAATTGTTCTCCCTTTTTTATGTAATTTTCTAAGCTATGAATCATTTGTTAAATCGACATTTCAGTTCTAATGCAATTACCTCTATAAATAAACAATACAGCAAAATAAATCGAATACTATATATCCACACACATATTTATTAAATCAAAATGCGGTGAGTCTGTGGCAGTGCTACCAAATCAGCTTTTTACCGAGAAAATTTACTTAGTTGTACAGACGCAATATGTGCATGTGCATCTGTGTGTGTACATGCTAATCAGTTTCCGATGTTGATCGATAAAATGTTGTTTAAACCTCTGATTATATGGTAGATACAACCACTGAAATGCAAGCAGTTTACTGTTTAGCTTCTAGAAAGGAGACGTACACACGCTACTGTTTTAAGCAGTGTACATGTCAATTTCTTATAGTGCACTGCTTGGCAAGCAGTACTTCAAGGGTAGATGAGAATATCTACCCGTTCATAGATGGCGTTTTGTACGGACAACGGAAATTCATAACGAAAACTTAAAATTCAAATTAACTTAATCTTTGTGATGATATTGGACTTTCAGTTATTTGTAGCGGTTAGGGCACAGTTCAGTGTTTTGCTTAATGTAATTAATTAAATATGGTTTTGCTCCACTTTTTAATCATCGTGAATGTTTAGATCTATTTCGTCAAAGGTCTCAACCAAGCCATCTTCTGCATTTTCGAGTGGATCATCATCAAGAAAGTCTGTCCCATCAATGTCAAAATCTGAGTATTCTGTCTCCGCTGAATCATCTTCAAAATCCACATCGTCAGGACTTACACTGAGCGCCACATTCTCATCGAATCCCATATCATTAGTGTCCATGTCCAGTACATCGTCTTTCTTATTATTCGCTTCGTTGAGTTTGTTTAGGGCATTCTCAATTTTATTGGCCCTTGCCAAGAGTTGGTTCAGACGCCGATCGATATTCTCGAAAATGTCCTCAGCCTCGGAGCCTTTATCCTCTTCAGACTTCGGCCCATTATTAGCGACAGACTCAGTAAATGTTTTTTTGGTTGGCAAAGACATCGCTCTTACAATTTCACTACAAATACTTTTTAAGTTTGATTTTTACAATATTTTCCGATATCTTTCAATCTAGGGGGGTACTAGTTGCTGCCTATGTGAGGTATTAAAAAGGCGAAGCACACTTCGCCAGGGTCCGGACCTACTCGGCCCTCTCGGCCTACTCGCCTAGAGAGGAAAAGTTTCGGCACAGTGCGATATTAACTCCGGCAGCAGCAGCAGCAGCAAGAGCAACAACGACAGCGCCATCGGCAGCACCCGAGACGATTCTCTGACGACGCTATTGTCAATCTCTGGGAGCGATCGCATGGGCGCATGGCGGTGTTTTTTAGTGAGCGCGCGAGCGGCAAACGGTAAACAGCAACAGCAACAGCTGCTGCCAGTGAGCCGAAGTAAAAGAAAAGCAACAGCAACAACAACATAAGCGAAAGAAAATTACAAAACGTTGCCAAAGCGACCAAGAGAACTGGAAGACATCAGCGGCGGGGAAGGCGGTTGCATGAGGCGAATGTATCTGACGGATACGCGAATCTGCAGTGCGGCAAATTAAATAATTACGCAAGTGAGTCAAGTGAAAAGTGCCGCATACACGATCGATGAATATCTCCAGAGTAATTAGTGAAAGTGCAAAAAGAAGGTAGACACACCCCTCGCCCCCTTTCCCACCTACAGATAAGTCTTATCAGCAATAGCCGATATTATCTGCGTCTGATTTCTTCGCCTTGTGGATTTTGTGACTCACATTCGACTGAAATATCAAAAAGGCAAACAACAAAGCGGAATGAGCAGGCGTTTATTTTCTGTCTGTGTATCTTCTCCGACTGCCTCGACCCGCCACTGGGCCAAGTCAACGTTTGGATTTAGTTGTTATGGCTGATGCTGATGCTGTTGCTGTTGTTTTTCCTCTTCATCTTCTGTTTCATTAACTCTAGTTCACCTGGCCGCCTTCTTCTTGAGCTGCTGCTGCCTCTGCCGTGTGTTTACAGCTGTTTGAGGGAAACCAGTTTGCTCGCAAAGCTTGTTTAGGTGTATTTCTAACGTTATTTGTTTTTCGGCCGCACAGTCACTAAGCCGAAAAGTCAGATGTGAAAATACACACACACACATAACAACATATGTTAGTATATATCATGCTTGCATACACATTTGTTTGTATTGTCGACTTGCAACACATGCTTTTCCGCGTGTGCAGCGAGACTGATCGGTTTTACTTACTTTACCGACAAGAAAACTGCATTCGACTCAACTGTATTCACAATAAATGTATTTAGAAGTATTGATTAAAAGCTTGCAAAAAGCGATAAGGAATGTCACAAGTAAATATGAGTCTGGTACAAATAGTTCTGCCAATATTTGAAAACCATAAAAGGCTGGTTTCAGCGGAAAGCGATGCAAACAAATCGATACATTATTGCAGTATACACAATAAATTTAATAAATAGATTTACCAAAGAAACGTCGTAAAAGGTTAAATACAACATAAACATGGAACTTCATCAACAGTTATGCAAAAAAACATATCATGGAGTCCCAACACGCACCTTAGTTCGACACTATTTGGATGTTTTGGCATAGATCCATTAAATAATAACAATTAAGTAGTAATATCTATTCGGAAAAAAGCTAGCTTCCTTCTTATAAAATTCTGCCTCCCGCAATTTCTAAACTTTTCCCGCAGTTGCTTTTCAAAAAAAGCTAGATTGAATGGGAAAAAGCGAAATTGGCAGCACTAAGTACAAAGCAGCTGCAACAGAAAGCAGTGTGAGCAAGCAGTTTAACTGGTTTCTGGTGTAAAAGCAGTGTATAATCACTCGGTGTAAGCAGCACACTGCTTAGGCGCGTATATTTGTTTTTGAATATTGCACTAATTTAATATTATTTATTTTCCACTATGTTCGTCTGCTAATAAAATTCGTATGAAGCTTATCTTTCATTTAAAAACAGTAATAAATTGTTTATGTTACATATATTAGTTTAAATGAATTCATTTCATACAAAACACACTTTCTTGTATTGAATGAAATTGTTTAAACTATGTAGACTTCACAAGAATTGCTTGAAGTAAACTGTAAGCAAAACGTATTGTTAATGCGAAGTGTCAACATGGAGAATTAGCACCGATTAATTCTATAAATTTCCAAAGGAATTGTTCTTGTAATTCGACAAAAGTGCGACAATATTTGCGGGCTATATAAGCCCGATATAAACCACACAGATCTAGTCTACATCAGTGTTAACTTTATTCAGTTGTTTTGTGCTTTGTTTGATTTTGATTCGTTTATAAAAGTACAAAAGTTATATAGATATATGTATGCTATGTATAGGTATATTTGTATACGACTACAGTTAATAAGAGACTAAAAGCTAAGCTGAAAGAGAATCGACGCGCAGTTAGTAATCCTCGTCGCAGAAGCAGCCATCTCGCGAGTTCTCCACAATCCAGTCAAGATATTTGGTCACCCTGGTGTAGACACCCGGGTAGTTGGGTCGCGCACAACCATTGCCCCACGAGACTATACCGATCTGCTCGAAACGTTTGTCATCGGGCCGCAGGCGGACGAGGGGCCCACCCGAGTCGCCCTGACAGCTGTCACGCCCACCGACTCCCGGATAGCCGGAGCACATCATATTCTTTGTGATCATCTTCTGTGTATAGTTCGTCTGGGCGACGCACTCGTCGTTGTCCAGCACTGGCACCTCCACCTCCTGCAGCAGGCACGACGGCTTGCCATCCTCCTTGAGCGTGCCCCAGCCGGTGGCAATGGCGCGTGTGCCCACAAACAGATCGTTACGCTGCTCCACACGGGGCAGACAAATGGGCCGAATGAAGCTGGTGATCGGCACGCGATCGTTGAGGCGCAGCAGCGCAATGTCATTGTCAAAGTTGGAGAAACTGAACTTCTGGCTGAAGGCGCGCAGCACAAAGCGCGTCTCGGGGCGCTCCTTGTCGTTGCAGCGATCGTGCTCGCCGAAGGTCACCTTGATCATGAACCACATGAATCCCTTGACGCAGTGCGCCGCTGTCAGCACGTAGCGATCGTTGATTAGTGTCCCTCCGCAGTAGAAGCGATTGAAGTAGCTCAGACGGGCCATCCAGGGGTACTCGCTGACGCCGGCCGTGGTTCCCCCGACAATTCTCGACTCATCGTTGCGCTCTCCACATCTGCAAGAGGGACAGAGAGAGAAAGAGAGAATGCCAAGAGATGGGCAAGAGAGTGGGTGGACATGAGTAAGCACGGCAAATAAAACAGAACCTAAGTCAATCGATGGCCGTGTCTTGAAAGATTCGTCTCTTAGTCTCCATTGATTAGCTCGGAGTTCAATAACCTCCGCGAGAGAGATTAACACGCTTCATAAAGAAAGTGTCAAAGTGTTTTATGAGCATTGCCGAATTAACCATCAGCTTTATAGAGACATCGTTACATTAAACTGGTTTTTAATTGCCAAAGAAGCCAAGGCAACTGCATCGAAGGGAAAGGAGAGTCAAACTGGAGGCAAGCGAAGGAAGCTCTTCTCCGATTCTCACAATGTCTTATACTATATTTTGGCAATATCAGTTGGCAATTTGTTGTTGTTCTTCGTTGTTCAATCAAGTCATTGCCCCAAAAATGGTGGCCAAGGCAAAGTCGAAGTCGAAGTCGAAGTCCCGAAGTCGAAGTCGAAGTTGAAGCCGAAGACAAAGGCATGCAAAGAAATGTGCGACCCAATTCGACGAAGAGCGGCGTTCCCCTCTGCCACATGACGCATTGGGCACGAGTGTCGTCGCTACACCTTGTAGATGGAGCACGAAACATGTGGCCAGAATTCAGATACAGATACAACAGCAACGGCAAAGGCAACAGATTCAGATACTTTTAACGACGCCTTGTATGTTATCAAATCGTATGCAAATCAGTTTCATTTCGTTTGAAACGCAAAAAAAAGTAAAAATATAAATATAAAATAAATTCACGTAGAGCGAGAAATGGAACGGGTTTTAGGCTTCTTTTTCGAAATAAAACTTCATAAAAAAAGAGGCCAAGAATCGCTACAAGTTGCTTTCAAGCGATCTCTTTGAGATAAACGTGGAAATTTTCAGATAATTAAATTGACTTTTCAACTAATTAGTTTTCCTGATTTTTGAATAGAAATACAGTAAAAATGAAACGAAACAGTTAACAACGATTTTCACTGTGGAAAAAAGTGAAAATCTTCGACATTCCACTGTTTTGTGCACTGTGGGAAAATCTTACGCATCGGAAACTGACCTAACCTAATTTGGTCTATGAAATCTTTGCGCTTCCCTTGAGATTCGCACAGAGTTGTTCATCAAAATTCCGCAAGTAACGAGTGTGCCGACAAAGGATTCTTGAGAACTCCCTGAAGTGGCGGGTCGCCTATGCAAACCTCAGCTTCTGCTCTGTCTGTCTGTCTGTCTGTCTGTCTGTCTGCTCAATACCCACGGGTACTTGACAATGCCCACGGTGGGGGCCAACAGTCAATGGCCAATGCAATTTGTAGAAGGCATCTCGAGAATTCCTTTCAAATTCACAAGAACACACCGGGGAACTGCGACTGACTGAGTAGCCAAGACAGTGTGTCCAATTCAGCCTTAACCAAGTGTGGAGATGACAAATGCGCCGAGTGCATTCGGAAATTGAAGTATGATGCGCGAAATCGATAGGCAATTCCCCAGGAAAGCCATAAAAAGAGGAAACATTCTCTTTTCAGAAAGTTTCAACTTGGCAGCGTATAGAAAGAACCTTCTGGGCTTAACTTGACTTGACAATCCCCAATTGCTGCTGTAATGGGCCACCTATATGAAATGACTGCATAATCTTTGTCGTTTCTCATGTGGAATCTCTGGGAGTGTTGCGTGCTGACACCAAAATCTGTATCTTGTATCTTGTATCTTGTAACTGTAACTGCGATTTGTATGCCGTGACAATGACAACAGGCGGGATTGTTGTTGTTGCAGTTGGATAACTTGGATAACTCGGCTAACTGGAAGTCGCCTGTCATGACCATGACAGCTTTTTGACGCAGTAGTGGGGAAGGAGCAGTAGCAGGGGCAGGGGGGGAGGCGTGTTGCAACTCACCTGCATGAACATGTCGCTGTTTGGTCTTGAGCCGGCGGCGAATTATTACGATTAAAGACGCCAAACCAATTCTTGATCGGATTTTGCCGGAATACTGGTTTATTGGCATTGGCATTCAGCGCACTCGAGTTGCCGCCACCGCCAACTCCACCTGCAGCAGCTGCTCCAGCTCCAGCTCCAGCTCCGGCTCCACCTGCAGTTGCTGCACCAAAGCCAATGCGCAGCTTCTTCGGCTGATGCTGACTGCCATATGCCTGATATTTGCCTGGTATGGAGGATGTTGTTGTTGATGTTGATGTTGTTGACGTTGCTGTTGCTGTTGCTGTTGCTGCTGCTGTTGCTGCTGCTGTTGTTGTTGGGGCGGCGACAAGGCAGGAAACGATGGCCAGTGCTAATGGCCAATGATGTAAGTGGAGCAGCAGCAGCATCTTCTACAGGTTTCGCTCTCTTATGCAATGCGATCACTTAGTGCGTTGTCGCTAGAACCGTTAGAATATTTTCCTATTTTCTTGATTTTTGTCGGAGCATTAATTATGTTAATCACATGCATAGATTTCGTGCACTCTCTGTTGTTGCTCATTCGCTCCTTCAGTTACTCTCTCTCTCTCTCTCTCTCTCTCCCTCTTTCACTCTTTTAGCACATTATTCAAACTGTCAACAAGTCGCGCCCCGACAAAGATATTCGTTTCGTTTCTTTCTTTTGTGTTTTGTACTTTTTTCTTGGCTTTACTTTACTGTTTTTTTACGTTCTCGTTCGCTCTCTTTCCTGCGCTCTCACTCTGTCTCTCCCTCTTTCTCCGGTTGGTCTCTTTTTTTCGACCGCACACGCGAAAGTCTGCAAACCGACTGATACCAACAGGCGGGTCGGGCCGACGATCTTCTGGCCAAGACAAAGTTGCGCATGCGCCCGACGTTGACGTCGACAGTGGCGTCGACGCTGCGTCGCAGCTAACGCAGACGCAGACGCAGACGTCAACGTCATCGTCGGTTGACTGGCAAACAACGAAGCCAGCGCGGAGAAGTCGCATTTTTGTTGCCCCGTTGCGTTCTCAATATGCTAATGTGACAGTTTGCCATGGTGTATCAATGCGGTGGGCTCCTCCAGGTGAGAGTCCCCTCCTCTCTCCCTCCTCTCTCCCCACTCTATTTCCCTCTCTTCCTCTCTCTTGTTGGTTCTTGCTGCCTGGCCCTGGCCCTTGGCATGGGTTGGCGTCTGTTTAACGTTTGTTTATTGTGCCTGAAACGTCAATACACCGTGAGAATTTAAATGATGGTTGGAACGTAACTAAAGATTTCGATGATAACCTGTTTAATGGGCATTTCCTGGGGCGTTATTTTAGTAGCCATATGGAAATCATTTAAGCTCCGCTGTCCGTTATGCTTGAGAGACAAAGAAGAAAGAATCGAGCAATAGATCAATCGATCTATTCAGAATGATTTGCAAGATTCAAGCGGCAAATTTTGTTAAAAGAGATGAGGAAAAGTCTCAGTAACTCGATAAATAGTATAATAAATAGTATATACTAGCAATAAAGGGCTATACTCATAATAATGTATATAATAACAATGATACTGATCGATTGCTATCGATAATGAAGTAACCGCAATAATAGTACAATATTTTTTGTAAGTAAATTATAATTGATTCATAAAATAAATAATAATAACTGGTATTAAAATGTTAATAAATAATAATAAATATAATTCTAATGTTACATGATCGATTCATATCGATAATAAAGTAACCGAAATAAAAACACAACTTTTTCTATAAATTCTTCATTAAAAAATAATAATACCTGATGATAAACAGATAATAAATAATACTATACACTTATTATTGTGTGCTACATAGTCGTTTGATATCGGTAATAAAGTAAACAAAATAAAAATATAATTCTTTCTTAAAAGTAATTTATTAATGAAAGAAATAATAAATAAATAATGGTAATAAATATATAATAATATTGTAATATATAATATATAATACTATGCACAATAATAATGATACATGATCGACTGTTATAGATTACAAGGTGGCCAAAATAAAAAGGCAATTTATAATAAATATATTGGACAAATTAAATAAAGTTTATATTTACTGTTTTTTCCCTTTCCTTCAATTTTCCAACACTTTTCAATATTGTTTGTCTATTATTTACTACTGACTTCTTTTGCCAGTGTAGAATAACAGGCATCTTATATTTAACAAAAAAAATTTTTTTTTTAAACTCATAATAGAATTGAAAAAACATAATCTCAAAGTTGCAAAACCCGTCCGGATTCATTTACGAAAACTACAGATTATTTATGGTAACCGCATCGAGGAGCATAGAAAGCATTACAGAAAGCATTTGCATACCATATAGGAGATGGATGGCGTGCTATACCAGTTGCCATAATTTGTGCTATAAATTGCCAAGCGAAATCCGACTTGTCCAGTTTTATGACTGCGAGTGGGGAGTGTCGGCGTGTCAGCATAACAATGATATTCCCTTTTGAACTCGTTAACCTTTGTCACCCAACGGAGGCCGCTGCCGTAGCACACTCGCATTTTGCTCCTCATTTGCTCAGCTTTTATGTTTTCCGACACTTTTCACTTGCATGCCAGAAATGGCCTGAGGGGCAAAAAGAGACAGTGAGCAGCAACAAGAGAAACACACACACGCAGTGTGGAAAATTCGCATTTTCATGTTCATTTGCCGTTGCAGTTGTTTTTCTTTCCCTCTCTCTCTTTTTTTTTAAATATGAATTAACAAAAATCTGAACGGGATAATTTCAGACCGGGGAGGAAATGACAGCAAGGGGGAGGTGGAAGGGTTATGGTACAAAGGGAAACCCCGTGACAGCTGCTAGTGGAGCTGGCGGCGACTGCTCAAATAAATGAAAGAGCCGTCGATGCTGGCGATTTCGAACTGTCACAGTGCGTTGCAATTATCTGCTGCCCACTTTCCATTGACTTGATTTAATGAGGAATAATTCCGTAACTGCGATGGCAAAGGAATCACGGGGGACGGGGTGAAAGGTCGCTCTGCGGAAATTACATAATTTTGCCGCGAAATACAAAGCGGACAATGAATGGAATGAAGGCGACAATGCGGAATAAGTGCCCTGACGTATCAGCACTGTTAAAGTGCACTGTACTCTTGCATGTGTGGCAGTGAGAGGGAGAGGGAGAGGGAGCACTATCGAAAGAACTTTCCGCTGCATGGCTCATTTCACGCAACTTTCCATATGGCGTGCTCTGCTCCTATCGACTTTCCACTTCCTCGCCGAGACTAAGAGACGAGACGAGACGAGACGAGACAAGACGAGGCAAGACGCGTTGCCCATAAAGTCAACAGTCCGTGCTAGAAATTACCTGGCGCACCCAACGCCCAGCGAATTTCCTTATTAATACAGTGCATGCAAATTCACTTCGCCCACTTCTTCTTCTTCTTCTTCTTCTTTCTCCCGCCTCAGATAATTGCAACTGTGCCAACTGTGCCGTCGCAGGAGCGCATGAACACGCGTCTCTTCTTGCCCTGCAGCGGCCGCGTCATGCCAACAGCAACTGCTGCAGCAGCAACAACAACAACAACAACAACAACAATAACAACAACAATTGCATAACTGTGCAATCTGAGCAGATTTTTATGAGCAACTGACATGAGTGGAGCCTCTCTCGATCTGTTGGGTGCGCAGCCAACGAGCGTGGCGGCACGCCAGCAGCGACGCCGCAGCAGCAGCAGCAGCTACTACGGACGCTCGGCAAAGGCAGCGGCAGCGGCAGCGGGCGTACACGGCGGCAGCTCTGGCTACATTGGCAGCGTCAGCGCCGGCATCTATAAATCATTTCGAGAGCGTTTCATGAGCGGCGCCGGCTCTGCTGGCAGCGGCGGCAGCAGCAGCGACGTCGACTATCGTGTGCTGCGTCAGCGCGACGCAGAGGCGGGCAAGCTGAGTTCAAGCGGCAGCTCCAGCGATGAGCAGCAGGAGGAGGAGGAGGAGGGGCTGAGCAGCAGTAGCAGCGTGGAGGATCTCTTTGCTAGCGAAGCGGAGCGCAGAAAGTGGCGCAGAAAGACGCAGCCAGAACGCAGGTCAACGACGAAGGGCAAAAGAAGAAGAAAGGTAAGTGCAGTCCGGTCTAGGCACGGGCTTGGCTTTCCATTTCGCATGCCACTTACTTAGGTATTCCGTGCGGTGTCTTCGATTGCTACCGTTACGTGCGTGACATGTCGGAACTTGTCTGCCCCAGCACATTGTACACGGTTTATTTATGGCGCGAATCGCACGAGCTGCGACTTAATTGCGGCGTCTATACGCCTATTCCAATGCAGTATCCACTCTGCGATTTACTTTCGTTCGCTTCCTCGGATAATTGCATTAATATTTATCCATTGTTTTTATTAGATAATTGTCGAACAATTTGTCGCAATGTTTGGGTTCCCAGTTTCTGAAACGTGTTTCACGCTCTGTTTCAAATGCGACACATTTATGTTACATTTCACTTTCAATTTGGGGGAGCTATGGGAAATTAAAGTTTAATTAATTTCATATTGCAGGCAGTTAGAGGTAATTTAAATAATTTAATTTTTGGTTGTGGGAAGCTTTGAGAAAGTTTCATTGTTTATTTAGGGGAAGGTTCTTTATTACATTTCAAAAAAAATTATTATTTTCTTTTGCCCAAAATGAAAGCTTTATATTTATAAATTAAGGGTTTTCAATATAAGGAATATAATAACCTTTTACGAATCATCAATGTTTGCAAATTGGTTCATTAAATGAGACTAAGGTCTTGTATTTGTGGACCCCTATTTTTGCACAGAGGTTTTCTGAACCGCCGTCTTGATTTCCTTAATAATATTCATATATTTTTCACTTTAAACACAATAAGATCTTATATATATTTTTTTATTGTTTTACAATATTGGATTTAATCTGGCTGGTTAAACGCTAAATTCAAAATAACCTCCTCTTAAATTCAATTATTTGGACTTTAATGGAAATATTTGATACTTTAAATATATAAACAAAATAAAACAAAAATAGAAATATTTTAATTATAATTTAATATTATAATATAATAATATCATAAAATCGCCTATAAAGTCCCCTCTTAACTTTATGAATCCATTTATTGTTTCTTCAAATATCTGTAAATGTCTGAACGACCTATTCGCAACACTTCGGCTAAATAATGAGCTTCAATGCGAACTCTCACCCAATTGTTGACCTCGAGTTAGCCAAAATATAATTATATTCTCCAAATATGTTTAATATATATATCATTTAGTTTTAAGCTGCCCTTGCCCCACTGTGCTCTCAGCTGTTGCAAAGCTTTCCTTTTGTTTACAAACATTCGCAACGCAAACAAAAAGCTTCGCAGCACGTGCAGCCTCGCCGACTCACTCCGCTCAGTTTACTCATTCTCTCGGACGTTCTCTCTCTCTCTCCACCACTCTCTTTTTTTTGCTCTCTTGAGTGCATTTGGCTCTCTGTTTACGACTGCTGTGGCAATGGCCCTGTGCTTGGCCTGGCCTGGCTTGGCTCGAGCTGCTGCTTTGCTTTGGCCGTTTTGTGGTCGAACAAATGTTTGGCCATTTTTTGGCTCGAATCTCGGCCAAGTCTTGTTGGCCATTTCGTGCTCGAATGGACTTTAAACTGAGGGCGCCTTGCCTTAAAGCCTCGTGCGACTGTGTCGAATATTGTTTTTGTTTTTTATATATTTTGTTGTTGTTGCTGTTCGTTGGGTCGGTCCTCTTTGGAGTTTGCTCGTTTTGGATATGACTCTGATAACTTTGCTTGGTTTAGTTTTATTTTATGCTGCTTCCCTGCTGCTGTCTGCCCACTGTTGCTGTTGTTGTTGCTGTTGTTGTTGTTATTTCTTTCACTTCGCTTCGCTTCACTGCACACGCTCAGCAGCGCAGTTGGTTTTGGCTTTTTTCTAGCCGTATTATCCTGCTGCGGTTGTTGTGGGAATTATTTAACTAGGCGCATTTATATCACACACACACACACACAGAGTGAGGGAGAGGAAGAGGGCGTGGGGGAGAAGAAAGAGAGAGGAAGAATGCCACTGGGAGCATTCTTTGTTGTCGGAAGTAGTCGCTCCTTTTGTCGCTGTGCATGCGAGAGAAAAAAAGAACGAAATGTTAAAAATAAATGGGCAAAATTGTGCGCCAGTTTGTCGCCGAAAATGCAATCAACAGACCCAGATCTATGACGGGAACTTGGCTGCGAGTCGGGAGCGAGCACACACACACACGCACGCACACACACATAGAGAACTGCCTGGTTATGAATGTGTACGCTCGTTTCTACGAATTACCCGTAATGGGCGCCACTTCCACCTCAGCAGCCGCAGCGCTGCTTACATAATGCCGCCCACATGTGCCGGTTTCCCCCCCCTTCTCTACTCCCCTGTAATGTGCAAGTTTTCAATGATTTATGCATGATACTTAATGCCTTCTTAATTACGTTTTATGTAGCTTCTTCTCCCCCCACCAAATGCCTCATATTATGTTGAAAAACAGCGGCAAGTCGGGAAAAAAGCGTCGGCGCATTTAGCACACAAATCATATTCAAAAGGAGCAGCCAAAAAAAAGGCATGTGGCAAATACGCAGAATTTGTAGCAGCTGCGTAGGGCGAAGTGATAGAGAGAGAGAGAGAGAGGGAGAGTGGGAGAGAGAGACAGAGCGGGCAGAAGGATAGGAGCACTTTCACTTGTACTTTCACTGCATGCCAGCAGCATGTGGCGCTACGTGCTGGGGACAGATACAAAAATCCAAACAGAGGTGGGAGAGGGAAGTGGGATAGAAAGCGCTGTCAACACAACTTCCTACTGCTCCTGCTACTCTCTTCTTCCCTCTCTCTCTCCTCTCTCTCTCTCTCTGTCTCTCTCTGTTTTTTCGTCACATTGCAGTTCATTGAAATGTGCGACCAAAACACAATTACACATGTATTCATGCATTGCCTCCATTGTCTCGTGTGCGTTGCCAGCGTCAGCTGGGATTTCAAGGGGAAGCCCCCAGAGAGTGAGAGAGAGAGAGAGGAGAGAAGAGGGCAGTGTAGATATAGTAGTTGCTTGGGCTGGGCAAGGCCAAAGCTCAGTTACGTGATGTTTTTCCTCGATGTTTTTACATGACATTGAATTTACGTGTAGCTCGACTAGGATATCTGCCGCAGGCGATGATAACACTGGGATTAAGTAGAACACGAGTGACTAAAGGACTTCCTCTAATTAGGCGTAGCTCACACAGTCAAAGAGTACACTGCAAGAAAACATTGAGAAATTAGAAAAAGGGACATTTTAGAATAGATGTTGCATAGTTTAAGGAAAGAATAGAAATGAAGTATACAAAATATATCAGGTGTAAAATAATATAGGTCGGTATAGGAAATATGGGTCATATATATTTTTTATGAATTTTAAATATATATTCTATATTATTTTATATTTTAAGAATGAGAATCTTCATTAAAAATAAATATATTTACAATAATTTTCGATGTGATATATATATTCATATTTAACATAGGCCGATTTTTTTATTTGTTAAGATATTGTAACCAAATTTACTGCCTCGCACTTTTTCTATATATATAGAAAGCAATTAAATCTGCCATAGGAACAATCCTCCGGAATGCTAGTTTTTGTAAAAAGACCTGTTCGGATTTTATAAATAAGTGAACTTAAAAGTGCCAATACCATTAAATTCTGCACCATTATATATAACTATTATTGGAACGATCGCAGGATATAAGCACCTGCAAGAGTATAGAATCTTTGGCGTGCCTTTATTTCTGGTTTTTGAAATTATTCATAAGATTAGTGACTCAATCAAAGTGTTGAACAATTTCCATTTACTTATGCAAACTTCAGGCACAGGCATGACCCAATTTGATTTGTCTCTGTGTCCACAGACTGATGTGGGTAACTGTGTCTACAGATAACTAGAACTGCGGTCAGACCGAGCTGACCCACTCAGCTGAGCTGTCAAGTCCGCATCGGAATGCCTCATTCAGCTGTTGTTCTTGTTGTTGTTGTTCCTGTTTGCTGTTTTACACTGTTGAACAAATTAAAACACGTAGCACAAGGAGCACAAAACCAGCAGAATCCTTTCTCCATTCAAGTGAAAGCAGCAACAAGGGAAGCAGAGAGATCTACCGAGGACCTCCTGCTGCTATTGTATTGCAGCCAGTTGGCAAACAGCTTCGTGTTGTTTACATTTAACACGCGGCCACATTTTCATGTTTCTGCCCATTTTCAGCACTTTCCCCTAGTCTCCCTCCTTCCCTGCTCCTTCTCCTTTCGCCTTTCTCACGCTTCATTTTGGGTTGTGCTCTCGGAAATTAGCGCCCTTTTGCCGCTCGTGCGGCGTGTGAAAAATGCAAATTCTCATTTCTCTGCTGTGCATAATTTTTCGGCCATGGCCGACGAGTGCAACGCGAAGGTCGACAATAATTATACAATTTATAATTTACGAAAAACAATTGTTTTTGACATACTCTAAAATATACTACTGTAGCTCCCCCCTTCCCTTCCCCATACCCCTTGGAAAGGGTGCAAAAGTTTTAGCTGAATGGCAGCAAGTTTTTAATTGAAATGCCCGAGTTGGCCTGTTCGTCGCCCTGCTCGACAATGAATTGTGCACTGGGCGAGATGTCAAAGTTCGAGCAAGTGAAAATATATCTAAATGTGCAACCATATTGCAGATCTAAGCGGCATCCCTCGGTATATCTCCCGTCCAATCATAAGCCTCTTTGTAATCCTTTTAACCTCTCAGTTTGTGGAACTTTCTAGACCCTTAGCAACCCTCCTGCCACTCAACTACCCTTCTACCCTACGCCATAATCCTCTGGTTGCCTGGTCAACATAATAAACAAGTAACACAGCTGCTGCCCCTTAACAAAACACCACCCCCCTGAACAAACAAAAACAAGCCCCAAATACCGTGGGGAAAACAATAAGTAGGCGAAGAAATCGATTTGAGCCTCGGAATATTCAGGGAACATTTCGTAGGCATTGAACACGTTTATTTCTCACACAATCGTCGAGCTGTGAATACGGAATAAGAAGCTTGAAAAGAACGATAAATAAAAATCGAAAAGTGAGTGAATAAAGTGAGCAGCTCGAGCAAAGCGAGCGGGGGAAACCGAATGTCGCTTTTTGAAAATCCTGACCAGCTGCGACAGCTGCAGGAATTGTTGTACCCCAATCGGAATAGGCGCGGAGGTAACCTCGACAGCAGCAGTGACAGCGAGGATGAGGGCGAGTCCCTCGTGGTTAGCAAGTCGGGTAAGTAAATGGAGTGTCCTCCTCCTCAGCTCAACTCACTCCTGGCATCCAAATAGCATCTGACCGTAAAGCGGCTGGCACTGCTAACACGGCCGGCACTGGCGGGCGTAAAAAGAAAGTTAACCTGGTGGCAACGCCGCTGGAAGCGGCAGAAAGCTCGCAGCCAACTACTCTCGAGGAATGGGAAGAAGCACAGGAACGGGAAGATGCGGATGTCTTGGAGACGCGCAAGTGCCCCGAGTACACAATGACCTATCGCCAGGCCGTTGGTACCGAGGATGTTTTCCTGCAGGTGAGGTAGGACTCCTTCCCTCTCACTTCCCCTCGCACCTAACCCCTCAATTTGTTCACCCAGATGGGGCAACGCACTGGTGCCTCGGCCAGCTGTGAGGATCTAGTGCTGGAGATATCGCTGCCTGGCGAGACCATGGAGGTGGATAAGATGAACCTGAAGCTGCACGAAAAGGATGTTGATCTGGGCACCTCATTGTATCGCCTCAAGCTGCCTCTGCCCCATGCCGTGGACGTGGATCGCTGCCATGCCGAGTACGACAGTGAGCTCTGCAAGCTGCGTCTCACGCTGCGCCTGCGCCGCGAGTTTGACTACGTCAACTTCTAGGGGGGGATCATCCCCAAGAAGAGTGTCTTAGTCCACGGGAGTGGAGAGAAATTATTAGTTAAATTGAGTCATTTATATTTTTTTTGCTGGGGGTAGGCAACCACCATACACTAAGTAGTGCGCATTCATAAATGTTAAAAAAAATAAACAAAATTTTAATGCTAGTTTTAGTCTCTGAAACCATCCTCCGATTCCTCTTTATTTATTCATTTTGTCTGTAATCTTGTGTAAGTAGTCCCACTTCCTCTTTCAAGTAGTGCGATCCTGCTTGAAAGTCCCTTTGGCAGTTAGTGACCTACTTAAAGTCGGAATATCCTCTGCGTTTTTCTGCTCGTGTGCCTAGTTTGCTGCCAAATTGCGCATACGCCGCATTGGCCTTCAGGTCAGACACAAATTGCGCTTAAACGAAGCATAAAGTATGCCTTACACAGGCTACACACACACACACTGACACAGAGACAAGCTCAAACAGGGGCACATTTAATACACTGTCAGGAAGTGCAGAGTGCCAGGGGGGAGGAGGCCGCAGGCCAAAAGGACTCGCTGTCAAAAATCACTTAAGCTAAATATTTGTCAACTGCAGATGGCGTCGAGCGACGCACAAAAGTCAAATACAAAACTCGCCATCATTCAAAATTGAAGATGAAGAAAAAAGTCACTGGTTTCTGGTCGCTTATTTAGGATATTTTTTTGTCGACCTTCTTTTTTTTTGGTGGCCAAGCTGGTCAGGCTCGCAGGATTACGAGCACGGACCCTCCGCTGTGCGGCCTGTGGTCTTCGGTTTGCGATTTGCCTCATTTACTTTCACAACTGACGCGACCGCATTTCAATTTGTGAACGCCGCGTGCCACATGCCGCTTGCCTCATGCCGCAGCCGGTCAGCGACAGCTCTGCGAGACATGATAAAGTGTCCGTCTGTCTGCACGGAAAAAGGGAAAGTTCACACAATTTGACATCGAAATTTCCTTTGGCCAGAAATGATAACGGCGCAAGTTTCCTCAGCCTGAGTCCGAGCCGACCATGGCGCGTGCCTCGCGTGGCTAGTAGTTTTTCGGGGCTTCTCTTGTGGCTTTTAATCATTTGCTCGACCAAAACTTTTACTGCCGTTGATAATAATAAATCATCGCATGGCGACAAGTTTCCTGGTTCTGGACAAACTTTAAAATTTAATTTAATGGCTACAAAATGAGCTGCCAGCAGTTGCTCACTTGGCCAAATTATGCCACAATTCTTGGCTTGCTTGCGACATCCGCTAAGTGAAACTTAATCAAAGAAATTACGAATTTCATGCAAGTTGACTGCCAGCACTATTTGCGCATTGCAAATCACATGCAAATCATTTTAATTAGCTCCTTTTCCACAAAAAAACTTTGCTAATTTTATACTTAAATTACTTTTTGAATTATTGGACAATGAAGTGAATACGATTACTTTAGTTCTTATTAGTTTAATCATTTAGAGTTAAATTATTTATTTTATGTTTTTTCTTCCCTTTTTGTATGTTTTTATTTATTTTATTCCACTTCTCCTGCTCTCTCCTTTGAAAGTAAACGAAGAGCAAAACACGTGCACTGCTTGCAAGTGAACTGCTTTGCTTTACGCACACTGCATTGTTGTTGTTCTTACTTTACTTGCTTTAATTGCACTCACTTGAGTAAGAACGAGACGGCTACATTACTCTTTTAGCTCTCAGAGAGTGGAGTACGTGACCCAGAGAGAAAGTAGTTGTAGTTGTTTCGGCACTGGGTAACTAATTGAGTAACAATGAGAGAAAGAGAGAGATAGTGAGGCAAGATAAAATTTGTGCTATTTTTAACTTCTCAAGTTTTAAGCGCAACTTAATTTTGAGTTATACAATTGTTAATGTTATGATAAACTTGCTCACCCGAAATATTTCATATTAATTTATTATACTTTCTTAATTAATAGTTTATTAAGATAAAGCTCACTTTAAACCAAGAAATTCCATAAATTTTTGTTTATTTAAAGAATACATCTTTCTCCTAATTTCCAACTATTTCAAGCAACATACCAGAAAAGTTACGCATACAATTTCAAAGTAATCAGTGCCCAAAATTGTTGTCAGAAGAGTGAGAGAGAGTATGATAGCGGAAGGAATGTGGGGCAGGGGGAAGCAACAATCAAAAGCAAACTTAGTAAATTTCATCTGCATTTAAAGAGGCACAACATGAACATGTTTTCTGTCCTTTATCTTTTCCTTCCTTCATTTCGTGCACAAACATGCGTTCAATGACATTTGCCAGAGAGACAAACCTAACCCAAAATTGCACGAAATTGTTTCAAGCAAAACAAAAGAAAAAAAAAGAATCCTGGAAAACGAATCCTTAGCAGAAAAAGCTGAAAACAAACAAACAAAAATATAGCTGCGTTGACACTAGACTGCGAAAAACAAACAAAAAGAATGCCTGAAAATGCTTGAAAAACTAAAACAACAGCTAAGAAGGGAACTAGTTTGAGCTGATGACTGCAGGCATACCCTGTAAATGAGTCTTTTAGGAGTAATCAATAGATGCAGTAATAATAAGATCATTTTTGTATCCTTATGCAAAAAGAAGATTATGTAAATAATATGGCAAGCGGATTCTTGTTGTTATTATTATTATTTGTCTTAGCTCTGCTAAACATTTGAAGAATCAATAATGAAATGTTCATCCAGTTTACTGCACTCCTAGTTGTGACTTTCCTTCCTCTCCCTTGATTACAGGGCATACAAAAGGCCGGAAAAAATAAATATCGTATCTGGTTTTTCCTGCCTATTTTCAACTCATTTGCACAAACGCAGGTTCCAGCTTCGTCGACGTTGTCATCATCAACGCAATCCTTGCACATGCCAGAAACTAAACTGAACACACACACACACACACACAGATGGAGTGTTGGTGCAGGGAACTAGCTTATTTGCCGGGCCGCACCCTTTTTATCAACTCTTAGAAAAGTTTCATCAACACAAATAGAAATTCGCATGCAAATTCGCAGTGTTTTCCCATGTGCAATGGCAACTTTTGTGGTGTGTGTAAATCTGCCTGACTCCCGAAAGAAGAAGAAGCGGGAGGAGAAAGGGACTTTCAACAAAAACTTGCCACAATGAAAAACTTTGGATAATGTGTGAAAATTGTTTCTTGTTGTTGCCGTGCCACGTGCTTATCCCTGTCCATGTGCGAGTGTATGTGCATGCAATTTAAATTGCGACATATTTATGACTGATTAAAAGTCCAGCCCTGGGCAGGGTTACCTTTTAAGCAGAAGTTATTGTTGCTTAACCGCATTTCATAAATAATAACTGAGCCGCACTTAAAAACGTAATAAGCTGCACCACAAGTGTGCCGAGGGGGGAGGGTAGTGACGGGGGGACGCTGCGGCCTGGGGAGCATTCAAAGAGATCCCGTGACTTTTATTCATTTCATTTCAGCAGCACGAAACAGAAAGACACACAGAGAGTGGGAGAGGAAGAGGGGGAGGGGGAGAGGCACTTGTGAGTGCCAACGTCCACTTGAACTGCGAAATGGCGAACAGTTCTGTGGGACAGGTGCGAAAAGGGAGGGAGGAGGGGCGTGAGGATACTTCGAGTGGCAGGAAAATGAAATGTGTTGGAAAATATGCAAGTGAGTTGTGTGAATATTGAAGAGATTCGCTTGAAGCCAGTTCTGATGTTAAAGCATTCAGATTCAGATTCAGTAGAGGAAAAGGGAGAGAATGATGGTGAAGGGAGAGATTTATGTTGAATAAAGCTGAATCTAATTAAATGCGTAGCTAGATAATCAGCATGCACCCTAAAGAAATATGAATAGAGCACGAAGTTCTTCTCTTGCTGTTCTTCTTTCTGTTCATTCTTCTTTCCATTCCGCCAGCAGCTTTAATATAATATCCAAGTACTTCATTCCGCTTCTCTTCTGCATTCCGCTTAGTCAAATCCTTATTCCATTTCTCCTCCTTCTGCTCTTCTGTTTAATTCAATCTTTCTCGCCGCAGACTCGAGCTAATTGTCACAGTCGGCGGGTAAATCCAATTTAAAGCTTCGCTTAATCTGGCAACAAGTCCGAAACGAAAACGAAAACGACAACGAAATGAAACCAAACGAAAGCGACTTAAATATTTCATTGTACGTAACGTAACGAAACGAAACGAAACGTGACACTGCACAATGTTTGGTCACAAAGTTGAACATTATTTTTTTGCACCTCCATCAAGGGTTTTTCCGCTTCACATAAATCTGCGGTACATTCCCCTTTTTCCTCTTTAATTACCAAAAAAGAAGAAGAAGAAGGAGATTTCCATGTCGACGACAGATTGAAAATGCAATGCGCAAATAAATAAAATTTCACTTGATACTTAAGGGGGCATTCTGGGGCACAAATGGAGCAAAAAATAAGTGGTCGAAGGGTATAAAAATATAGCACGAGCAATTCCAGAGGCAGCTGCAACATTTGCAGTTTCAATTTAGAAAATTCCGAAACATTTCACACGCTGCAAACGATGGAAACGATGCGAGTGTTGTTTAAAGGGCAAACGTATTACACATACGCCATGTGGTGCGCAATGTTTTGTGATGCCAGCAAGCTAAAATAATAAAATCATTGTGGAATTTAATTAAGGCCCACGCACAGCACTTGTCTGTGTGTGCCAGTGTGTGTGTGTGTGTGTGCCAGTGTGTAAGCCATTGGCAAACAAGACCATTAACACATTTTTCAAGTTTAATTCAACGTAATAACAAATTTGTAAGCTCTGCTCTGGAGTGCTTAAGAGAGGGAAAGAAAGAGAGAGAGAGAGAGAGAGAGAGAGAGAGAGAGAGAGAAAGAGTGCGAGACTGAGTGTGTTAAAGAGCGAGAGAGCGAACGGATGCGGCATATAAATTGCAGAAAGTCATGTACAGCATGCGGCATGCGGCAAGTGTTGTGTCTTCATGTGCTGCCAGAGCAGACACAGACACACACGCACAGAGAGACGCCTTTTACGCCTATGGCTTTTCCTCAAGTAGCGGCAGAGCTTTCCTTTCCGTTTCCTTCCCTCCGTCTTTCTGGGCTTTTCCCCTGCCCTCCCCGTAATTAAGACAAATGTAAAAACTACTAAAAGACATGCCAAAAGTCACTTTCGCTGTGCAAACAAAAGCAACACACGCCAGCCAGCCAGGTGCCACATGCCACATGCCACTTGCCGCGTGAAACTTGCCAGTTACTGCCGCTCTCTCTGCCCCTCGCTCTCTTCGCCTCTTTCCTGCTGTTGTCATAGGGCTACATAATTTCACTTTATGCTTTTGTGTTGACATACGGCATTTTTGTCCTCCTTCTTGTGATGGTGTCACGTGCTAAGGCCCAAAACAATAGAAAAATAAAAACAAAAAGGGAAGCTGTGCAAAGGAAAAAGGGGATTGACTTGAGGTTACCCTGTAAGATGAACTGACACTGAAACTGAAGATGAAGCTGAAACATATTTGTTGCCTTAGCTAGCTGAGAATCACCTGCTACTGCTGCATGCCTCTGTCTGCAGGGTATCCAGAGTGAAGCAAATGTCAATGTCTCGTCCAGTGTGAGAGTGGTCCCTCGCCCGATGCTCGCATGACCTTTTCGCATTAATCTCGAGTGGATGGCATTATAATGCAGCCACGTGGGCGTGCTCAGCTCGTTATGGGCCAAGTGGTTATCATGGTTATTTATCGTGTCGGAAACTACGCACACAGCTGCTAAGGCCACACATCCAGCTGCCAAGTAGATGCTCCACACACATAATCGCATTTGTATGGTATGTGCAAGGATTGACAGACATTCAATTAGATTGATCAATTAGTTGGCACATCAAATGGAGTTTCTATTGAAATTATCTCTACTGGCGCATAAAGTCGGTTAGCTTATGGGGCAAATCACTGCACAACACTTCATTGTGCGCTCTGCAACACTGGCTAGTGGCAGCGAATAAATCGTTGCCTACTTATCAGGGCAGTGAGTTGCGAATGATTGCGCAAATCGCATGCGATCTCAATTCCATTTGTTGCGTCTCCCACTCTCTCTCTCTCGCTCTCTCCCACGCTCTCCCTCACTCTCTTCGCACATAAAACACATGGCATGCAATTTATTTGACTAGACAAAAACTCATTTCGTTTCTTCGGTTCGCTTTTTTATGCATTTCGCCATTTTATGTGCATGTCGATGCTTGTTTTCGCTTTAAGAGTCGCAGCAGAGGAAGCACATCCTCTCTCGATTTATTGCCTTATGATGCTGCAAGGCAACACACACACATATATACTCATATGTGTGCCTGTGTGTGAGTGACAAATACTCATATTAAGCATATGGCAAACCGACAACGACGGAAAACAGACATTGAAACTGTTTCTCAAACAGGAAAAACGAAGTAGAAAGACAGCAAGGGCATGAAGGGGGGAAGGGGGGAAGCAAGCGGGCATGCTGCATTTCCGCCTTTTGCTTTTGGCCTTTGTCTTCGGCGCCTTTCCCTTTGCGCCCTTCGCCTTTGCCACATGACTCCAAAGTGGCAAGCAACGCTTCCGTTTCGTCTGCCCTCAGCCACCGCCGCCGTCGTTAACTTATAGACTTTGATGTCGTTCCCCACCCACAACTACACTAGAGATTTATTTGCCAATCTGTCGCCTTGGCTTGCTGCGAGGAATCCTTCTTAATTGATTTGCCATTCAATACGAATCTTATGCGTGTACAACACAAATCGAGGCAGGCTCTGACCTGGGTATGCTGTGGAAGTTTTTTGGAAATTCTCATTCTCCGAAACATCTTCAACGTCCTAAGTACTCGATAATATTAAAACTCTTTTATGATTCGAGTTTGCCTCAAATATTTCAAGTGTTTCAAGCGCTAGAAAAATGTCCGAAGGATCGAGTGAAATTAGTCGTTCTCCCGAAATTGATAGCGGACGTAGCGAGGAGGAATCCTACTGCGATGTCTCGGAGAGTGAGTCGGCGAATACAATTCAATGCTGGCAGAAGCAACAAAAGAATATGATGAAGGAGAGCAATGATGAAGGTGCTTGTGGTGACTGCATCGCTCATCCACAAAATGAGCCTGGGAACATTGCCGATCTGACCGTGGTGCAGAATCGTGTAATGCGCATTGTTAGTCGGGTAAACCTTCTCTCGCAGTGTCTTAAGAACTTGCACAGAGAGCTAAAAGAACGTGGATCAATCTACAGGCAGGAATCATCCAGCAGTTTCAGTGATGAATGCACACAGGAGCCCCCACAACTCGAACAACAAGTAGAGCGCATTGGGGACACTGATGCTGCTCAGGATTGAAAGCCAGTCCAATTGGGATTTTAAGATACATATAAATTTTATTTTTAACTTTCAATATGACCCGAAACCAATCAGCAAGTGTTTTATCTAAATTAACTGTGATACAACAACTGTACAACAAAATAGAAAGAGTAAAAGATATTTATCAAAATTTCATTAAACGAATAGAAACATTTTCTCTCAAACTTCAATTCAATCGCACGACTTTTCGTTTGGAGGAAGAGGAGAAAGAGGAGATGTGGGGGTGGTGGGTTTGGCGAAGTTTCGTCCCATAAAATTGCCCCCTGGCGACTGTCAACATCTGCAGTTTGTCGTGGGCATTTCGTTTTCCAAACTTTTCGCCAAGAATTGAGCCGCAAATAAGTCAAAAATGATGCAAATTTGCATTTGACCTACGCCCTTTCCCTGGGCCCCTTGTCGAAATATTGCTTCAAGTCAGACAAATATGTTGAATGGAAGTCGAATGGATTCTATTGCATGCTCTCTGCTCTTGCTTGCAATGTTATGCGGAAAATCCCTCAAAGACAACAAAGATTGTAAAATCTTTGCACAAACTGTGCGACAACTTGAAATTATGAAATATGAAGTTCGGCTGTCTGAGGCAATTTGTCAGCTGGAAAATCTCAACAGCAGCAACAGGAAAATTACGTTTATCACTGGCAGTTGTTGTTGTTGTTACTGCTGCTGCTGCTGCTGCTGCTTCACTGCCGGCAACAGTTGCAGCTGCTGTCATGGCGTGTCAGAGCAGCATCAGCTTTGCACTAGACTTTTCCAAGCTAAACGAAAGAAGAGCAAAGAAAACTTTGTATAAATAAAGCAAGCGTAAGATTGTGGGAGGGACTTTGGTTATAAGTCCTATCACTGGTAATTTAATCACTTGAATTTATTAAGAAAATAAATAGAGTTGCCGCAGAAGAACAGATATGCAGTTAAGTGAGTGCTTATTTCGCACAGAAAATGAGCAGGATTGTGCAGCAAATGCTGAATTTAATGTGGTTGCTCTAAAGAAACACATTCAATTCCTCCCTTTCATAACTATGTTTATAATAACCAAGCCAGACACGCAACAAGGGATAATTAAAAATAGTAATTGGAGTGTTGAATCGAAATCAATTAACAATTTGAATGCATAACAAAATCAACACGTGTCGAATGCTCATTGAAAATGGCAGAAAATGCAGCAGATGAAATTCGATTACAAACTGTCATACGAATCAGATGCGAATTTGTGGAATGTCAAAGGGGGCAGGCGAGGGATGAGCCTATCTACCACCCACGGTTGGCAAACAGTTTAAAAATACCGATGGGCGCACTTCAAACACGAGTGCCGAGTTCAAAGTAAACGTCAGAAACAGGAGGCAAACTAATAACATTTCTGATATAATCGCACGCACAGGAGGCCCTGAGAAATGCACATTCATAGAAAATCAATTGAAGAGCAAAACGAAAACGTAACGAATCGAAATGAAACGAAATCGAAAGCGCAAACGAAATCGAAATTGGTATTGAAACTGAAACTGAAACTGAAGCGAACGACGATGATAGGCGGAAGTTGGCTGATGAGTTTCCAGGGGAAAAGCACCTTCGAAAAAGCTGCTCTGTCATTAGACTGCGAATGACTAAGTCGGATAATAGACAGTCTCTCTCACTGTCCATCCCTCGTCTGTTCGCCATTTTCCTGCTTATGGTAATCAGCCGCAAAAGTTCTTTTGTTGTCCTTCCTGTCGTGTCGTTCGGACGTTGCCTACGTTGACTACGTTGACTACGGAATTAGCATTTCAATCAAATCAATTTTATGTGTCTGACTTGTTTTACGCCTCAACAGCAACACAATCATTCTCAGTCCCTGCCCTGTTCCCCATCCGCACTATTCCCTATCCGCCATCATCGTTATCTTTATCGTTATGGGCATCGTCATCATTGAGTTTATCGTCAGATGAGAATGTATCATTTGGTGTATTTACGACTCTGACGAGCCAAAAGAAATTGTCCAAATTGATTGATTAAATATTTATTCATACGGAAGTGCTTAGCGGCTCCCGAGGGTCCTGTACACGGTTATGACTGAATTGTCTGCGAAATGCCACACATTCCGCACGGTCTGTCGGCCTGATGCGTCATTAATTTGCTCATCAAAGGCAGAAGAATTGAATGAGCTATATTTGGAACCAGTTCCAAACAAAGAAAGCCAAAGGAACAGTACAGAACTAGCTTAAGCTCCTTGTTTAAAAGGAACTGTACTGTAGTAATTGGTTGTGTAATTTAAGATCGCTTAATGAACTTAAACATGCCTAACATGTATGTGTAATGACTAACATATCTGTAACATGTCTGTAGGTCGTCAGTAACATGTCTATAGCATGACTGTGATATGTCTGTAAAATGTCAGTAACATTTCGGCAACATGTGTGTAACATGTCTGTAATAGGTTTGTTAAATGTCAGTAACATGTCTATAACATATCTGTATTTGTCTGATATGTCTGTAAAATGTTAGTAACATGTCTGTTTCATGCATAAAGAACTAGTTCCATTAGAAACACTGTTATATATACACTTAAGAAATATAAATCCAGCAATACTGCAAGTGAACTGCTCGAGAACCAGATCAAAAAGAACTAGTTCAAAGATGAACATACAAGTTTTGGTTGATTACTTTTTATTCGGTGCATAAAACCGAAAAAGAAAGTTTTCAAGCATGAACTACTCAAAAGAACTAGTTCAAGCATGAACCACTCAAAAGAACTAGTTCAAGCACGAACATGTACCTAAAAGTTTTCGATTGACTGAGTGCCGCATAAGCAAATACAATTAAAAACCATAAAAAGTTTAACCAAACCAGTCATGCTTAAAAGAACTAGTTCCAAGGACCACACACGTGCGACCTTTTCTTGATTGAATATTTATTTATGCCCAAATTTCCTGAGGCCTGCTGCATTTCATTTGTATTTATTAAACCGTTGTGTCATTAATTCGGTTAGCCGCAGGTCCTGCCGAACAGACCCAGCTCGGAATTGCACACTTAAAGCGACCGCAGCACTGAGCCAAAGAGAGAGAGAGGTGAAGACAGAGAGAGTGAGCAGGAGTGAAGACCCGCAGGAAATCTTAATTAAACAACTTGCATGGCAAGTCCTTTATAAATGGCCAACAAAGGAGCAAGGCGGCCTGTTGGTTGGCCCGATCCTGGTAGAGGCAAACAAAGGCGCAACTCGATGTTGGTATTGAACAAATGCCAACGCTGGGACTAAGCACTAGTCTGCCCACACACACACATACACACACTTGCACACAAATTCACACACACACACTTGCAAAGCAAGGGAAAACAATTTGGCGGTTTTTGCACATTTTCGACTTTGATTCCAGCCCAGAACGACGACTCACTCCACTCCTCCTTTTGCATCTGCATCCTTTTTGCTTAACCAGTTCAACGGGTTGGCCTGAAGCGAAGCAAGGGCTGAAGCTGCCGCTCAATGGTCCTCGGCAAATTAGCAGCCACTGCAAGTGCTCTTCAGCTGCAGTCAAGTGGCGACTTGGAGAACTCCACTTTCGGGACCCTAACAGCCTCGCGGGGCCATTAAAGCGCTAATAAATTCGCAGATCAATCGATGCTTGGGAAAGAGCGCTATAAAGCGATTTTAATGGCACATGTCAGAGGCAAGTGTGTGACTGTTTGGTGTGTGTGTATTTTAAATAAAAATATTGACAGAGCCAAGAGCACTTTTATGGGAGCAAAGAAGGAAAACGAGTTGACCCAATGCATTTGGAGACATCGAAATGGGAAATCGTTAAAAATCAATTTGATAACCTCCACAATGTGCCCATAATGTGGCAACAGTTTTATTTGATGGCATAATGAATCATATATGCATCGTTATTGTCGTTTTACAGTTCTTTAAAGGCCTCTCTCTGCGATTCTCAATAAGCGAAATCGCTCAGGGAAAAGCCTTTGTTTTTATAAAGTTCGAAGCACGCCAAGGACCCTAATAAAGACCTTACATTATGTAGTGGCTTTAATACATATCTTTTGCAGTCACTCGTTGTTGACCTCTATTTGTTTTCGAATACGCATGCCAAGGATGTTATCCCTAGGGTTAAAATATGCTCAGAAGCAGGTATGATTTAACTGCGACATACCAACGCTACCATACCCTATATTGGTTAAACTATGCAGACAAGACATCTACAATAGATCTAAACCAATTTTAACCTACGTGTATGTTAGATTGGTTATACTGTGCAGCGCACACACCTAAAGAAAGTCGAGTAAACTCACAGTGCAGTTCTACATTGTATGTGAAAACACAACAAAGGAGAGGAGTATACCCTACAGTTTGCTTCTACATAAAGATAGGGTATAACACTATGTAACTGCGAGTAAAGAGAGGAGTATACCCTACAGTTTGCTTCTTCATAAAGATAGGGTAGTTACTATGTAACTGCGAGGAAAGTTTTCGCTGTTTCTGTTGCACCAACTCCACGTAGTCTCTCTCACGGCAAGTATGCAAAACTTCTGTTTCATGTCCTTGGAAATAGTTGTTGGTCAGCTGGCACAGGAGGCTTGCGAGTCGCGGAGCAACTCCGCGCTTCCCTTGCATCCCCCTTCCCCTCGTTTTCCTTGACTAGTATGAGAAATATACCAAGTCAAGCGGATATAAACACACACAATTTTTTTAATATATGGCATGAAGAGGAGGTGGTAAGTTTTTTTATGAAATGTAAAATGAACTAAGTTGGAAATGTTATACACAAAAGTTACGTCTCGAGCCTTGGCCACTTTTCCATTACATTATCTCAACTTTGAGCTGGCAATTTCTCATGCTTTTCTTCATATTTCATCTGGTTATTCGTTCTTTCTTTCTTTCTTTCATTCTTGTTGCTCGGTGTCCTGTGCCGGGTACTTTCTATACTCTTTTCGTGTTTCTCTGTCGTAAACATGTAGCGCAGTTGTTGCTATTACTGTAGATAGGAACATGTCGCAAGTGCCTCTCGTCGCCTGCCTTGTGTCGCATCCTTCGCTTGTCCTTCGATGTTGTCACTTGAGAAAAGTTGTTGCCTCATTTTCATGTCAAGTCAAATGAGTTTCGGGCAAGTTGGCCAAAGTTGATTCTCAGCTAATGGTGACGGTAATTTTTAATAAAAAGCTGAAAAGTGCCAGTATGCGCCGAGTACGAGCTGGTCCTTGAAGAAAATAGAAGGACGGAATTACAGCAAAATAGAGGTAAAACAATAGATAAAGCAGAACGCCAATACAAAAAACTCAATAAGAAAAAGACTTCCATCAATCGCATCAATATCTGCATCCGCATTTTCCGATTCGCTTGATGCTTCTACATCTGCTTTCTATCTTCATCTTCTTCATGTTCTGGTGATCATGCACTAATGCTTGATTCGCGTCCGACTCAAATTGTTGCCCCAATGCTTGCATATCAACGTCCTCGAAGTCTGTGCATCGCGCAACATCAAATGCTGCACACGCCCCTGCCGAATGCTGCACTCCGTAATCCGCTGCGCATGCGCCGCCGTTGCCTCCAGTTCGCGTCTCAGTTTGATACACTTGCTCTTCAGATTCACAAATATGGTGTTCAGCTCGTGCGAGGTGCGTCCCTCGATCTTTTCACTACCACTCGATGCCAAGCTCAGCGAAGACATTGACATCTTGATCGAGTTGGCCAAGCCGGGCGCCAGCTGCATTGCCAGATTTGAAGATCGTCTGGGTGTTGCGACTGTTGTGTCCCGGTGATACAGTCGCTTCTCTACATCAAATGTTCCATATCGATTGGGCTCATTGTATTTGCGATTCAATCGCTGAACAATGTTAACGCAATTTATCAGGTCACTATGTATTTGCTTACAGAGCTCCAGTGCACGATCGATTTCCCGATCTTCTGTTTGGATCATTGTTAGTTTACGTTTTGTGTGGGTTCTGCTTTAAAAACTGTGGCACACGAAACAATTTTAACACCCGTTAAGTGTGATTTTCAAAGCATACTAAGCGAATACTCATATACCCCATTCAATTTAACTTTATATAAAATAATGTTGAATCCAAAACACGAGATTTACTTCACACCACTTTGAAAGTAGCAAATGAATTAACATTTTCTAGGCAGAATATTAAAGAGTTACTTTTTAGGAATTGAGTTCTTGAGACTTTTTGTAACTGTCAACTTTACTGACTGTGCTTCGAATGGTTTATTGTCACACTGAGTTCGTGGTTGATCGAGCTCATCGTTTCACAGCAATTCTGTTGATATTTTCTTTGTATCTTTCACATTCATAAGTTAGTCAATTTCTTGTGATTAATTGATACAAAGATATCTGTTAACAGCTCGTAAATTAGCACGTAGCAAATATTAAGAGACATACTTGATAAAATGGATAATCTATAATTTCATACCTTAAAAGTCTCTCTTGTTGTCTCTCTTGCATTCTCTGTTTTCCAAAATTGACAGATGGCGTTGGCTGTGCCGAGCAGCAGTTTAAGAGACACTGTAATGTTGCCTCCTCCACTCGCACTCTGCCCCCCGTTCCCCTAGTCGAAGTGTTAGAGAAGCGTAAAAAAGTGCCACCATGCAATTTTGAACGCCCAGAGCAGCATTTACTCGTTAGTATCTGCAGGTTGACGTTGCTCGGGGCCACTTGAAACAGACATCCCTCGTCAGCCTCGAATCCCCCATGGAACTGACTCTGCAACTGTCTCGCTATCCGTGCATTTCTCTCTCTCCCTCTCCCTCTCTCTCTCTCTCTCTCTGCTGCCGCGGGGCGGGCAACCTCAAATAGAAAACAATTTCAGCTACGCAAACAGCAAACAGTGCACCGAAAAGGGAAGCCAGAAAAATTAAATAGCAGGCGAGATGGGAAAAGCGGGAAGAGCGAAAGGAAAAATGGAATACTTTGTTCATGCTGCGTTTGTCAAATCGCAGGTGCAATAATTCGCCGAGCGACTTTCCAAGTTGGTTTGGCACTTACTTTAATTAGCCAGCGCTGCGTATGCGTAATATGCAACGCGTATACGCCAGGGGAAACGTGTCGAGAAAATCAATGAGTGAGAGAGAGAGAGAGAGAAAGAGAGAGAAGTGGGAAATCGAAGCACGCTTGGGCACGTAATGCGGTCGCTGTTGACACCTGTGCGACACCTGCGCGACAGGAGCAACTGCACTCGCTCGTTCGAGCTTGTCGAAGTTCCTAAGGAGCTGCATAGCTCAAGCGAAACTCAGCCAAGCAATCTGAGGCAAGTCGTGTAATGAGTAAAGTTTTTTCGATGGCGAAGGCCAAAAAACAAGCAAGCTAGCCAAGAACAAATTATAAAATACCTCGAAATTATTGAATCTTAACGAAATTCCTCAATCGAAACATGAAAATTAATAAAATCGCTTCAGTCAGCTGAATAAGTGAAAATCTTTGCTTTTTTCTTTACTTCTCTGTTCGTTTTTCAATCGAGCGTGGCAAATGAAAACCTTTTCGTTTCGATGAGTTTTCATTCTGTCTTGTTCTCGTCTGGTGGCCCAACAAAGCGTTAGCTATTTGTGCTGTCAATGGAAAAGTTACTTCAGCAACAAACAAACTGAAACTTTGCTTTTGCTGTGGCTGCGAGGGCGTTGCATGGAAAAGTTCTTGATTATATAATAACTTGGCTTAATATTTCATTCTCATCTTCTCGTCTTATTTCTAGGTAAGCTCTCTGCACAACTCTCTGCTCCCTGGGTATTCAAAGGCATTGGCAGGTAACGCATATCAATTTATAATAAAAACTTGAAGTCTTTTGGCACAGACATTAAAAGTAGCTAGTAAGTGATGCGCAAACTTTAGATTGATCCAATGCAGACTGCAACAGTTAACGGCTTAAGCAACAGTGCATTAAGAGGGGAATTTTGATTGTAAATGATCATTTATTGTAGTAACTTTACTGATTATTTATTTAAGTGCTTTCAAAGCTGCTAAAAGCTCTTCATTAAGTGGAAAGCTCTTACTTATGTTAACTGTAACACTGTAGTTTGTAACTATTGATTATCACTTATAAACATTCATTGGTAGTCTTATGTTTCCAAAGCTGCTTAAAGCTCTCTCTCTCTCTTAACAGCTTAGGCAGCAGTGCATTAAGAGGGGAATTCAGTCTGTTAATGATCATTTATTGTATTAAATTTACTGTTTATTTTGATATTTAATTATAAGTTCTTTCAAAGCTGCTAAAAGCTCTACTTTAAGTTGAAAGCTCTTACTTATGTTAACTGTAACACTGTAGTTTGTAACTATTAATAATCACTTGTAAACATTTATTGGTAGTCTTATGTTTCCAAAGCTGCTTAAAGCTCTCTCTCTCTCTTAACAGCTTAGGCAGCAGTGCATTAAGAGTGGAATTTTGATTGTAAATGATCATTTATTGTAGTAACTTTACTGTTTATTTTGATAGCTCTTACTTATGTTAACTGTAACACTGTAGTTTGTAACTATTGATAATCACTTGTAAACATTTATTGGTAGTCTTATGTTTCCAAAGCTGCTTAAAGCTCTCTCTCTTAACAGCTTAGGCAACAGTGCATTAAGTGGGGAATTTAAATTGTAATTGATCATTTATTGTATTAACTTTACTGCTTATTTTAATATTTAATTATAAGTGCTTTCAAAGCTGCTAAAAGCTCTACATTAAGTGGAAAGCTCTTACTTAAGTTAACTGTAACACTATAGTTTGTGACTAACTTATTTTAATGATTTCTTTTAAACTTTTATTGGTAATGTTATGTTTCCAAAGCTGCTTAAAGCTCTCACTCATTAAACGTTCTCAGCTGTGCAATCCCTGTCGCTATGCCATACTTAAACTACCAATCTAACTACACTGTAGATGGATACTCTTTCCTCATACCCCTTAATGAGTACATGGATGAGTACTATAGTCATGTGTACTATTTTCATCCACCCATTGCTGGGTAGCTTTATTAAGTACTCTTATTGTGATCACTCCTTTCTCTAGCCCATTAATGGGCATCTAAATTAGTACTCTAATCATGGGAACACAATTATATAAGTAACTGTGACTAGAACCTTAGTAAGCACTCATTTCACCAACTATGAACTAGTGGCCAGTATTAGTTTCCTTTAAAATCTCTGCTTATATTCAATTTATAAACTCTTCCCTCATATCTTCTTCGTAATTAGTACAATTTAGCTCGTATCTTGTTGCAGTTTAAATAATTGATTTTCCACCTGCTGCTCGCAAACACAAAATGCATTTAGCAAAGCTTCTGCTGCAAACAGTTTCAAAGCAAAGGCTTAAAACTAATTCAATGGCCCATCAATTGGCAGCAGCTACTTAAGCCGACTATGCGCATCGAAGTCAAGTCAAGGCACTAAGCCGATTTCAGCATAAAAGTGCCGCTCTATGGCACAATTGTTGGCGCATTATCGGCTTACTATATGCTTGACTGCAGACGCAAGCCCCGACGTACACACACACACACACACACACGCACACACGTTGTCAGTTATAGAGTGGCGGCATTAGCACATTTTTTTGGCAATTTCGCTTTGTCGAGCAGAACTTCAAAAAGCATTTTAAATATCGGCAAAGTGCAACCCTAAGGATTAAAGACATTCTCATTCAGTATTGAATGCACTCGAGACTTTAATTTACCATTGAAAAATCCTAGTTTATTTAAGTTCTAAACTTTTCTCCTCTGCACATATTTGCACTCAATTTCTGGGTACATAACAAAATATTTTGCAAACATAATTGAAGGCAGCGTGATTGATTGGCACACATAATCCAGTTAACTAAGATACCCGACGTGCCCAGGAACCCGTTCCGTCTCTTTTCGAGGTGAATTTGAAATTGATGTGCGGTTGAAATGTGATTTATTTATTGTTACGAGCGGGTCCTGTTGCGACTCCTGTTTCTCGAGTTTCCAGAGTTTTCATTATGCGACGAAACTGCGTGCTCAGCTCAATCACCGAACACTGCTGGGGCATAATTGATGATTTTAGGGTCGCCGTAAAGGTTGAGAGTCAACAATGTTGATGAGCTGAGACGAAACTACAGAAAGGTAGTTGCCGCCAACTGAGGCGTGGCACGTGCCAGACACAATGACAGGCAAGTTAATGCACTTCACAAAAGGACTAGGAAGAAGGGCTCCTAATGTTGGTTTAAAAAGGAATTCAGTAATTTTCATTGTACATTTTAATTGTACCCTTGCAGAGGGAAGAGAAATCCCTGACTCCATAAAGTATATAGATTCTGAATCACAGAGGAATCGAACTAGCCCTGTACGCGTGACTGTCTGTCCGTGTGTACGTCTGGTGCAACGTAACCTAGTCTCAGTTTTGGAAATATTTGTATGTTTCACATGCTTCTTATTGCTGCACGCTGTAAATAAGTCGGACCAAGCCGGATCTAATCGATTTATCGTATAGTTGCCATACAAACTATCGGCCGATTTTTATTATTTGTTAAGCTATTGCAATCAAAATTACTACATCGGACTCTTTCTATATATATAATATGCCTATAAAATTTCATAAGAATCTGAACACTATAACATAAAGCTGCCATAGGAACAATCGGCCAAAATGAATGTTTTTGTTTAAAGACCAGTTCCGATTTTAGAAATAACTGAACTTATCTGTGCCAATTCTGAACTATATAAATTTCTATTGGAACGATCGGAGGATATAACACTGCAACGATATAGAACCTAAGGCATGCCGAAGGCAGCCTTTCCTTCAGTTTCTTTTTATTTTTTATTTGCAAGAAACAAATTAAAACATATTACTAACTCATGAAAGCACCAACAGATTTATAAATACTACCTATATAAGGCTATTATAGCTCAGGATGATTTACCCAAAATTCCTTCTCGGGACTTGACGTGCAAGTCGCATCGTCGTCTGTCATACAATCCTGGTCTACCTTAACTGATTGTTCGCTGTTTATTTCGAGTTGCTCATCTTCTAGAGAGTCTTCATCTGCTTTCAGACTAAAGTGCTGCTCAACTTCGTTCAGAATTCGAACTTGGTCTACCTCGTTGAGTATCAAAGCATTTCCCACCGACTCCTTCATCTCGTTCAGCTCGTCATTCAGCTTGCGAATCTGGTAGAGGTTAATGCGTGCCTGGACAATGGCAGCAGATATGCGGTCCCGAATCCTCTGTTGTTCGATGCGCATGTTTGTTGCATTCTCCCTGAGGCAATCGAGGATATTCAAACGTTGTTCGGAATCATTGAGATCCATATCGAGAGAGCTAGTCAGTTCAACTGGGGCTGATTCCATTTCATAACTCCCCCAACAGGCTTGACGAGGCTTGACTTTGATGCCGAGGCTTGCTTGCATAAGCACAGCATTTCATCCCCTCCCCCCTGCCCAGCCACCTACTACTCGTTTGATTGATGTCATTTTAGTTAATATAATTATCGAAATAAGCCGATTAGTCGCAGCGCTCACAATAAGCTGCCAAATTATCATTCTCTTAATTGTCTTCGCAGGGGATTAAAGTTTGAGGCAGCTCAAGTATTAAAGGCAAAGCTCACCCACCCCCCACTTTGGCTGTGCTCTGCATTCATAATTGATTATCCTGTGGGCAACGCGTGTCCTTGGCTCGCATTCCCTGCTGTGCTTCGTTCTTCTTTCCTTCTTTCGCCCTTCGCCCTTCGCCGGCCAAGGGACAAGCATTTAAGCTTAATGATGTCAAATGGTTTAATTTTCATTTAAATTGCGATGACGTTCACTAAAAGGTTTCCATTTCGATTTTATCTATTTATCCTTTATTCCTCCGCACCCTCTCCCTCTTTCCTCACTCAGTTTTGCTCGCTTAAATATTTTAAATGTGCATAAATGTTAATTGCACAAAGCACTCGATTTTGGTTTTCGAGCTTAAGTTTCTTCTTTTTTTTGCCCTTCTTTTTGGTTTCTTCTCTGTACAATGTCCTGCCACGGGGTGTGTGGGGGGGGGGGGGCCTCTTGTTTGCCCTAATTGGATTAATTGGCATGCTGCGGGTTCGGTTTAGGGGCTTGAGGTCAGGTCAGTGTCAAAGTGATGAGGGCACTCGGGATATTCATTAATTCGAATCTCCTCCACTTTGTCGGTTTTTTGCTGAGCGACGGCAATTTGCAGGACAATTTGATTGGGGTTACGCCTTAAAGGGATAAAACAATGACTTTTCCCATGAAAAACTGGGTTGAGTAGATATTTCATATTAAGATTTCTCACACTGCAGTGGAGTGGGGGATTAACTCAATTAAAGAAGACAATAATTAGCTAATTCTATGAAATGCTTGAATATTGTTATAATTATTACTTAATATAATTATTAATCAGGCAAAGTATTAAACTTTGTATTGTGGTTTATCAATAAATAAACTTACCCATCAATGGAAACTTTACCCAAGTTATGCAAGCCATAAACAAATCATCTAAATTTATGAACAATAACTCAATGGATGAATAATTCACCGCAAGTTTCTTCTTCCCCCTGCCCTTCCCCCTTCCTATGCTGCGTGGCATTAAATATGCATGACAAACTTCGCTTGAACTGAGCGCTTAATCTGCCGCATTTCTCTTTCGCACAACTTTCGCACTGAAATTGACAAAACGCATAACAGAAAACACGGAGAAACTAAGCCGAACGCAAGAACTAAAACAGAACTGTAATCCGACTCATGAAACTGGCTACGCGCGCAAAACTCAAATCCGTTTCTAAACAATTTGTCGACAATTTGGCCACACGCTCACGCACACACATAAACATACTCACGCACACACAAACAGACAAATTGAGACAGTCACACGCAGTGCAAAAACATACTCTTTTTGCCACACACTAGCGGCACCTGTTGCCTGCCTAAGCAAACTCAGCACTCAATGCGTACACTCACTCTCTCATTACGCTCTCCCTTGCTTGCTCTCATTCTCTCTCACTCTCTCTCTCTCTCTCTCTCTTTTATACTCACTCCCACTCAGCATTCGGCGTTTGTTGTGCTCTGCTCTTTCGCCGGCAACAATAGACAAGTTTTGGCGCTATCAACAAATCTGGTTTCTTTTCACTCACCTGCTTTGCGCTCTGCTTCGCACTCAATTCACTCCAACTGGCTCTGCCGCTGCCGCTGTCGCTGCTGCTTCCAGCTGTGCTTGGCTGGCTGCCTTGACTCAGTTTACATTTCAGTTGCCGCTTGCTTGTCGCCACGTGCGGTTCGGTTTCGGGGAATTCGCTGTGGCTCCCGCACTCTCACTCTGACTCGCTCGCGCTCGCGTTTTCTATTACTCTCGTCTCTCTGTTCGCCCCGCTCTCTCTCTCTCTCTAGCTGTGTGGTCAAATAGTACGCGGAGCATTGCGTGCACGAGTCAAGCACTGCGTGAGTGTGTTAATGTATGCGTGAGTGTGATTCGCGTGCTTTAATAAACACACAAGATTCATAGGCAAAGGCAAAGGCGGCGATGAAAACAGCGCGGGTGGAAGGCGCATGCAGGCAAACCGGCAAACAGACAGGCAGACAAACAGACAGATGGACGGACAGACGGACAGACAGAAAAACATATGGACAAACAAGCAGACTAAAAGACGGAGAGAATAACAGACAGAGAGACAGAGAGACTAACAGACAGACTGACAATAGACGGACAGAGATAATAACAGACCGACAAACAGAGAGACTAACATACATACAGATGGACTGACAGAGAGAATAACAGACAGACGGAGAGACTAACGGAGATTCGTTTACATTGCGTTGGCGTTTGCATTTTAGCTGCGTCGCCGTCGCTGATTTTTCATTAGTTTATGCAGCGCGATGTGCGTAGATGAATTTTGCATTTTTTCTATGTTTGTGCGCATTCATACACCACTCCCACACTTCCCCCTCCGCCACACACCCACATACACACATTCCAGCACTGTCTGTCTCTGTGTGTGTCTGTCTGTTTGTGTTTTCCCTCCCCCTCTCTACAACGCGGCCGCGAATTTGCAACTGTAATCAAATTTCACGTTTCGTTTACAACTTGTTATAATATTTCTATTTGATTTGCGCTCGCCTTGTTTGTTTCTTATTTATTTTCCTTCTGTGCCGCCCGTGCTGCCGTCGCCGTTTTGTCTATGCCACAAAAACCCAAAAGAGAAATGTGAAAAAATTATGAAAAAATATCCGAAGCATGCAAAACTCTTGCCAGCAAAATTTGTATCAGCCCAGCGAACTGAATGCTGAGTTTTTGTTTATGTAAAAAGAAAAGAGAAGGATGTAGAAACAAAACAACTGAAGAGATTCATTCTCCGTCCATGCAGGACGACCTGTCAGACCCCTTATAAAGTACTTGCTCCCCAATTTGGCTTCTGCAGAACTTTACGTTGCGCAAATGGCACAAGATTTGATTGGCCGCTTGCCGAGTTGACTGAATTATGCATTAAACTAATTGCACAACCGCCAAAGTAATGTGCATATGTGTGTGCCAGTGTGTGTGTGCCAGTGTGTGTTTTTCAAGTGCAAGTCGGAAAATAAACTCACATGACGCGCGAATAAATGCAGTTTCAAGTAATAATCATATTTTCAATCTCAATAGTGATGTGTGTCTACAGAGTATTTGCCGCACAGATAAGTAATAAATACAACAATTTAAAAAACAAAATACGAATTAAAAATAAACACAATTATTAAATAAAATAAAATAAATCACTCAAAAGTCCTGTCATTAGTAAATTAAACAAATATGTTTGAATTATAAACTGCAGAAATAAATTTTGATAAATACACTGAAATGATTTTATAATTTTCAAAGTGTCTCGCAGATACTCAATTATACAAATAAATTAGTAGAAAGTTAAGTAATTATAATAAAAGTAAGAGTATTCTCATCTTACAAAAATATCGATTGACCAAAAAGTATCTATTGTATAATCTGTAAGCAAGTGTGGCACCAGGTACTTGTTTTAATCGTGCTCAGCAAGTCACAGGATATCTTCCACTCACATACGTTCTAGTCTGTTGCACAACTTATTGCAAATATGCATCAGAGTGATGTGTTGGCTCTCTAAAATTAATCGTTTAATTACTCTCGAAAAGTATCTCACAAATCTGCATATGTATCTGTGCATATAGTAGCAACACTTTCAAAGCGCAAACCAATTTGCATTTTCCCGCATATTTACACGTATTTTCCGGGGGCGTCACCATTGACCGACATCGTCGTGTTGTCCACAATATTGTAATTGTTGCATTAATATTTGCGCAAAAGTGCAACAGTCAAATAAATGCAATCACTCATGGTGGACAACTCGCCAATACCCTGTAGGCGTCTACTCATTCGCACATACCCTGCCTGCTGCAGGGTGTGCACAAAGAGCAGAGCCATTAAATCGCAAACAGCAAAAACATTGATTTCTGCGGATATTCAAAAATCTCTCTACCAATGGAATATTCATAAACGAGCAGAGAAGCGCATAAAATGTGGGAATAAGTATGCAAAAGTAAAAGGTTAAAAAAAGCACAAAAAGGGTTTATTGAAAATGAAGTCAAGTGCGATAAATCGGGGCGAAATTGAAGTGCCCGAAAAAGGTTGATTTATACACACTCATTTTGTGCCAAAGAGTAAAGATAATACAAATTGAAATACGTACATGAAGTAAATACATATATAAATCCTATACAGATACGTTCTCTATATATATATACAAACATATATACACCTTGAGCAAACGCGGCCAGGCAGCTGTCCAGAATTTAGGCCGTTCAAAATGTTCCACGTTTTCCAAACACACACACACACACACACATGCATATTTATTCCCATGTGTACCTCTGTGTGTATTTTCGGCTATTTTCGTTGCTTTTCTCTGCTATATTTAGCTTCATTCTGCTTCGACAGACAACGTTGCGTATGCGTAATTTTCAATTGGCAGATTGATGAAAATTTGCAAAACAAATCAAAATCGATTTAATTAATCGCAAACTAACTTATTGTTGATGCAACTGCACCTTCAGTAGTATTGGGGCATAAGCAACTACAATATACCCTGTAATTCATTTGTGAATTGTGTGGGAAACTACGAAATTAACTGTCACTAATATAAAGTTCAAGTTTGCAAGGTATAGTGTATTCTAATACTTGCAAAGTTGACTCAAACATCTCATACTCACGCAAGCTGAGTGAAACACTTGTTAGACGCCCAGTTCTCGGCACAGCAAATGTTTATATTATAATCGATTTCACTGATAGTCCGACACGCCACAGAAATTTCCCACTGCCGTAATAATTATTGAATATTGTGGAAAAAAAGACAATCAAAACTAAAACTGGCAAATCAGTGACAAAAAATTGAGTCGCATCATTTTCCAATGTCCTAAAGAGGTAAAAAATATAAAAATAGATAACAAAAACACTCAAATTGAATGGCAAAAAATGCAGCAATTTAAATGCAATAATAATGTGCTTTACTATAAAAACAATTTGCAATTAGTTGATAGCAAACATGACATAACAAATTGATCACGCACTTTTTTAAAGCCAATTAAGCAATGCAATAAGCGTGCCTAATAACAATAAATTATCCGTATTAAGAGTATGACATTAATGTATAGTACAATGGAAATCAGGTCAAATCTATTGAATGAAGTTGAAAGTCATGAGATTTCATATTCAATTGTGGCACAAAGAAATCTGCTGAGATTAATCAAAGGAAGCCGAAATTTGTGCAAATTAAGGCTGAAATGCTTCAATGAATCACAACAAAATTAAATTTGTATTATATGCTAATCTGTCTGTTTTTAATACTGCCGAATTCAGCAATAAATTTTTATATTTCTGCATTGCTGAATCCTCCTTTGCTTTATCTTAACTCTACTTGGAATCTCTTTACACGCTCTATCGACAATCCTTGTAGAAGCTTTTCCTAATTAAAATTATAATACTTGCAGTACAATTGCCTTTTGCATATGTGTGTGTGAGTGTGTGTGTGTTTGAATTATTCGTAAATCAAAGACGAGCACAGAAAGTAAACAAAAAGTAAAATTAATTGATTAAATTTAACGAGCTGTTGCCGCGGCGGCAGAGTGGCCACTTAACGGGACAGCGCAGCAGCAGCCACAGCCACAGAGAATAAAGAGGAAAACGGGAAAATTATAAAAATAATTAAGCCGCCAACAGCAACAACAACAACGATGACAACGAGCTGCGAAGGCTCGACAAAACTTGACAATTTAATGCTGTTTAAAAAGCCGACATCCGACTTTTTGTGCCGCTTAATTAACACTTCTGCAAGCGGAGCAGGAGCAGGATCAGGGGGGATCAGCGGATGGTGTCAGCAAGGGGGCGTGTCGCAACGAATTACTGTACCATATCTGCGGGCTGTTGCACACTGGGATTGCTGTGTTTTTCTGAATTTTAAGCCCAAGATTTGCGCGATAGTCGAGCGGAAATTTTTGTTTGAATTTATGCAAAATACGCGAATTTGTTTTTTCTAGTTTTCGGCTTTTGAGTTTTTGTTTTTTTTTGTCTCTGCTGGCATTTTGTATTTTCTATAGGACTTTTGCGGCAACTTCATTGCGCATTCAAGTGGCCCCGTTTGGCAAATGAAAATGAAAATAAAACCAGAACTTGTCTTCATGCCCAATTGGGCATTTAAGCCATTGCTGGCCTTATTTGAATCTGAGTCGAACCACACTTCCTCTCTCTCTGTGTGTCTCCCTCTCTCTCTGTCTTCCTTCTTCACTGCCTTGACAGTCATGCTGCTGCGGGAATCCTTCGAAACAACATTTGCAGCATTTACTTCGATTTCTAATGCCCGCTAAATGCAAAAGAAAAGAAGCTAAATTCTCAAGCAAACGTAGCTGAAAGCGAGCCACTCTGCAGGCTTCAATTTCATAGCATAACGCGTAGCATTGCCAAATTACGTATGCGCAGCGTGTTACGCGCGCGCAGTTAAACGCAAAAGAGCAACGCGTTAAAAGCCAAATAAACAAAGGCAAATAACAATATAAGCAGCAACAACAACAGCAAGAAAAGCAAAGGCACGGGCTCATCAAAAAGGTAAACAGCATGCGCTGCAAAAGGCAAACATTCGCCTGCGAAATGAGCTAATTATAGGCCCATTAAAATGCCATACAAATTTGCTGTAGACTCTCCTGCCCAGTCCCTTATGCTTCCACGTTGAGTGATTAATTTTCATATTAATGCGAGCAGAAAAGGTTAAAGCAGAGAGGCGGAAAAAAATATCAAACGAGATGGACCCAACCCGAAAAGGTCGAGCGGTGTGCGCAAAAAAATAACACGCTCACATTGCTGTACTTACATACAATATTTATGCATAATGAGAGTGTCGACGAGTATAATTAACATTGGAAGCAAATGAGAAATGTGCAAACATGCGTCCTGCTCAATGGCCTTTCACACACACACACATACCCACACAACTACATCTGCCCACGCACACTCACACTCTCACTCAAGCATAACTACATGCCTACGCACACCTTATGCTATTTAAATGAAATGCCACATTTATATAAAAAATAAAATCCTTTATGTGGTTAATGTGGCAACTTTTTCTGCTGCTGCGAAACTATTAGTTAATAAGTTTTAGAAGCTTTCAATGGCTTTTTATTTGCCAAGCCCAAGGTTTTTCATTTAAAAGTGGTAAAGCCATAACAGGGGAGTGGTTCTAATATGTGAGCCACCACTGTACTGTATTGGGTGGCTAGATATTGTTGTTCATTATAAAATTATCACACACAGCTAATACCTATGCGCCAAATCTGGTTAATAGTTCTATGTATATGCCTGCATGTGTGTGTATACTGCATTCACACACATACACACCTGTAGACAGACTGCTTTGTACACAATTTAATTACGCGCATTCTGCGGCTTTAGGGCTGCGGTAGCATCATTGGTTACTCCAAACTGAAAACCCCTATTCACGTGTTCGGCATTTTGTGTTTATCGCAAAGCCGCAAAATGACATCAGTTGTTGCTTAAATCACACTCCTCCTGTAGTTCGCAAAACAATTAAGCAATTATTTTCAACTTAATTAGCATGAATGCACTGAAATCAATGCAACCCTGAATGATCCGGTTTGCGGGAAGGTGTAAAATGTGTAAAATCTGTTAATGAACTACATAATAATGTTATGTTATGTTGCATTGCACTGCAATTGTATTAACATTAACAATTCGTGGGAGATGGTGAGGAACAGAGGTGATTAGAAAGGGTGGCCATCTATCATACTAGCTCACTGTTAGCACAATGCAAATGTCATGTTAGTTTACATTAAATCTATTAAGAGTGTTAGATAGCATTTCATTAATTAAGAGTTGCAACAGCTTCAATTAAGTTGTGCGAAAATAGAAAAAAAAAAGTGGAAAGCAAAAATGTTCATAACATTATTTATTATATTTCGTTTATGCAAGTCAATTGTTGAATAACTTGCTTTGTGGTTGTTTTCAACTAATATTTAATATATTTCGCTTAAAACGAAACAAAGTTGCAACTTGCAATTTATTGCTGAAAATTAGATGCAGCAGCAGCGAAACTGAACAAAAGCGACTATCGAACTTGTTGATTCTGTTGGTTGGTTTTATCGCACTAGCTGATTGCTGTGGACCAGTGCAAGTGCTGTTAAAATGTGAACAGTGCTGCCAGTAATGTTAGTGCAACTGCTGCCACTGATGCAGTAATTAAATAGAAAAGCGGGTAAAATCATTGGCTAAGTGCTGGGACATTCTGTCTGTGCAGCACTCCGATAGACAAACATACATTTACTTTTTGAACCATAAGTAAATACTATTCTACTGCGAAAACCAAAAAACACAGCAGCAGCATCAGCAGCAGCAAAACTTTTTATTTAGCGCTTGGAGTGGCGAGACAAGCTGCAATGTCCGTTTGCTCATTGATGGGACGTGTCCGTTATTGTTCTCCTTTTTTTTTTTTTGGGCACACCCTCCCACACACACACTCAGGCTTACGTACGTATATACTACAAGTGGCACTTCAATTAAAATGATTGTCTTAATGTTGGAAAACTCAACACAGACTGAGAGCTTGATAGTGGATAGTGGAGCAGGCAGTCGACAGAGGAGGAGGAGAAGTGGGCGAGGCTGAGAGGCTATTACAATGCGTCGAGTTGATTCAGTCGCTCAGTCAGTCAGTTGTGCACAGTTCGCACTGCCCGCCCTCTCTCATTCCCTCAGTCGTTCATTCATTCATTCATCATTGTGGAAGCGGCAACAATAACGGCACTTAATGTGCTGAAAATAACGCACTTGCACGTTCTTGTCTAATTTATTTGATTGCGCTTACAATTACTGTAATTTTTATTTTTTCAATTATTTCGTAAGCTACTCAGAAGAGTTTCTCTTTCCCTTAAGTTGCGCAACAACTTGAGTTATAATCCAGTTAGATTGTTTACCCCGCCTAATTATCAAGTTCACAATCGACTGCAAGTTGTAATCTTATCCCAAGGCGACGTTATAAACGCCGCAAGGCGGCCGAATTTATTTATGACTTTGGTGAATTTACACTGAAAGTAGCTAAAACTGTACAGCCATGAGGCTAACTAGATTTTTTCAAGCCGACTTTACTGAATTAATGAGCTGCATGCTAATTGGCTCTTTGCCTTATCAGCTGAAACTGTGAACTAGTTCCTCTCGTGTACTACATCACAAACTTGTGCACATTTTACAACACTTGATACTTTTTGCATTTGAATTAAACTTTGTTCGCCAAGTTGCCAAGTTTGAATTTGAATATTTAGTAAGTTGCAAAGACTTGACTTGACATATAGAGTAAGAGTTCTCCATTTCTTTTGGCTATAAAAACGCCAAAGAAATCACATGTCCACAGGCCAATCGACAGACGATAATATTATTAGCCACTTAGGGCTATTAAAAATGTCATGTGGATGTGATTCGATAAGATTACGCAGCGTGTGCGGTTACGAAGATAATCTATCTTATCGCAGACTTGTCCATTTGTCCAACTATTGTACATAGATGCTTTAGGGTAGCCACAGTCTTATCGATTCGGGTCTTTTGGAGCTGCAAATTTGGCCAAAATGTGAGACGGAAACAAACACAAATGTGTTGTATCTATTTGCATTTGGAATATCTATGAAATTTTCATTAGGCACGCAAATTATGCACAATAGACCGAGCTCCACACTGTAACTGACGTTATTCTGGGAATGCCCCTACCTCACATATCTGTCTTGGTCTTTCTCTATCTCTCTCTGTCTCTCCTTCTCACTCCATCTTACTCTAGTACGGAATGGTAACTGAAGTGTTTCGTTCGCCCGAGCAAACAAAAATATCCCGAGCATGTTCGCAAACTGGCCAAAGACAAAGGCACCAGTGCGGGCAGTGCTGGGCGTGCTGGGTGTGGTGGGCGTGGTGGTGGCCGCATTATTTGCACCTTTTCTCAAGTCGTAAATATTTGTTAAAGCCTGCACGAGCGTGGGTACAAAATCAATATTTAAATTTCAACCGCAATGCTTCTTGGGAATCTAGAAAAATGCGAATTTCACACGACTGGGAGAACACATATAATCATTATTTTAGATACATATGACTGTCCGTCCGTAGCGCTGTCCGGCAGAACAAAAGGACTTGAGGACCTTGTAACAGTTTGCAATGTATGTGTGTGTGTGCTTAAGTGTGAGAGTGTTTGTGTGCATGTTGGCGACGACTATTGCTAATTTGTTGCTTTTGTGCTGCTTGTTTTTTATAGCCAAGCACTTTGATATTGGCCGAAGCTTTTATGTGTTGTAGTAGTGCTTGTTGTTGTTGTTATTGTTGCTGTTGGCATTGTTGTTGTTTCTATTAATTAATAGCTTTGCCGGCGCTTGGTCGCTTCCATTGTCTTTCGGCTATGGGCTGTGACCAACGGCTTTTGCTTTGATTAGCTCGAAATGAGCTTTAAAGAGAGACAAGGAAACTGAAATGATTTAATAAATAATTGAAATACCTTTGAAATTGCAATTTTTGAGATTTTAAAGAGAGGTATAGTATATAATATTTAATTTGTATATGTGTTTTATTTAAAAACGCATCGAGCGCCAGCACTTTAGAATAACAGAATTTAACTTCTCGATTTAAAGCTGTTAAGTTACGCAGCTGTTAATTAACCGAAGTTATATGTACCTGCTGTTAAGATATGAGGCGGTTTTTACCTGCGCCGCTGTTGATGGCAGACAACTAAAAAAAACAGTTAATTCTATACCAATTATTTAAGCACATTGTAGTAAAATGTTTTGGAATTCCCTGTGCACTTTCATTTTTTTCAAAGCTAAATTCAGGCATTTTCGTTCCATAACAGTCTATCTTCAATCTACTTTTATACCCTTTATTTACTCAAATAATCTGACTCTAATCACGATCTCGAATTATTGGCATCACAAGCTATTACTCTCAAAATCATCGACCGTTCGAACTTTCGGCTTATCTATAAGTATTTCATCGCCAACTTCAGCTTAATGGCTTAGAGTCTATAGTACTTATGGTTTTCCCTTTTTTTGTCAACAGTCGACAAGTCAGTTAAAGAGCAGAAAAAAGCTATACCATCATCGGATGTTTTTATGAGTCAAACAGCTGCAGCTAAAGAAAAAAAAAGTAAAAAAAACATAAAGTAAAATAATACAAAAGTTGCCACATCGCAAACTTCACTTTCTGTTATATCAATAACAGACCCTACCAGCTAACTGGCATGTGGGGGTAGGAAAAGTATCCAACAAAATCCGCCATAGCAGTTGACGCGTGTACACTGTGAGAAAATATAGAGTTGAACAACTGCAATTGCATTATTTACACTTTGTACCTCGTGCTTTATTCCTGTCTTTCTTTCTGTGTACTTGCACATTTGTTGCACGTTATTTCATGGTGGCAAGTTCATAAATAAGCATATAAATTCAATTTCATGTACAACTAGAAGCAGTAACCATAGTTGTCAGTGTTGCAGCAACGCATCACACTTTTGTATGTGTGTGTTTCTGTGTGTGTGTGTGTGTGAGAACAATGCTTATTAATGTCAGTCATAAAACAGATTGCAAGTGCGTCCATTTAATAACCGAGCAGCCGCCCAAGGTAATAAAAACTTTGGATCAAGTTTTTCCAGCTAAATTAAAAGCTCCTCTACACGTAGTTTGTAGTCATAGTGCCAGTTATATGTGTGAGTGTGTGTGTGTGGGAGCTAAACTACTTTTAATAATGTGCCTGGCCAAAGTGAAACATAAAAGTATTTTATTAACTTGAACTTTGTGCAAACATCAAAGCGCCATAAAGTGGAAAGCTCCGAAAAAACATTAAAAAAGTCAAAGCTTAAACGAAAGACCTGGAAAAACTGTTCCAAGAATGTGCATGGGGGAGTCATTTAAAAATCAAATATTTACTATATTTATTTCATTTTAGCCGGTATTCAAGGCTTATCAATGATATTTTATATGGTTCCTTTCCTGTATTTTTTTTGCTTCTTGTTGCCTCCGGGTGAAAGTTGTTTGCCAGAAAATGTTGTCCTTGTTATGGCACGAACAACAAATAAATAAGTATGGAAATAAAAAGCTCAAGAACGGGCTTAACCTCAGGTCATATACTTGAGTAATTTTCTGTTTTGGCCGAGTCAGATTAAAGAAAGGCCCAAAAGAGAGACGACAAAACAAGCCACAGAAGCTGCTGCCGCAACGATGGTGGCAAGAGAGGAAAATCAATTACTGTTTCTTGTACAAGGTTTCACATTTCCAAAAAGAAAACCAAAACGAATGGGACCAAGCTCAAAAGGAAATGCTGTAATTTATTGTAATATATAGCTGAGCATTAAAAAAGATAAATAAGTTAAAGCCGACTGTATTATTGACATATAATTAAGAAAACTTCTGGGGCTGGGAATTAAAATTCGCCCAAAGAGATACTAAGAAGTGCAACATTTTGTTATTATCAGAGAAGACTGATATAAATTGTGACCAGAATCGATTACTCTCGTTAACGCTGAACTGATGCGATAAACTACAATAAATCTATTATTAACAGACATAACCAATGACATTTATTGGAATGCTTTTTCGCTTTAAAATGTGAACTTAAATTGATAAGGCGAACTTATTCCCCATTTCTCATCATACTTATGTTCCTACATATAAATATAATTCAAACAAAAACTTTTATCATCAGAGACAAGTGCTCTGTAACTCTATGAACTCGAATCGATAACTGTCTATTAAACTTAACTAATGCGCTGCTCTGCTCATCATATTTACATTCTTGCAATTAATTCAACTTCAGCTGATGATTTTGCTTCTCCAACTCCTTATTAGTTAATTAATTAAGCTCAATTAAATCTCGACTCATTAATTATTTACTCTGAATACATTCGCAGCTGCAAATTAATGCAAATGATAGTTTAACAGGGCCAACAATGCGTACTTTGCTTTGCGCATTATTCCGGCACTTGAATCGATAATTTATGCAGCTTTCACTGGGCATATTAAACAATAATTATGGCCGCAAACAAGGACCGCCTGCTGTTGTCTAACAGCAGCTGAATTTATGTTCCCTTCAAACCGACTACGCCTCCCTTCTCCACCTCCGCCTTGTCCGACTCCGCCACTTTTGTTGGCTTATCTACGCACAATGGCTGGGCCTGTCAACAAATTGCCAACATTTTGCACTGAACAAAGTCAAAGTTGCCTTCTCCCACTCCACATCTTGGGCAGGCCCAGTCAACTGATAAGCGTTGATAAGCGTCCAAAGACGTCCCAGACTCATAATGAAAAGCGCCTCGAGATCACGCCAAGGTCGCAGCATCCAATGGAATTATGTGGCAAAAATAAGCAACAACTGCGGACATTTTTGAACTAAGCAATTGAGGAAAGGCGAACTAAAAGGCGAAGGGGCGAACAAGAGGGCCTTGGCTGGGGCGCCAGTTGGCCTACGTAGTTGGCTAATTGGCTGGTGCCATAAAACTTTATTACTTTCGAATCAGTTTCGTTCACAGCACAGTTTAAAAAAAGCGCAAAAAGAACCAAAAAAAACTGCTACGCACAAGTGGACCCAAAACTTGAGATTTATTTGCCGGCAGGCGAGAGGAAACGGAACGAGAAGCCACGTTAGTTCAGTTGAACTGCTGTTGTTGGCACGTTAGTTCAGTTGAACTTCTGTTGTTGCGTGAACATTTTATTGCAGAAGCTGTGAACACTAGTGATGCGCAAAATTAAAATGTAATCGCACTTGCAATTGAATTAAAAACTAATTATTTAAGATAATTAAGAGACTATTCAGTTTTTAGTACTATTAAGCTTAATTGTGGCATATTTATTTAATATAAAGAAAGTTTTGCTATTGCAGCTTCACACTTTACTCATGTCTATGCAACAAACTACTGTGCAAGCACTACTAAACTCGAGATTAACAATTAAATGGCGAATTTGGCAGGAATGTTTATTGCTGGTTTTGCAGCTTAATAAACTGAAGCCGCGAGCACAATCGGCACTTCGCTTTGATACGACTCGAATATTCTTGCATCATCTGCCAAATGCATTTTGTGAGCATTGCATTTTACCAGGCGTTCTTAATGGTGCCACAACTCGTTGCACGCCTCTGTCTCTCACTCACTTACTCGCTTGCTGGCTTGTCTGTCTCGTTCTTTGATTTCTGGCTGCGCCTTTTAGGGGCGTTCCTGCAATGCGGCGAATGCACTGAAATAATTTTTATTAAAATGTCAACAGTCTGGCAATGAGCACTGAAGCCTGCCAAGAGCTGAAATGTTTGCCAGCACATTGCAGTTGTATGCCTGCATCTGTGTGTACGTGTGTGTTTGTCCGTATGTGTGACTGTGTGTGGACAGCACAGAAAGGAAACGAGACAGAGCGAGACTAACATGTCAAACAGAAGTTACGCTGGGCGTTCATATTGAAGCCTTCAATGCGACAGGAGTCTAGAGTTAACTGCGGGCATTGACGCACTCTGCATACACTATAATTTACTATAATAAAGTTTCGCTTACTAAAAGTTGCATAGAGAAAGAAATAGGTATATATATTTAATTATTTATATATTCTAAATGAGTATTAGCATTTCTTTTCGAGCAACTGTAAATTGACTTATAGAATTCAAAAATATGAACTATATATTATATTTAATACTCTAATATATTATATTTGATACTCTACTATGTCTTCTTTGCCACAGAGCAGTTCATTTTTAGGCGCACGTTTTATGTGGCAGATACGTAATGCGAAACGTGCGGCAATTAGAAGGCAATGATAATTCCTGTAAGCACATGAAAGTTTGCCGCACAGCGTGGCATGCTTTTAGGCGTATTACAAAGAAGAAGCCAGCAAGTAGCAGGTATTCTTCTGCTCCTGCCTGCCTCGCTGGCCTCCCTAGCTGGCCTGCCTGGCCGGCATATCAATGAGCGAAAGCCCCCCAAAGGCAAGAACACGTTTCATTTACAGCATTTTCTTCTTTTGCACGGGATGCACTCAGAAATTGTTTTTAACCAACTGTGCAGCGTTTTGTTGCACCAATTGTTGTCTTCCCTCTCAGTCTGCACTATCTCTTGCCCTATTCCACTCGCTATCTCCCCTCTCCCCGCTCGCATTGCTGTGGCAAATGCGGCGCTCACTCGTGAGTTTGCAAGCTACGAAAAACCACCAGCAGCGCAGAGCACACAGTGCAGCAAAGCTGAGCGGAAAATTCTTTGGGGTTTTCCTAACTGGCCAACTTCATAAGTACGCACTTCAATTAACTGTACCAGCGACGAGCCAGCATGGCGGCGTGGGGAAGAAAGAAACTTCAAAATTGCCGATTCCCCGTTTTGAAAAAATAAAACTTTATGTAAATCGTTAAAATTTACGAGACAAGGAGTCAGTTTCGATGTCTGTTCAACTTAACTGAACTGAGCTCAAATTGAACTTCTTATTGTGTTGTTGTTGCCCTCATTGATGCTGTTGTTGTTGCTGTTGCGGTTGCTGTTATGTTATGGTTATTATGGTTGCTGTTGCTGCTTGTATGCTGGCTTAGCTGCGGTCCATGGCGTCTGAGGGCAGGCGATAAAATTGGAAATTTATATGACAATTAGATGGTTCAATTAGGCTACACTTGGATTTGTATTGAGTTATTTGTGGTTTAGTAGAGGGTCTGCAGAAGACTTTATTTAAAGGAGGTTAAGGATTGAGGCGAAGATTGTGAGTGTGTAAAATGTGTAAGGAAAATGCAAGGAAATCTAGAAGGGGAGAAAACTTAGACTGAGATATAAGCAAAGCAGTTTAGTTATGGACTTAAACCTTGCCAATTTATTTACCTGTAATTAAGCATCCTTCCACTTAGTACTGCAGCCCTGGCACGCTGCGCTTGCATTGCAAGTTAAGTTAATTAATCAACGCTGGAAATCGAGAATTATTAATTAATCATCTCATTTGCATGTCCCATAAATTTCGCCTTTAATCGAATTATGCCGTCAAGCCAATACAAACAATTTATGCAGTATTTTTTACTTCGCTAAAAAAATACTAATAATCGAAATGGCAGCTGTCACCACGACTGAGAGATACCCTATATTCCCCTCGGCAGTTTACAACTTTTGTTTTACTCCCTCAATATTGGTAGCGCATAAAAATATGGCCAAAACGCGCTGACACACTGAGACTCGTAAATTTTCGCACACCCCCAAGTGGACAACAATATTTTTTTACCACCCGCACAGCGGACATAAAATCTGGACGACAAATGGGAATAATACTAGTATTCGAGACGGGAATGCAATAATAAAGACCGAACGACAGGCAGAATGAGAAAATATATATATGGTATATACTATACCCGATATATCTGTGTATTTGTACACGTGTCTGTGTGGGCGCATAAATTGCATTATCGTTGATTTCTGAATTTATTGCATGTAAACAAATTGCCAAGACAACAAATCAAGTGCTGTTGCTGTTGTTGTTGCTGTTGTTGTTGCTGCCGTTGTCAATGTCAAAGGAATTGTAAAACGGAACGAAATCAAACGAAAGGCAATCAAAGCACAGAATGCGCAGAGACAAAAGCTTCGGCAATATAATCCAGTTTTAGAGCGCATCTAAAAGCGAAATAGAAACGCCTTAAACGTTGATTGTCTTTCGTGCGGGTGGAACTAGTTCGTCTGTGAACTTCTGCAAGCAAGCTGAACATAAGTAGTGAACTTACATATACAGTGTGTAAGTTCTATCAGCCCACGCTAATCTATATGATCAGCATGTTTCTAAACTTTGATTGCATGTTGTAAATTACACAAAACGATATCATGGCTAATCGTAAATTCAGTTTAGTTTTTATGGCTGCACTCCATAATGCTTATAAGGCTGATAAGCTGAGGTATTTCCCCTTTGGACTGTGTCATTGTCTGAGTTTATTTTGGGTCTTTGACTAGTTCCAGTTCCAGTTCCGGACAACCCTTTGCCGTAATCCATTAAATTGAAGGGAGAACGGAAAAATTTACACTTCTTGAATGTTTCCACACAGTTTGCTTTTGCAGCACTTGCACTTTTCATTGCCCCGAAAAAGTCGGAACTAATTTTTAATGGCTATCGCTTGGGGAAGGGGCAGAAGAAAGAGAAGGAGGAGGAGAAGGAACCCAGTAACAGCAGTGGGGCATAAATTCGTTTGGCTGAGCACGCACCAAAAATTAAAAAGCAGTGAAAAATCGAGGAGGCATCCAAAGGAAAACAGCCGAGCAAGCTGGGTGTGCTCAACGAGCAAATACCCTTTACTAAAAGTAAAAAGTTGTAAAGGAAGAATGAAGAAAAGGCAGAGAAGGTGTCGGGAGACTTTGATAAATTAAAATCAGTGAAAAATACAAGGAGACATTTCATCAATGATATACGAGTTTACGATACTTAATATTCCATTGTATATAGTAATTGAATATACATACATATATACATGTATATATATATATATATATATATATGTATATCAACTTCTCTTGAGGTCCTTAAACCTTTCTACACTCTTCATCTCCTTCTTGCCTTCATCTCTTGCTGTAGCCTCTGCTCTCCAGCACACTTTGCCTGTTTATAGGGTATGTGTAAAAGGCAAATAAATTAGTGTCCTACTGCAGGGTAGGCGAGGTGTAGGCAAGGGTGTGAGTAGGGGGTGTGGCTGATGTTTTCCGCCTGGCACTTAAGACTGCTGCACAACAATTTGTCTCGGCTCGAGAGCATTTTCGGCAGCTGATTACGAACAGGGAAAGCCAGCTGATCCCTCGTTAGGCGCACGCCTTGGAAAAACTGAATTGACACTGAATTTAATTTCGCGAGAGTGAAAAGCGAAGGACTGGCAGTGGGGGTGCAGCATGGCCAGGGGTGGCAGGGGGCGCACGAAAAGCAGCTACGACTGCTCTGACATTTGAATTGGTAATTTTCGTTTCGCTGAATGCCAGCGCATAAAAACTACGCACACACCGAGCAAGCGGGACAGATAAACAGTGGGTGAGAGAGTGAGAGTGAGAGAGAGGTAGAAGGGTGCGACACACTCAGTTTTAGTCTTGTTTACGCCACAACGGAAATTGCCTTTTTTGCGCGCCTTCCGGCCTCGCAACCATTCGCATCAGGCTCCGCTCCATATTTGCCGCATCGTTTGGCAGCCCCTTCATGTCTTTAGCTCAAACTGTAACTGACAGCTCTAGGTAGCTGCACCACCAACAGTGGTGGCAGCAGCAGTGGCAGCACCCACGTACCGCCAGCCTCGACATCCGACACTCGACACTCGGCATGCCACGCATAAAGCTGTCAATGTCAATGTAACGTGTTAATTTCAAAGTGGTTTAGTTTGTTGACGCAGCTTGTTAGGAGGCAACCGAGTCTCGCTCGAAGAACCTGGCCCCAAGGCAGTTGCCACTTCTGGCCCCCTCGGGCCCCCGCTCTGGGCACCCTCTGGCATCGCCTGTGGCACATCTCCTGCCAGCCAGCTGGGGCATAAAATGTTTTGTGTTAAAGCACATGTGGTTTTTAATGCCAGCAGTGGCAACCCTTTTTTGTGTGACATTCGCCCCTCTCCCTCTCTCCCTCTCTCTCTCTGCTCCCTCTGAAGATCGGGCCAGTGCTGCGACTCCTTCGACTGTGGCTGCTGTTGATGATTTCTATCGTGGCATTTGATTGATTGAAGCTCTTTCATGCTGACTGTGTGCGTTGTTTGCCTTTTGCCCAGCCGCATTTAGCTTATTGATTAACCAGTGGCGTCGCACGAGGGGGATCGCAGCACACATGCTCGGATATGCTTCGTTTACGGTATGTGTGTGGCCATTGAAATATTTGCATTTTAAAATGATTAATTAGGCTAATGAAGCATGCCACATGCAAGGGCAGACCAAGGACTCCCAATCGATAAATATCGAAGGGGATACCAGAGGCATTTGCTGCTAAGCATGGGACAGTATTTCATTAGCTAATGTGCATTCAGTTTAAGTTTGCCAGTTGAATTAGTAACTGGAATGTATACTCCCAATATATATATACTCTTCCTGATTATACAATTCTTACACTGCAATAAATACTATACACGGTGTGTCCAAAAATAACCGAACTTTATATTTAAATCATACAACATACCGCGCCATCTATTGAAAAGATACATTCATCCTCTTTTAAACGCACCTAACTTCATGTAAGTCGGATTACAGATGTAAAAGTGACAGCCATTTCAATAAAACCAAAAGTGTGCTAATGGTTCAAAAATAAAATGGAACAAAGAGCAAATATAAAAAAAACTTGAAAAAAAATTTGATGAGACATACGAATTAATGAAAAAAGTTTATTGTGATGACTGTATCAGTCGTACGCAAGTTTATACGTGGTTTACACGCTTTAAAAATGGTCGTGAGGATTTAAATGACGACCCTAGAGCAGGACGTCCAGAAACTAGTAATCGTGCTGAACTGGTGGAAAAAGTCCGTGAAATCATTGGTATCGATGCAAATTTTACTACGAGAATGTTGGCTGAGGAATTGAATACGAGTAAAAACACTATTTGGAGAATTTTAACTGAAGATTTAGGGAAAAGAAAGGTCTGTGCGCGATTTGTTCCACATGAATTAAGTGACGACAAAAAAGTGAACGAATTTTTATTGAAAAAGGGGATTTCTCTCATCGACCATCCTCCGTATTGGCCTGATCTATCACCATGTGACTATTTTTTATTTCCAAAACTGAAAACCAAGATGAAGGGAGCATTTTATGATGATATCCCAGCCATTCAAGCAGCCGTAACCGAGGTACTGAAGAACATTTCTATAAATGACAAACGTTGTGTTGAGTCAAATGGAACCAATTTTGAATAAATAATAACTTTCAAAGATAATATAATGTGTATTTTATTTTATATCCAAAAAGTTCGGTTATTTTTGGGACACACCGTGCATGTATGTAGGAAGCATGGTCCAATAAACAAGGAAGTCTTAGGCGCAGCCCTCGCCTGTGCTTAACACCTTGAGAAATGCGAATTTAGCGTAAATTCGATGCCAAGGGGCAGCCCCGCACACACACACACACAGACAGGGGCTAAAAAGAATAGAAGTCCATGTGAAGCCCACATTAGCAGCTTGTAAAAATGTATGGCCTCATCTGGCGCAGCAAAGCCAGGCGGGTTTACTGATGATGCCACGCCAACCCCACTACCCCACCCCCCCCATCGCAGCTCTCTGTCTGTTTAGCTCATTACAAGCTGATGCCGCGCCTCGAAATGCCAACTGTCAACGTGGCTGTGAGGGAGGAGAAGGCAGAGTAGAAGCAGCAGCCGGAGTCGTGGCAGAACTTGTTGTGCGGCTCGATTCCTGCGCCTTGTAATGGCCTGACGTTAAGCGCCATAAAAGCTGGCAGCAAACTGGGAGGAAAAACAAGAGGAGGGTGGGGGGCGAGGGGCGTGCTGAGGCTGCTGCGGCAGCTGTGAAGTGCCAGCAAATTCGAGCATAATAAAATTTGAGAGATTTTGCACGTTGACAAAGCACGGGCATGGCCAGAAGACAGGCCAACATTCTGACACCGTGCCCCATAAAGCAACTACCGAAAGAGGGGCAAGGAGAGGCGAGGACAGGCAGGGGAAGAGGCGACTACAATGGACCGCCCTGCATGAATGTAAATGTGCTTTGGTTTTGGACACTTGACTGCAGCAGCGGCTGTGACAGTGTGTCTCTCGGTGTGAGTGTGTCTAAGTGTACGAGTATGTGTTTGTGAGTATCTGTGCGTATGCTGTGCACTTCAATGATCCAAATGCATGGACTCATCCTTACATGGGCAAAAGCTCACAAACTTGTTAAACGAAAATTCGCCCAAATGCGAGCAATGAAATTTTGCCTGTTGTCCTTGCTGTTGTTTCGCCTGACAGCGTGTGTGTGTGCGTGTAGATTGTTCATCATTTTGCCAGCTGGAACAAGACAATGGCCACAGCAACACCAGCACCAGCAGCAGCAGCAGCAGCAGCGCCAGCATTGACAAGCTTAAACGTGCTTGTTATTTGTATGCAGTAGGTGGGCGATTGCTTTGTTTATGTGAGCAGCGCGCAGGCGAAGAGTGCAAAAAACTAGATAAAGGGACACCAGCACGCTGGACATGGTTAGCCAATTATACCATGCCAGCCAGGCAGCGCATTCTAACAATGCCAGCGCCAGTTGCTGTGGTCAAAAAGTCACACGAAAATGCCAAAGGAAAGTTGCTTCCCTTATTTCGTAGCATACTTTTTAGGGCAACCCAAAGGAAAGTTGCCTCTCGCTTTTCGTAGCATACTTTTTTGGGCAACCCGTTGCAGATGTCTCCATTCGAGGTAGAATGGGTGAGGTGGTGGGGCATGGCATAGGTGGCTGTGCTACCCAACCATGCAGCCACGTCATATATCAATGTTTTCTGTGCGCAATTGATTCTCAAGCGGAATGTCTTGGCTTCTTGCGTCCACCTAATGCCCGCAAGTAAAAATGTCATAAATCTCTTTTCCAAAGCATTTTAACTCGAGCTATTTTCTGCAATTCCAGACGCAAGCGTTACAGTGTGCCAGCCACAGACATATGTGCATGAAGATACCCTGTAAATAGTTAAGTCTGTTAAGAAAAAGAGTCTGTTAAATGAGGTATTTGAAGGTCAAAGACTCCCTTCAGTCACTGCCCTTACAGGGTATCGAAATAGTTTTTAGCCATATAAAACGCGACAGGCATTTGAAAGCTCAACCCCAATTCATAGTTGACCGCAATAAAAATATGCTGCCACCATGGCGTATGCGCAATATAAATAACTGAATGAATAAGCGACTGACAAACGAACTGAGAAACGGACTCACGGACTCACTGACTGCCTGACAGTGCGAGTGAAAGTGGCAGTCCATATATGCACTTGACGCAATTTGTCTTGCCGCATACGTGACTTTTGCTATTCTCTCACTTTGAGCATTTCATTTCTTTGTCTCTCCCCTCCCTCTCCCTCTCTCTCTCTCTCTCTCTCCTTCTCTCCAGCTTTGGCACATCTCATGTCAACGCGCAAAAATGTTTCGTTAGTTGTTTTGGCTGACATTTTATTACATTGCTCATACGCCGCGTGTCAAGGTGCGAGCGAGACGAGGTCAGCAGTTTTGCAGCAGTGTGAGGGAGGGGAGAGAAACGGGGAGAGAGCAGGAGGCTGCTGGTGATAAAGACTGAGCGTGCGGAAGTCGCGCACTTGACTGGAATGTTGAAACGATTGCACAACATGACACAACATGAGCACTGATATGGTTAACGGTAAATTACAGTCGCACTGCTGTTGTTGCTGTTGTTGCTGCTGCTGCTGCTGCTCGTTGCACCTGCCACCATTTCCGGTTGCGTGTCGCGCCGTGTGTCGTGTGTCAGCTAAACACCGCCATCATTTGTCAGTTCTCCTGCTCATCATCGTCGGCTGCTCATTAGGTTATGCAAGGATGCGACACGAGGCGATGCACATAACGAGCGGATTATTAACGACAGCTCAATGTCAAGTGCTCGGCGAGCACGGGATAAACGGAGGGGGAGCCCCAAAGTGCGCTCTAAGTCAAGACAAACTTGCCTGCGGATAACTGGGGGCTCAAGAAACACTTGGAAAGGCGCTTACAGCGGGCAGGCAAGAAAAACTGAAAACTAGCAAGCAAAGAAGCTGAGCAAGTCGAAGCGCAAATACGCTTTACATTGATGGAGTTGTGCGGGAAGAGGGGCGGGGAGTGAAAGAAAGGGGCAGCAAGAAGTTTGCAAGTGCCAGCTTGACTTGGTAGGCAGTGCCACGCCTACTTTAAAGCATTAAAAGCATGTCTGACATGGCACACACACTCCCTCGCCGGGCAGAAAAACCACACAATGCCCTGGGGTAAACAGTCGACAGTCGACTAAGACAGACAGCGAGAAAGAAGCAGCAGATAGCAGACTGCAACTGCCACACAACAGCAGCAAAGTTGATAGAGGAGAAGGTAGGAGTGGGGGGTGTGGTAGTGCGGCCACTAGGTGCATGTAACTGTTCAAGATACTGCGGTGCATTTGTCTTAATTCTTGACAAACGCAAGACAAGCCAGAGCCGAAGTAAACAAACAAAGCGACAACAAGCTGCTAAGCAGAGGCAAGTGCAGGCAACAGCACACAGGGCACACCCACACACACCCACACACCCACATATTATATGTGTGCACAGTGGGAGAATGCGAACTTTGATTTAGCGCACATTTTTTCCTCTTTTTTCATTAGAACTTCATCGATTCGCTGAAGAGAGACTTGCGAACTAAAGGAATTAATGCAAGTTGCACTTTAAATACCCTGCACTTGCCCCTATCTAGTTGGATTACTGCTCTCTCTCTCTCCCTCTCTCTTTCTGTCTTTTTCATTTTGTGTGTCAAACAAAAATGTCTAGTATTGAAAATCGTTTTTAATTATTAATTGTTTCGGTCAACTAAACTGGAATACACAGAAGATATAGACTCCACACTTCGTACTGATGGCTTCTAGCAAGGACAAGGCCAAGAAGGTGATCACTATCGCGTCCAGGGAGGACTTTGATCATGTTGTCGCCGACGCTGGCAACAAGCATGTCCTGGTCGAGTTCTTTGCCACATGGTGTGGTCCGTGCATGGTCATTGCGCCGCAGCTTGAGAAATTGGCCGATGACTATGAGGATTGTCTTATAGTTCTCAAGGTCGATGTGGACGATCATACCGAGCTTGCTGAGGAATACGAGATAAATAGCATGCCAGCGTTTCTGATCATCAAAAATAGGGTGACTCTCGAACAGTTTGTAGGCAGCAATGAGGCAAAGGTGCTGCAAACGCTGCAAAAATTCTGCGGCAAGCTCGAGGATCGTAACGGCAAGCCCGAGAAAAAAAAGGAACCACCCAAAAAATAAGAAAGACACACACATGTCAGGACTCCGACATACCTATATATCTATATATATTCAGCAATAGCCACAAAAGTTTTTGGAGTTTGGATCGATTCCAGGCCAAATTTACAGTGTACAATTACTTGTAACTCTTTCGAGTAGCAAGTGCAAGAGGCCAGCAAGTCGAAGGTGAAAAACGCTTTACATTAATAGAGCTGTGCATGAAGAGAGAGGGGGGGAAGTGAGAGAACAATGTCAGCTTTTGAAAAACGTTTTTAAATGTATATTCACTTTTATTTCGGTCAACTAAACTGGAAAATACAGAAGATCTAGATATAAACGAAAGACTCCACAAGTCGAACTGATGGCAACCAGCAAGGGCAAGGCCAAGAGGGTGATCACTGTCGAGTCCAAGGAGGAATTCGAGAATATTGTCGCCGAGGCCAAACACAAGCACGTCCTGGTCGAGTTCTTTGCCACATGGTGTAATCCCTGCATGAACATCGGGCCATATCTTGAGAAAATGGCCCATGAGTATGAGGATAGTCTTGTCGTTCTCAAGGTCGATGTGAATGATCAAAGCGACCTTGCTGAGGAATATGAGATAGACTCACTGCCAGCGTTTCTGATCATCAAAAATAAGGTGACCCTCGAAACGTTTATTGGCAGCGATGAGGAAAAAGTGCTGAGTACCCTGCAAAGATTCTGCGGCAAGCCCGAGGATCGTCCCACAAAGTCCAAGTCCGAGAAGCAAAAGAAATAAGAAAAACCTCCACATTTCACTGAACCCTATTACACCCTCTTACCTATATCTAGATATCCTCTGAGAGAGCCGCAGCAGTTACGGGAGTTCGGATCGATCACACGCCACTGAGCGAAAGGGAAAAAAACTGAGCAAGAAGTTTTTTATTGCCAGTTGACAATTTCAGCTTTTGAAAACGTTTTTAAATGTATAGTCACTTTTATTTCGGTCAACTTAACTGGAAAACACAGAAGATCTCGATATAAACGAAAGACTCCATTCGTCGTTCAGATGGCAACCTGCAAGGAAAAGAAGGTGATCAACATTGAGACCAGGGAGGAACTCAAACATATTCTCGCCGGCTTCAAACACAAGCACGTTCTGGTCCAATTCTTTGCCACGTGGTGTGGTCCGTGCATGCTCGTCGGCCCATATCTTGAGCAATTGGCCAATGAGTATGGGGATAATCTTGTCGTTCTCAAGATCGATGTGGACGAACTGCCCGAGCTTGCTGATAAATACAATATAAGTGCCTTGCCAGCGTTTCTGATCATCAAAAATAAGTCGACTCTCAAACACTTTGTAGGCAACGATGAGGCAAAGATGCAGAGTACCCTGCATAAAATCTGCGGCAAGCCCGAGAATCGTAGGTGAAAGTCCGAGAAAAAGAAAGGAGACACGGAAGAAAAAGGAAATAAGTAAACTTCTAACTGAAACCTCATACCTTTATCCATATATCTTCTGCTGGCATTCGGATCGATCCCAGGCCAAATTTGCAGTGTGTAATTCTTGTAACCCTTCCGAGAAACCGAAATAAATTAACTGTTTTAACTAACTGAGACCAACAAGCTACGCCCACGATTAACCATATTGCCGTATAATAGAAATCCTATATCTATATCTGTATGGTATTCCTCGTAATACTGCTTGCAGAGTAGATAAAAAAACGACAGCAAAGCTTCGATAATTGAAGCAATTTAGATAAGTTATACGATATTTGACTTATCGAAACTTGTAGATATTTATGACACCATAAATTTCAGTTAACATCGATTTCTATATCTAATCTAATGGAGGAATATCAAGAGATCGACAGGTCGATTGAAATTCGCTAATAGCATTTATTTTATATGCGAACTTAACTTAATGAGAAAGAATAGTATTTGGTTATGTGTGCGTCGGTCTCTTACTGACTAATTACAAATATCGCCCGCGGAACTATCGATTCTTTCCGCGATGGCGAGTTGCCAGATCGAGCGGATATCGTTGAGGCTGTGTCGCCACAAATACCTATTAGAGGTGAAAATTCCAGAAAAAATATTTAAAATATGAGAAAAAACTAGTTTTTTAGTGTTGAAGTAATACATTTTTTTTTTTGCCTTAAATTATACAATATAATTTATACAGTATAATGAAAACCTCACATTGTTATTACATTATTAACCAACTTCAATTCTGCAAAATCAAATCCTTATCCATCTCTCGAGTTCTAAAAAACTATAATAATGTACCACAACTAGACATGTTTATTAATTTAGTATCATTGGAGAAAATTAAAAACATCGATTTATCGTTGCGAGAATCGATTCAACTTCCAGCTCTGATACCTACGCCAGGAACTAAAAGTTCAAATGAATTTAATTGCTGATTCCTTTCATCATTAAATTCTTGGGGGAGCCTAGCAATTTACCATTTACGTCTGGGTTTATCTTCTAAATTCCATTGTACTGCATTTCTCATTGTTCCAACTGCATCTGGCATCAACGTTCGATTGAATTAATTACCTAACTAAGCATACGAAGACCGACAGGGAAAACAATTGAACAACGCGACGGGGCAGACAGGGCGGACATGTGTAAGTCAACTTGGACTGAGTATTGGGTAAAGTGAATGTCTGTCCAAGGAGCAACTCTTATGGAATTCATCATCGTTGGCTTTTATTATCTTCTGGTTTATTGAAAATTTATTTGCCCTTTTGTTTATTTTCTTTTCTGTTCGATTCTTCGTTTTGTTTTAGACTCTATGGTGAAAAATCGAAAAGTTTTTACCCAACGTTTAATATGAGAAATTGCGCTGGGAAATGGGTGACTGGGTGACTTAGGGCGGGTCCGGAATGAGGAAGTTGCGGGTATGCGGGGGAGCATGGCATCGTTTCGTTCCTTCACTTTGAGCCAGAGACATTTGCATTTTTATTAAAATGAGAAATTGCAGCAGTTGCAGTTGACTGAAACGTTGCCTTCTGCCGGCTTCAGCCATGTCACGGATGCATTACGTACCAGCCAGGGGATCAGAGGTCACAGTACACAGATGGCCGGGCTTTTCCCCGAGCAGGAAGATGCTAGTTTATTGGAAAATAAACTGTCATAAAAGACAAGGTGAAACAAATTACAATTGACAAAAGACTTCACAAATTATTAAAAGGAAGTTAAATTTTCCCTTCTTTGATATGAAAATTTAACAAATAATGTTTGAATATATTATAAATTTAACAGTTTATGGCACATACAAAGAACACAGTACACATAAATATAATTTCACTTTATTTATGTTTTCCTATTGTTTTCATGAAGTTCTCTGCAGACAGCGAAACACTTTCTCAGCCGTAACTCTCGACCCCCGATCCCCGAGGCCAAGTGGGAAGTCTCTTCAAGAGCTTTTATCATGTGCCGCCATCGCCCAAAGCATGCAATTTTTTCACGGCTTTCCATAAAGCGCAATAGAGAGAATAAGACGGAGAGTGGGAAAGAGACAGAGATTGAGAGTAAGAGGAGTGGGGATCTCTCGCTCTGCACTGCTTATCTAGAAGTACTTCATATGTTGAGTGTTTATACAGCCCGAGCTGAGGCGCGTGTGGAGCTACTGCAGCTACAGTAGCAGCTGCTGCCAGTTGAGTGGGCGTTTGGGGAGAAATAATAATGAATTTGCGGCATGCCGCACAAACACTTTCAGCGCTAACGCCAACGACGACGACGACGACGCCTCTGCACAACATGCACCAGATTTAGCCCAAGCTATCAAGAAGATGCACAGACATACATCAACTCAGGCCGGAGCCGAGTCGCGCCGCAGCCCGAGCCCTTTTTCATGACACACATGGTGTATGACTGTGTGTGTGTGTGTGTGTGGTTGCGTGGGAGTGCGGAGGAGTGTGGCAGCTAATATGTTGGTTGTTTCGCCTCTCGCAGCCGCTGAAAAATGCAGTGACATGTGCTGCAGCTGCAACTACACCCTTGCCCCACTCCCCGTCGCGGTCCAGCGGCGGCTGCTCCATTGAAACAAATGCGCTGGGCGTGCGTGTGGAGCGGGGCGGGGCTGTGGGATGGCAGTGGGTCGATGTGGAGCTTTGATGCGCTGAACAATAGCTATAAAAAGGATTAACTTGCATAACAAAGAAGTGCGAGGGCGTATATATGTGTGTGTGTATGTGTTAGTGTAGATATCTATATATGTGTGAGTTTAAGTGTCTGTGTGTGTGTGTAGGCGGACAGCACTACGACAGGCAGCTGGCATATAAATTTGCCCGAACCAACCAAGTGCCAGGCATTGGTCCATGGGCTAGCAGATTTATAGTTTACCCCAACACTCACTCTCTCTCTCTCTCTGTCTGTCTGTCTCTTTCTTGCCTGCACCTCATTTGCACAATCTCCAGCAGAGATTTGTTTTCTGCTCTGCCTCCCTTACTGCACATTGTGCTGTGCTGTGCTTCATTTTTCGATTGCAATTATTTAAGCCAAATTATTTTCCGACCAGAAAAATGCCTTAAAACCTGAAATGGGTAATGTGATAGGGGACAAGGCCTATAAAATGACAAACAATGGCGTCACCGTATGAGTTTCAATTAAGATAATAGTTTGTGAGACTTTCATTTATGAACAATACCAACTATAGGAAACTGGTATTCATTAGCTTCGCTCTTTTAAATTGTGATTAAGTATCATAAATAATTTACTGGTACCATCTATAGTACTTTGTTTTGAATTTGTGTTTAATATTTGGTTTGGGTAGATCTACTGCGACCTTGTAGATCTATTGTATACCCTGCTAAGCTTAGTGTTCCTTATCCAGTACACTTATGCTAAGGAAATCCATTATTCTGGTCGTCCTTATCTCATGTCCATAATAATGGAAAATAATAGTAACTAAATAATGGAAAATAATAATAACTTTGATTGCCTCAACTATTTGGTAACAGTACTTTATGTCAGTTAGTCGTCTTCGTGTAAACATAACATAAAAATAGTATTGCAATTTTTAAAAGAAAGTATTTCCAACTCCAATTCAAACCTTCAGACCTGTCAGCCTGTTTCCGATCCTCGTCGCATATAAACTGAAAGTCACACGATCCCATTAAAGTCGTGTACGTAAATAAGGTTCATGTGCTTGATTTCTTCCTGGTTTTGTAGTCAATCTCATGTCTTAATTTCAACTCCTTGAAGATTGTGCGCCGAAGAACAGTAGGGTCATCCGCGGGTTCCTTCTGCTATTCCGGTATTGATCTTTGTCCTGAGTTAGCAGTTGATGATTGCCCGTCTGTGTTGGGGGCTAACCTTATTTCGCTATACAACTTTTGGCTAAACTCCTCAGATTTTGTTTCCACGTCAGATTAAGTTTAATTGAAAACAAATATCTTGTTAAAGGCCAACACGTGCCGCCAATATGTGCGTTATAATAATCGATAAGTGGTAGATTGCAGTTCATGTGAACTAGTCGAAAACAATAACTTCGAAATTCTGTTAACTTAACAGAGCTACGCAAAGGAGGTGCAAGCAGTTGCCAGACGTTCTGTTAATTGCACACATTTGAAATAACTGAAAATACTATAAAAAAAAACCAAAATATTTACAAACAAAAATAATATAAACCAAAAGCAATTTTAATATAATATTCATATATTTATTACTTTCAGCTTCGTAAACCGTCAATATGTGTTATTATTGCACGCAAATCAAGTTTAGATTTTAGCAACGGCCCCTCCTGCCCTTTCGAATTCCAAGCATCATTTTAATGCAGGAAAGTTTATTTTTGGTTAACACAATAAATATGTATATACACACCCATATGATTTCAGAAAATTTGGTTTCGATCAGATAGTTAAGATAGAAGTTATTTAAGGAATTCTAAATATGTATGTACTGATTTCGAGACCCCTCTCTGAAAGTATACAACACAAAATACGAAAAACATAGAATATATTGAAGAAATCGAATTGGCCAGGTGTGTAGCGGGTATATCACAGTCGAGCACACTCGGATGTTACTTTCGTGCTTGCTTTTAGAGTGTCTTTGACATTTTATACATGCGTTGGAAGATTGCCCCGCCCAATAATTTGTTAGTTCATCTAGGTGGGGAAATAAATTAGTGCGACTTGTAATTGTGGTTCATCGTTCGGGCTCATAATCGCTGCTGCATTGGCTGAGGTCGCTGACACTGTTGCCGCGTCGCGGAACCATTGCTGGGGGCTGCAGCGGTTCCTCCTCCTCCGAATCCGTCTCGTTATAATAAACATAGCTATCGAATTCGGAATCGTAAACTATGGGCGTTGGAAGATGGTTACGCGGCCGGCCGGCACAGAGCCGCTGTACAACTGGCATTTCAATACCAACCGTCGAACGGCCTTGACTCTCTCGGAACGACAGTCGTCGGGATGCAGAGACGCGGACACGTGCCTGATAGGCATGCCAGCTGATCGAAGGCTGGTTGTTTGTCAAATCTATTGAGCCTGGTACGGAACGTAGATCAAGACATGAGTTCGCCTGGTTAACTGTGGAATCCATAGTGTCCTCGGTGCTTGCCGGTTGTTGATAATTGGGATTGTAGAATCGAATTCCATTCAGGGGTGGCGCGTCCTCAAGCATATAGTCCAGCTCCGATAGAGAACCCATATCTGATTCCTCCTCATCACCCTCGAGCCATTCCATGGTGACATCCATTACAGAGGATGCCGGAGAGCTTTCAAGTCGCCAATTGGAATGCCTGTTGAGCATAGCATGCGGCGAAAGAGCCTCCCCATCGCTGCTTGACGGATTCCGATTGAATGTTTCCAGCATAACCGGAGAAATGGGCGAATTGAAATTACGAATACTCTCATTCGACATTCCCGGCTCCAGCATCAGATCCTCATTCGATAGAGAGTCAGCATCAATCGGTTCGCTCTCATACGAATTTTCGCTGCCAGTTGGCCAACAACGTGCGAAATCCCTTTCGTTAAGATTGTTATTAGAGTCAGACATGATATATGTAATTGTTTTTGGTCTATATTCTTCAGTTTGTTATTGTAAGCTAAATAAATTTATAACACGAAAGAGATCACACGTGACAGCTGGACCTAAGTTTGACAAAAAACAGAGCTGCCAGAGTTGCCTAAGGTGGCATGGACCGAAATAAAATGACTGCAGGATAAACTATGCTCATCAAAGAGGAAATACATACAATGAAGTAACATACAAAAAATTTCATACTTTATATCTGTAATTTATATGATTTATATTTAGAATTAAATGTTATTATTACATCGATGCTTTTAACAGTGCACCGAAACGCATCGTTAACGTATCGATAACTGCAAACTGGTTCGCGATTGACTCCACGCCATTATCGCCTTTTTGCAAGGCCTTCATGTCCTGGGACCCTTTGGCTTTTCAAGTTAAGTGGATTGTGTAAAATTGATGAAAGTTCTCCCCGGTCAAGCTGCTTTCTCTTTGTCCTGCCAGAGCAGAGGACATGTCCTGCTGTTTCCGCTCGTTCGGTCTTCGCTTTCAGCTGCTGTCAGTCGACACTACCGCTCCCTTGCCTTGTCCCACCCACGACTCTAGCCAGTTGCAAGTTGCAAGCTGCAAGCTGCAACTTGCCACTTGCCATTTCTGTTTTCGCTCAAATGACAAATGCACAAATGAAAAATCAAACAGTCAGACCGTTCGAAGCTGCCGGATTAGCACAATCTGTGAGTGTAAAACAGACAGAAACCCGCTGACTCTTCTGGTCTCATTCTTTCCATATTCGCTTTTCCTGTTTCTATGTCGACCTTCTCCCCTACCCCGCTTAGCGTGTCACAATATCAATAACAAAGCGATTTGTCAGTTGCGAATGTTAAATTTCGCTTGCGTTGCGACAAATCGCTCTTCGCTTTTAAGCTCATTAATATTAAATGAATTTACGCCAAGCAACAGCTGTGCCTAGTTGCCATTAGCCAAGAAATCTACCCGTCCAAGAAGGGACCGCAAGCAAACAGTTCCTGGTTGCCAGGCGGACACTTGCCCGGTCATTATAAGAACCTCTGATTGATGGTCGGCAAGGAATTTTCAATAGAATGATTCGAATTTTGAATACACTTAAGACAGTAAGCTAAAAGTAAGCAGGAAATATTAATGAAATAAATAACACAAAATGAACAGCATGCAGAAGACATAACTTTAGAACTATCCTAACAAGACAGATCAGAACAGTATGTTCAGTCTATATATATATAGAAAATATATTGACTACCTAACTGACTTACAATAAAGTAACGGGTATATAAAAGGTTTTAAGTAATCTTTCTTGTTTGCTTTTTTGCGAAATATTGGAAAAAATATTTGGAATATTTCGAAAACAAACATTAAATGTTATTCTGTTATTAGAGGTGTTTCTCCCCAAAAAACTTTTTTCCAACTTTTCTGTGGTATGCCCTTTTTCCTTGTGACTTAAATGTTGCTATTAAAATAAAAATAAGTATCTGCTATAGCTGAAATAAATTACTCTCCCTGCAAACTTCAGTTTTTAGCAATTGTGGCCGAACTATTACAGCTGACCCGTCGCTTATTCTCAAGCACAAAGGTCACAGCATATTTACCCCACATACCTTGTGGTCTTACCTAGACCTTATATATATCATATATGAATATACATATTTCTTTTTAGTAGCTACGATTCGCGCTTTTATTTGGTTCTTCACAATTCTTACTTTCGTACTGTTTATATAAGAAGCTCCGTTTGCTTTCTCTCTTACTCCCCCACTTACTAAGGGTTTTTACGCAATTTCAATTTCTTTGGCATTGCATGGTTCTTATTTACGTTTACTTTGGGCTTGTCCTGACAGTGTCACCATCACGGGCACCGTTTGCTTATTGTCTACTACGCGGCGTAGCAACGAGTTATGTGAGGCAAGACAAAACAAGACAGCAGGTGCACTCGTGTGTAAGCGACTCTTTTGGGGTTTACGCTGCACAACGTCGTCTTCCAGTCGACTCATTGCTTTCTTTACCTCAAATTTGTATGCGACCTTTTTGTTTATCTCTTTAAATTGCTTAATTTGCATTAAACGACAAGCGACAGTTTCCGGTCTCGAGACAGACAAATGGAAATGCGGGTGAACATACATAACAAATTGCTTATGTTTAGACAGGCATTCGGGGATTAGACGTACAGCAAGTAAAAGGCAAATAATAATAATAAAACCAAAGGCGGGGTTCTTTACGCCCCTCGTTAGCCCAACCCCTAAAAATGAACTGCAAAAATGAACACAGTGAAAATATTTACCGACTTGCCGAAGAGCCAAGAAAAACATATAAATAAATCAACAAATGCATCGGCATCAGATGCGCCTAAATGCAAATGCAATTCAAATCGCCAAACGAATTTTTGTTAACTATTACGAACAAAAAGCCGACCAAAGAATGCGGCAATAAATCACAACACAAAATGTTGAAGTGAAAAAGTGCGCAGAAAAGAATGTGAATCGAACATTCCGCAAACAAAAAACGCCCATAAATAACTCTGAAGAACTCTTAATAATAAAAAAACAAAGGACAAAAGTGAAATTCTACAATTATTTGATTTTTAATCGTGTTTACTCTTTAATACAGTTACCAAAATCCTTAATTTATGCACTCGTGAATAAGTTCGAAAAAAACGCTCGATAAAAATGTCTGGCAACGATGTTTCGGTGACCGAAACAGCGCAGAGTGATCAGGTATGTATCGCAAGAATGAATAAAATTATACCCTATAGCATACTCTGAGTACAAGAATCCACCACAGAAACAAAACCAACCGATTCCCTACTCCATTTACCAGTTAAGCATCTTCAAATTTTGCATTACTTACAATTTATTTCTACTATCGCTGCCATATTGCGGTAAATTTAGTGCAGTGGCATGTGTTGCTGCCTTTTGTTTTCCCATTTCGCAGTTCCCATTTTCATTTCAACAAATATGCGTCGTATTTAAATCTATTTTGAGTGTAGCTGCCTTTACAACTTTGCATTTTTGGGCGTGCTTTCATTAAGCCAAACAAACACTCATACACACACATACAACACACGCACAGAGAGACAATTTGCACGTGTGTTCTTGGCATGTGTGTTTTAAAAAATATTATTTATTATGTTGGCGCATTTGAATTTCTGTTGCGTTATGCATGTACAAAGGGAAAGGGGTGGGGCTGGGTGTTGTGCCCTGCAGGTGTAAGTAAATAAAAACATAGCATGCTTTTCTGCGCCAAATTTATTAGCGCTTTGCGGTTGCCCAACCAATCCTGCTGCAACGTGCTTTTTGGTGGCTGTAGAGAGCCAAAGTCAAATCACAAATAGAATTTTCAACTCTGCCAGACCAATTAGCCCACAATGTCCCCGCGGCAATTATAGATTCTGCATTCAAGTCTCATTATGAACTCTCGAATGGCATTCATGTCGTCCTGGCAAAGCTCACAGCCACGTTGCATGCTTTTTGGCGCATCGATCAAGCACTAATCAAATAAGGATTCGCAACTGAGGCGAGCACTCTTGCTCCTCTCTCTCTCTCTTTCTCTCTCTCTCTCTCTCTCTGGTATTTACATATCATTTGTACTGCATGGCAGAGAAGTGCCAAACTGTGGGGCAGGTGTCCCTTCCCCTTTTCTCTTCAGTCTCTTTCTTTCTCTTTCTGTCCTGTCCGTCTGGCATTGGCAAAAGTAAAAGCATCGCTCATTACAACGCCCAGACGACGAGGAGAAGAAGCTGCAGGAGGAAGAATGGGGTGCACATGACACAGTTTGGGGCCGACAGAGAGTTTCCTGGTGCACTGCCAAGTGGGCTAACGATTTTTGTGGGTCCCTTTTGTTGCTGGCTTGCTGCGCATTTGGACCGTTATTTGATCATCATTAGCGATACGTATCGGTCCGAGGTCCCGAGCTTTGTAGCTCTATAGCTTTGTGTGACCGCCTGCCCTGCCAGCATGCAGTGCACACACAGCCACATGCATATGTATGTGTATGTGGGTGTGGGGGCGACATTGGGGCATTGATGACGTCTCCACACAGAGAGGAAGAGAGAGAAAGAGAGCATGCAAGTGAGTCCCTTTTGTGGTTGCGCCGGCACTTTGCTTGGCTGCCTGCACCGAAAGTTGCAACAAAAGTTTGCTCGCTCACTTTGTGTGTTGTGCTTCGTCTTGGGGTATTTTTTCCTCTTTGATTAAGCCCACAACCAACGGGGAATCTAGCGACCAAGTAACACAAACAACCGACTATCCGTCCGTCTGTCCGTCCGGTTGACTGTGTAATTAAATAATTGCGGTGCGCTGGCCACCAAATCGAGCTAATGCTTTTGGCTTGAATCTCACTTGATGTTGGTTATGACTTGCCGCAGCTCGCCTCGACTTGGCTCGGTCGCAGCTCTACTTGGCTTGGCCGCAGCTCAGCTCGGCTTGGCTCTCCTTTATTTGGCAATGTGGAAATTGCATTTCATAACTGAGTTTGTGTACTCTTGCCACAGGCCATTGGAGAATGTCGTCTCGCAATTCGCTTGCAAAAGAGTTTCTGTTGTAACATGATTAAATAATTATGACCATTCCCAGCATCATCAGCAGCGTTATTTTTCGGAGGGAATTTCATGCAATTCTTATGCAGTGGATGTAGTTCCAAAAATGGTTATGAAAATAGAACTTTTCTCAGGTTTTCTTATCGTTTTGTTGGCCATTTAAGTGCTGAAATTGATTTAGAAATGTAGAACAACATGACAGAATATATGAACGCATATACACACATACATTTATATACATACGTGTAGTTGCAGGCACAAGCACAAGTTAGGGAAGAATATTACTTATTATGTTGCTTACCATAAAGATATATACGAAAAAGGCATTTTTAGTTAATATCATTTAATTGAATTTAATTGTAAAGATAGATAAATAATAATCAAGTATGTATATGATATTAACAAACAGAATAGTTTTAATAATTGTAAGGCATGTTATTAATTTATTATTATTTAACTGTGGCAACTCTTGCAATTTTTATTTGCATGTTGTTAATTTTTGAATGAGTTCCGATTAATTAAGCTGAGTGCGCAGTTGAGTTCCGGGTGATATCGATAAATCATAAGTGCACACGAGCACTAGTTCCAGTTCACGATTCTCTGCAACTGTTGATCAACAGTTGAAATTTGGCTGTCATTCTTTTTCTGCATAATTTGTACTTTTTTATGGCCAAATTACGAGTTTTAGTCCTCAGTTTATGCTCGTTGCGTCCAGTTACCGCTTAAACTTGTGTTGCCCCTTTCGTTTTATTCCTCCCCCGCCACTGTTCAACGAAACCTACAGCAGTTTTCCCGCCAAGTACTCAACACACAGACACACACGCACACACAGCGAAAACGCACAAGATGGAGACAAAACAATTTTTTATGGGCGCTTTTCTCTTCCATGGCCAAAGTATCTGCCGGCCAGTGCAACCACAGCGATTCATCAATATTATCGCTACCACAACCACATGCAGCCACAACAGCAGCAGCAGCAACAACAACAACAACAGCAGCAAAGTTGCATGCGACACATACCACAACAGCATCGACAGTTGCAATGGGAGCAGCAGCAGCAGCAACAACAACAGCTGCTGAACAGCTCAAGCGAATTTGACGAGTTCCACTGGCCAAGCAAGCAACCACAGCAGGGTGGCAAAATTTATATAACACCCGCAGACATACCGCCGCCTCCTCATCCGCCCGGCGGCAGCAATAGTCACAACCATCACAATGGCAACAAGAGTCGCCACCACCATCAGCATCAACACCAGCACCAGCAGCAGACGACGTTGATGACGACACCGCATCGCACGCCGCCGCATCGCTGCAAATGCGAACATCCCATTGAGCTGCTGGACTATGACTACGAGGATGCGGCAATGGCAGCAGCAGCGGTGGCCACATCCGCGTCCGCATCCGCAGCGGCAGCTCTGCACGCGCATAGGCACCAGCACCCGCCCTACTACTACAAGGCAGCGAACAGTGCGGGCCCTGTCGTCGCCGCCAGCAGCAGCGGTTATCAGCTGAGGCGCCACAGCGTCAAGCTGCACGAGTCCATGCTGGGTGGCATTGGTGGCAGCAGCCTGGACGATGATGATTTGCACAGCGCTGGGGGTTTTGGTACAGGCGTCACGCGGTTTAAGGTAAGCCACACTACATCCCCAACACACACACACACTGGCGCACACCCTCACACATAGGACACAATATTTGGCCAGACATTGTTGCTATTCAATTAAAATTGATATGGCCAGCGGTTAATGGCCACTGCCCAGTGACCAGTGCCCAGTGGCTTCTGATAATGAGAGCCTAATTGAAGTTGCTGGTGACTTGTCAAGTGCCCCTCGATACACGGCAACGGCGACAGGTCGGTGGGGGTCAACACGTTTTCCCATTATCAGTGCGGTCGCTTTGTTGTGGCGACTGCATATATGTGTGTGTGTGTGTGCGTGTGCTCGTTCATATCGGTGTGTACCCGTGTGGGACAAGCAACAAGTTAAAACAAATTACGGAGAATTAATTTAAGGCCGAGTCCATCTGCAGTTTCCTTGTTGATAAAATGAAAATGCTGCAAATGGAAAACTTTGTTAAGCTGCATCAGATAAAGCAACAAAAGAGAGAAAAGCCGATAATGAATGTAAACAAATGAAACTTTAAAACTATGAATAATGAATAAAGAGAAAAAATAAAGACTTGAATATAAAAAGTGAATAACCATAAACTAATACGCAATATAAATTAGATTATTTTTTAAAGAAAATTCAAATTAGAATTCTCTTAAAAATTATGCAAAATAAATAATGAATTAAGATAAATTGAAAATAAATAAATCTCAAAAAGAAATCAGTAAAAATTGAAATATTAAAAAGAGAATGCAAATTTTAATTTTTTAAATGGAACAACTAATCAAGGAATCATTTTTAAAGAAAAAACAAATTAAAATTCTCTTTAATTTCAAATAAATTATACTTTTCACAAAGAAAGCGAAAAATAATATAAAATAAATAATAAACGAAGATAAATGAAAAGCAAAATTAATCAATAAGTGAATAAAGCTAAAAATATTTTCAAAAAATTAAACAAATTTTAATTAAAGAATTCGAAATCATTACTAAATACCAAAATGATATGTAGGAATATTATAATGGTTTAAATCTATACACCCATTTATTCTGAATATGAAAACTAGTGATAAATATGCAGACTAAGCAGATAAAAGAGCCGAACAAAAGAGAAAAGAGGAATAACCTTTACGTCACTTGTCGCATCGCAACGCAATTAACTCTTCCAAAATATTTCTTGGAATTTCCCAGACCACAAAATGGGTGTTCAGAATTTATGTGTCTCATTTGTCTAATACACTTAGCCGAAAATGTGTGCACAATTAGTAAAATTGTATTAAAAAGCCAACAGCAACTGGAATAAGTGAAGGAGAAGAAGAAGTAGAAGCAGACAAGAACAACAACAACTAATTAACTTTACCAGTTTAATGAAAAACTAAACGACAAATGACAGGCCCGGAAGAGCCCCAAGGAGGCGTGCCACAAAAATTAAATAAAACACAGCGCAGCGGGAGAGCATTAGCTCCCTCCATCCGCCTCGGGTTATTCATTTTTTAGCAGAAGGACAAGGCAGGAGGAAAAATGGCAACAAGCAGTAAAACAAGTATACGACATGTGGTACAACATGAATATAAATTCCATTCAACTTGTCTATCCGAACTCGCCTAATTGCCGGAAGTTCAAGAGCAAAGGCAACGGCAAAAGCTCCGAGACGAGGAGATGAGTGAATGGTTGGTAGAGGCACTACCACCTCAATTCTCAGGGGATCTGCAGTGGCATCTAAAAGCATTCGGTTTCATATTTATTCAATGAATTCGTTTGGCTTTCGGCTGCGGTTCCCACTAATTGCGCCACATTGTACGATACGAAAATACTATTCACAAATCCCCGAACAATCGCCGACTGTGCCAAACTATCCGAGTGATTTTTCAATTTTGCACGCCAACGGAACAATTGATGCGCACCTAGCCGAGGTTCAGGGTCGACAATAGGATACGCTATTGACAGAAGAGCGAAGGTAGATGGGAGATGAAGGGGAAATCGATGAATGGAAACTACAAATTGAACTAACTCAAGTCAAACTGTATCAGGAAGTGCATATGCCCTGCCCTGCCTTGCCAACAAGAATGAAAGCCAAATGAGAACTCCTAGCGGGCCGAGAACAATTTCAATTTGATCTGCATTTATGAAATGCGCCGCACCCAAGCACCGCCCCTCGTGCTCCACGCCCTCCTGCCCCGTTTTTCTGTCAAAAGTCAAATCATTGTACTACCTAGCGGGACCATATGTTAGCCATAAAATCGTGCAACTTGTAACTAAAATGTCTTCACCAGCGCATTGCACTTGCCCTCGGAGGTGCCATCTATTCTCGAACCCACTGGGAACACGCCCAGCACACATGCTGCACGGGCAAGATGGGGATGGGAATGAGGTTGCTGGCAAGCTCGGTTTCGATTTCTTTTTTGGCATATTTTAATGGCAGATGTTGTGCGTATTGTTGACTTTGTTGACTCGATAAGCAGATGAGTATGTAGTAAGATATGTACATAATAGATGTCTATGTACACTGTACAACATGTTTGCGCATGTTAGAAAGGTCAGAGTTGAGTTGAAACAGTAGAAACCACATTGGAACCTGCTGTGGCACTGGAAATTCTGAGTTGGTCTGGGAACCGGTTGTTGGTTATAGGACTAGCTAAAGAAACTGTAAAGTGTGATTTTAAATGTGGTGAAACTAACTGTAAAATATATAATATTAAATAGTAAATAATAATAATATCGAACTATAACAATTATATTATTTTTAATATGCTAAGTAATATATAATTTTAATAACTTGTCACAAAAGCTGATCTCTGGTGGAGGTGCCTCACTCTTTCTCTTCAGTTAGACTCCCTTTATTATAATTATCTTCATTATAATAACTTTATTATTGTATCTCTCAACATATGTCAAGCATGAACAATATAACTAAGCTCTATTGTGGACTATTCCCGACTCGACTTAGCGTCTTGTGGTTGCTATTGTTGTCTACGAACGTCGTCTAACCTTGAGCTCGACAACAAATTGCGCAGCTATCAGCAAACTGTCACGCTGTACGCGATTTGTGACAGACCCATTGACACACTAATGAAAAAAGAGAGCACTTCGGTTTGTTATGCCACTAGTATCTTGTATCGCCAACTCAATTAAACGAGCAACGCATTTGGGATTTTGAGTCTTACATAAAAAGCAATATCTGCCTGGCTACCTGTTTAATGTTATTGTGCGCTTACGTCATGCCGCAATTACCAGTGCCTCTTTCTCTCTCTTCAAGTCGCCACTTTCTGCACACCCAATAACAACAGCAGAAACCTGTTTCGAGACGAGTCTGGTGTAGAAAACTACTTTCATTTTCAGTCGACGTTGGAGTTTGGGCTCATTTTGTGCGTGTCTTATGCAGTTGCCCCTCTCCCGCTCCCTTTATCTCTCACTCCGTCCCTTTCTCTGTTCAGGCACGAAAAGAAAAAGTCATTGAGCATGCGCAGCGACGCTTTAAACAAATGAATTTCTATGCAAAAGTCTCTTCCACTGCGACGTGTCTGGGATTTTTGAATACATCGCCACAATCGGCATCAGAAAACTAGACACGCAATTGTCCAAAGCCGCATTCAATTTCAGCTGGGATTCAAGCTTGATTAGGGCAGCTTTAGAAGGTGGGGGGCAAAAGCAGAAAACCAGTAACAATTGAGAAAAAGCAGAGAGAGGGAGAGGGGGGAACACTTTAATAATCAAATTGTCCCCTGAGCAGGAAGAGTTCGTATGCAAAACCTGTTGCAGATCAGCTAAGCGAAATTTGTATTGCCATAAGGAAATCTCTTAGGCAATAAATCTTGTATAATGCATCGATAGATATGTCTTGCCAATCTTTAGGGAATCGTATGTTGAATTGATTATAATTCTGTTATAAGACCTTACTAATTTATCTTCACTTGCTTACCAACAGAATCTGATGTACTCGAAGGAGAAGAGACGCCGCGTGCGCATCATTCTGGGTGTTGTTGGTGTGGTCGTGGCCATTGCCCTGATTGCCACCATGATAGTCTTCATTGTGGGCAACGACGATGACAACGGCAACAACGACAAGCCCTCAGATAATGCCATCGATCTGGAAGATGTGCTGACTGGTCAATTATACGCGAAGCGATTCAATGGCAGCTGGAGCAGTGGCAGCAATGTGATATACAAGGAGGGCGCGGTAAGTGCTTCGGCAATAACTTATCCAAAACATCTCTCTAAATATAACAATTCTATCACATGCAGGACATTGTGGAGATGAATGTGAAGACGCAGGTGGTCACCACGCTGCTGACAGGGGCGTCACATTATGTGCTCTACGAAAAGTCGGCAGATGGTCAGTTCCTGCTGCTGGCCAAGAACTATAAGAAGAATTTCCGTTATAGCTTTTTGGCCCAGTACGACATTTACAATCTGAACACAAGGAACTATACGGCTGTGACCATTAACAATGAGCAGGTCTATCTGAGCATGGCCCAATGGTCACCAGTGGGAAATGCGCTGATCCTCAACTTCGACCGCAATCTGTATTATAAGAAGAGTGCAGTGGACAGTGAAATAGCCATTACCAGCAACGAGAATGGCATCTTTCTAAATGGCATACCTGATTGGGTGTATGAGGAGGAGGTGTTCAGCTCGAATGTGGCCACCTGGTTCAATCCGTCGGGTACACAGATTGCCTTTATACAGTTCGATGATTCGCCCACGCATACCATTAATTTCCCCTACTACGGCGAGGCAGGGGATTTGCGCTTCCAGTATCCGCTGCACCAGGAGATTCCCTATCCCAAGGCGGGCTCATCGAATCCCCGCGTTGTGCTCTTCATTGCGGATCTGGAACGAGCAGTGGCCGGCAGTGATGATGTACTAACGTCAATGCCAGTGCCAAGTGCACTGAACACCGAGTCCGATTACATTGTCACCGTCGTCAGTTGGCTGGACGATCATAACGTGCTCTCCATTTGGATGAATCGCATACAGAACGCCGCCTACGTGGTTAGTTTCGATGGACTTAGTCGCAAGCTGGTTAGTAGAAAAGAAAGGAAATGATAAATTGGAGCATAGTATAATCTTTTTTATCTTCCTCTCCTGCAGCACTATAGCGTTGAATCGAAAACTGGCTGGGTTGATCTCTACACAGCTCCCTTCAAGAACCGGGATGGTTCAAAATTAGCCTTCGTCTTGCCTCACGATAACTATAAACAGTTGCAGTTGCTGTCAACAGACGTGAGCTCCGCCACGCTAGAGCCTCTCACCACTGGCAAATTTGTCGTAGATAGCATACTCCATTGGGATGCCACGCACGATATCATATTCTACACAGCCAACACAGAGGAGCATCCAGAGCAGTTGCATCTGTACGCGATACCCGTTACCACAACGCGCAAACAGACGCCTACTTGCCTCACCTGCAAACTGATGACCTCCGGTGATGTCGAGCAGAACTATTACTCTGCCATATTCAATGACAATAATCAGATTGTGATAAATTCTCTGGGACCCGGCATACCCACAACTGCCGTCTACGAGTGGACCTACTCGAACTGTAAGTCCATTTTTCGTCTGTTTTAAAAATTCTGGCATCAAACTTTGACGTGCTTCCAGCTCAAGTTAAGCTGGAGAAACTGCTGGACTGGGAAACCAATGCGGCGCTGCGTGCTAAGCTACAGGGCGTGGCACTGCCCACGCACAAGATACTGACGGTTAATATTGATGGCGGCTTCCAGGCCAAGGTGCTGTTGCAGCTGCCCCCTAATCTGGACACCAGTGGCAACACCAAGTACCCCATGCTGGTCGATGTGTACGGCGGACCTGACTCCTATTCCGTATGTGGCATAGGCTTTGACCAATCGGTTCATGAATCAGTAACAAAGTTTATACTCTCTCTCTTAGGTGACAACCAAATGGATGATGGACTGGGGCACATATCTCTCGTCAAATCAGTCTGTGATCTATGCCAAAATCGATGGACGCGGCTCAGGACTGCGTGGCGAGAACCTGCTGCACGCTATCTATCTACAGCTGGGCACTGTCGAGATAACAGATCAGATCAAGGTTACGCAGTAAGTGATAGCACATTACCTCAGCCAGGCGAGAAGTATATCCCATGTTTGTATCTGTCTAGAAATCTGGCGACGAATTACAAGTATATCGACGCTGAGCACATTGGTATTTGGGGTTGGAGTTATGGTGGCTATGCGGCTGCGATGGCCTTGGCCAATGATGATGCTGGCGTATTCAAGTGCGCCGCTTCCATAGCACCCGTCACCGATTGGACGTACTATGGTAACTATTATTGATCTCTATTCACATGTTAAGAATTGATGCGACGCATTTCTTTCATAGATTCCATTTACACGGAGCGTTACATGGGATTGCCCGAAACCAATGATATTGGGTATTCCAAGTCAAGGCTGAGCACGCGCGCAGAGCAGCTGCGTGGCAAGAAATATCTGCTCGTGCACGGCACACTGGACGACAATGTGCACTATCAGCAGGCCATGATATTAGCCAAGAATCTGGAGCGACACGACATACTCTTCAAGCAGATCGTAAGCCAAACATTTCAATAATATATATCTCTCCGATTCGCATTCATCTGATCTTTACCACTTGCAGAGCTATGCTGACGAGGATCACGGACTGGCCAATGTGCGTCCGCATTTATATCATTCACTGGATCGTTTCTTCGGCGAATGCTTCGCCAGCAGTCGCCTCATGAAGAGTGCCAAGTAGACGACTACATGTTAAATAGGAAACTAGTTTAAAAGAATTTAAATAATCCAGCTGCAGATGCAGAGAGAAGTTTGCAGCAAAACCAAATTATCGAGCTCACAAATAAATTGGTACTTAAGAAGTTAAATTTCAATTAAGCCATGCCCCTTTTACGGTAAATCAATTAAACACGATGTAGTCGTTAAAAAAAATGAAAAAAAAAAACAAGAAATGCTTCGTAAAACTCACAAACTAATGCAGGTCCAAAAGTGTTATAAGATAACTTGGAACAATAATCTTTGAAATTGCATTTTAAGACATTTTAAGCGTATAGAAGATTTTAAGCGTATTGAAGAACCCAACATATAATATATAACATCAAAATATTTATAGAGAAATCAAACGAATTATTAACTAGCTACACAGACCATGTCTAGCATCGTAGTTAGTGTCTGTTCAATAAACAAATACCATTAGCATATTTCACAAAAATATAATGTCGATAATTCCTAGAAATCTATGATAAGGCTATATATATACATATATAAGCTGAGCAAACTTTTATAAACTCTGCAAAGCTAGTGAAAATAATTTGCATGCATTTTTCATAACCCCAAGAGGGTATTCACGACTTCGGCAAGTCGAAGATTCGGAAATTTTTCATTTTAAAGAACAACAAAAATAAGAGAACTATTTGTTCATTTTGCCAGCTGAACTTTTTAGCTTGTAGTCTGTTGTAGCTCTTTGATTTGCAGGTATTGTTAGGAACGAAAATTGTAAATAAAAAATGTTGTTAAATGGCTTTTGTAAATTAGATGAAACTTGTGTATAGGCAACAGTTAAAAAGGCAAACTATAATATAAATAAATAAATACGTATATTCAATAAAAAGAAGAACCTTGTACTTTAATTGGGGTTGTTCACCTTTTATATTAAAAGAAAAAACTCGCTTTGTTTTTATTCCTTTTAGCTCTCAGTACACAAACCGGCTCGCTTTATTGCCTTGGCCCCAAAACTGGGTTACATATACAAATATATCTTATATATTGGGAGAACTTGCACGTCCCATAACTTTCTTAAAAATGAACCGGTTCCCGCGTCACAGGGTCTTAGATTGTCCTCGAAATTTGATCGGGTATCTGAAGTTTTCTGCAGATTGGAATACCAGGTAAATTTGGCAATCTTCACCTTGGACTTTGCACTCCCGTAACTTTCTTAAAACTTATTCCCATTTTTCGTAGATCCCATCATAGTCTTGGACTGTGCTTTATTCTCAGATCGGGTATCTGGCGTTTTCTAAAAGTTTTCTTGTTTTTATTTTAAATATTTAATAAATTTTCTGCATATTTTGATGTACTTTCGTTTTTAATCGGTTTCTCTATGGTTTGAAAACTGTATTTTACAATTGATATTGGGTTAAGTTTAAGCTGATAATAAATAATTGTGTTTTCGTTATATATTTCATATGCTATAATAATATGCGATAATAACTATGAAATTTGACCTTTACTTGTGTTTGTGTGTGTCTGGATTTATTTTGAAATTCGAAGCATAATTCTTTTATGGTACAAAAATATGTTTTCTTACTTCACTTTATGTTTTGCAACGATTTAAAAATACGTTTTTTAATCTGCGAATATTCTCTTAAATCTATTCTATACTTTTTACATATATATTCTGATCAATCATTGTTTCAATATGCAATTTAAACATTATCTCTATTTATCTATATACAATTCGATATCGGATTCATGAAATAAATACGTACAAAATAATGTTGGAAAACAAGGGTAGTTCTCTTTTGTAAATGTACATGTTGTAGAGACACAAAACTGATGTTTTACATTACGTCTATCGTAATATTTGAACAGAACTTCAGTTGTCAAAGTCTGTATATTCTAAATTACGTGAATCGTTTTGCAACACTGGCCTATTGCAGATATACCTCCTGCACCACCTCGTGGTGTTGTTGCTGCTCTGGATCATGGTCCTGCAGATCCTCTTGAAGTTCCAGCTGATGGTGCTGCTGATGCAGTTGATGATGTTGTTGCTGCTGCTGGTGTGGCTGCTGTTGATGTTGTTGATGTTCTTCGATGACTACACCCTCACCACCGTCGTATTCGATTAGCTGATCATCCGCATCCGATTGCTGGTGATGGTCGATGATAATGTGCTGCTCCTGTTCTACCAGATGCTGATCGTGCTGATACTCGTGCTGCTGCTGCTGCCATCGCAAGGGTGGAGGTGTTGTTGGTGTTGCAATGTGCTGCACTGGCTCATGCATTTGGGTTGTACTTGTCGATGCGCTTGCTGCTGCTCCTGCACCCACCGATGTTGTTGCTGTTGTTGTTGTCTGATATACGTTTTGCTGATTCCTAACAATATGACCAGCGGCTGTAACATTTGTCACGCTGGCACGCTGGTTGGTGCGTGTCAAGGTGACAGTCACTTCAGAGCCAAGGCCAGCAAAGGAGTCAGACGGTTGTGTTGTTGTTCCTGCTCCTTCTCCAGCACCACCCGATGTGGTTGCTGATGCTGCTGTGCCGCCGGCTGCAGCTGCTTGCGCTGCTGCTGCTGTGGCTCTGGCCTGGAGGATCTTGCGTGTGGGCAACTGTGTTGATGTGCCTGCCGTGGAGGTTGTTGTCGATGTTGTTGCTGCTGCTGCTGCTCCCGTTTGTGGCACATAGTTGATGAGCAACACTCGCTCGCCGCTGGTTGTTTGCGCTGCATGGCCGCGTAAGACGCGACGTTGCAAGCTTCCACCAGTTCCAGCAGTTGCTGTTGCTGCTGCTGTTGGCGTTGCTGCGACTGTTTGAGTGTTTTTATTGCTGTTCACAGTTGTTGCCGCGCTGTTGTTGCTGCTGCTGCCGCCGCCGCCGCTGTTATTGCTGCTGGTGTTGCTTTTGCTGCTATGCTGCTGCTGCTGTTGCGCCGGCTGCCCACCGCCCCCGGATGATCCTGTACCTCCTCCAGGGCCGCTGGTCATATCGTTGGCTCATCATTACGTATTATTACCGCCTTTCAAAATGAAAACCTTCTTTACCAAAATGTTCTTGTTGTTGCCCTACAAACGCAATGATTGATGATTGATGTATTGATGGATTGCGCCATGAGTTGCAAGATTATTTCATTAAATTTGAATTGGTTTGTGGTTAGAGGTGGTGAGAGATTACAACAAGGCGGCGAAAAGAGAGAGAAGACAAGATAAAAACGATCGGTTAATGATTTTGGTTATGGCCACCTTGAGAATACGTGTGCATGTGTATGTGAGTGTGGAGACAATGCGAGAAGCGCATGAAATACAAATCTCATTTTAATATTTAAAGGTATCCCGAGTGATAATGTGTGTGTGTGTATATCATGTGGATGCGTTGGGTGCAGTAAGTCAGTTTTAGTATCAAGAAATGTTGGTTATTTTATAGCGAGAACAAAACGAAATGTGTGGTTAGGTTGAACAATATGCAGTCTACAAATTGAATGATTATAGATAATATTGTAGATGTGAACCAAGGAAATCAGAAAGTTTACAATATAAATAAAGTAAAAACCAACACCGAATTCTGAACAGAAAAGAATTTCAAATGGATTTTGTTTTTATTTTTTTGGTTTATTCATTTATTTTCCAAGTTAAATAAAATTAAATTTTATTTAAGTAATAAAATAGTTAAGGTATTTCTCATTCGTATAGGCCAAATATTTGCGAAAAATAAGTGTTGGTAAAGGTAACAAAAAAGTGTCAGAAATTATATATGATATTTATTCTTATTTTTCTCTGGATAACAAATATTTGACTTTATCCGAAGTGAGTGGACTTATTTAAAAATTTGCAACTATTAAAATTATATAGATTTATAAATATATAGATTTTTTATTGTTTTCTTTTGCTGTTTTGTTTTAAAATAAATTTAAAGCGCTTAGTTTTTTTTTTGTGGGCTACAAAAAAGAGTAAAAGAAACTATAGCTTATATAGATATCTGTGGCTTGATTTTAAGCAAAGTTAAGGCAATAGTAGTGAGGGGTGGTAGAGGAGACTTTCGGGATTTACGTTTTCTTTTTTTTTGGCTATTCAACAATTTACTCTACAACAGTTTAGAAACAATTGCTAAAAACTGTAAAACAAAAAAAAAGTTTTTGAGCACTGATTCTCTCATTGCATTTGTTTTCGATTTGACTAGGATGCCTAGTCATTCGCTTCCGTTTCTTCTTCTTGTTCTACACATACACATAACAATAGATTCATGGATAATAGGGCAGGAGCTTAAGGCTGTGGGGAGTGGGATATGGGGCGTGGCAACACTACAGAACATTATATAGTCCAATTACCATAGCGCGCACTTAAAACTAATAACTATAGCAAAAACGAAATTAAACATAGCGAAATCAACATTTAAATTTTAAGAATTGTACAAAAAAAATTTTGTATAATAAAAACTAAACGAAAACCTGACACGCATGCAGAGCAAACTGAAAGAACCTGCGTAACACTGGCTAAGGTACTATCAAAAGGATTACAAAATATTGAAGGGTCTTTTCAAAAAGATTAAAGAAAGTACAACATGAAGTTGCAATTAGGTAAAGCTTTTTAAAAGAGGTTGAAAAGGTAGATTTGTTATAAGTTGATTTAAGGATATTGCACTTGAGGCATCAGAGCCAATTTATAGAAATGAGAGAGCTTTGAAAGCAACTTTAAACCAGCTAATTAAAGTCCGCTGGAAAGTTCATATAAAGAAACTTTGAAAGAGCTTTTAGCAAGTATTCGGTAGAGCTTTTAACAAAGATCAAGTTAGGGTGAATGGTTGCCCTGCCTGTTCTGCATACGCGTCGCATATTTATAGTAAAGAATTGACTACACGCATTCTGGGGGTGAGGAAGATCAAAGCGTATGATGATACAACCAAGTCGGGGAGGATATACGGGTGTGAAATTCTACGCGTCGGTCCGATACGTTCAAAGTGGCGTTTCTGTTTTTATTGTTGTTGTTGCTCTTCAGAGCGTCTGTTGTGGTTGTGTTTGTTGTTGCTGCTGCTGCTGCGGTTGCTGCTGTGGTTGTTGTTGTTGTTGTGGTTGTTGAAAATCAGTCATATTCACCTGATTCAAGTTGCCAATAATCTGGTGACCCTGCAACGTCTGCACCTGCGCAATAGAGAGCGGTGTCCCGCTCTCGCTGCCATCGGACTGCGCCACCAACTGTTGCTGCTGCTGATTGGCCGCCTGTTGCTGCTGTGCAGCCGCCTGAGCGCTGGTTGTCGGCGTTGTCAGGTTTCCTGACGAATCGATGATCTGATGATGCTGCAACGGCTGCTGCTGCTGCTGTTGCACCTGCACTTGCTGCACCTGTTGCTGTTGCACTTGGCCACCAGCCGTGGTCGTCACTGTCATTGTTTGCTGCTGCTGTTGTTGTTGCTGCTGCTGTTGTTGTTGCTGTTGCTGCTGCTGTTGTTGCTGTTGCTGTTGGGCATCGGGATCCTTCTTGACTTGTACACCCTGCAGCGGATGTAAGGACTGCACTGTCTGCACTTGCGGCACAACTCCACTGGCACTCAGGCTGCTGCTTCCTCCCGCTCCCGATTGTGATCCGGATGTGCCACCTCCGCTGGTGCCTCCAGCTCCACTGCTGCTGCTGCTGCTTTTCTTGCCACTGGGTGCTGAAAAGGTAGTTGGTATATCAGTACAACAAGAAGAGGCAGCAGATGGAAACAACTACGCTGCGGGCGACACTTGGAAAGGTCGAGAGTAAAGAGCAACAACCTCTGGCTACGAACAACGACAGCAAGACTACAAAGAAGGTGTGTAAAGAGAGTAGTGTGTGTGTGTGTGTGTGTGGGTGAATGGGAAGTGCGTTAGTGCGTTATGAAGTGAGTGATTAGTTTAAACTTTAGATTAGTTGTAAATTAACTGAAGATCAAAAACAAACTAAGGCATACAGAGTACGTAAACGTATTTAAAGAACATAACTATAGTTATTAATCTTTCAATTTGTCTATAGAACAATACAGTATTTTCTTGCAAACGATACGCACACAAAACGAGGCCAATCAAATAACGATAAACGATATTAACAACAACACTAATTAATAGTAAAAAATTTTGGTTATATAAAAATGATATACGTATATATTTATTAAACAATCTGTAATATATATATATATAATTATATATTATTTAAAGAGAAACTTAAAGTGATTTTCTTTTTAAGCAACAAAAGAAAATTTACATTACAAATATTTGTTAAGTTTTTCTGCTTATGGTTTTCTTTTTCTTTTGTTTTTGTTATTGTTGGGTTTCTTTTACAGCTTAGTGATAATGACGCAACATTGGGGAATTCTTTTTCTTTTGTTTGTTTAAGTAATATAACTGGAGTATTTAGCGTTGACATATGCAAGAAAATACTGCATAAACTTTGAATATTTTTCTTTTCATTATTGTTGTTAAAAATGCGATAAAAGCGAAACGAAATTATTTGGAACTTACAACAGAAATTATACAAAATGAAAGCAAAACATTCATCTCCTGACGGATCATTATTTGTTATTTACAAATGAGTGTGTGTGTGTGTGTGTGTTGGGTAAAAGTGTGTTTGGGGAGTGTGCGTGTGTATGTGGTGCGGGTGTGTTAAAATGGAATGATTTGGCGGGCGGCATAGGCGGCAGGCAGCTTTCTTTCTTTAAACTACTGCGGCTGCTGTTGCTGCGGCAGAAAGACTTGATCGCCCACAATGTGGATGACATTTTGCATTCCTTGCTGCTGCTGTTGTTGTTGCTGCTGCTGTTGTTGTTGCTGCTGCTGCTGTGCAGCTGCATTGCCGCTGCTACCAGCACCGCCAGCACCACCGCCACTGCCGCCCTGCCCTGCCTCATGCTTGATGCTGACGCCCATGAGATGCGCTTGACCTCCACCTTGCGCTGCACTGAGTGTTGATGTGTTTAAGTGGTGTTGCTGCTGTTGTTGTTGCTGTTGTGTTGTTTGATGATGCTGCTGTGGCTGCTGTTGCTGTTGCAATTGCTGCTGCGGCAACACAGTACTGGCCATAATTGTGTTAGCCCCACTCGTTGTAGTGGATGCTACAACTCGTGTTATGGGCGTGGCATGACCAGCACCAGACGCAACTGACGTCGCTGCCGAAGGTGTTCCCGGTGTTGTTAATGTGCTAATGTCGCCCTCCGCAGTTGTGTTGTACTCGGCGCTGGTGTCTAGTGTCGAATCATTACCGGACTTACTTTTCTTCTCCTTTTTGATGCCCGGCTTGGCGAAGTGCCTCAGCTCGAGATGGCGCCGCAGATTGCGCGACTGACGTATGACGGCATAGCAAATGGGGCAAGTAGCAGGTTGTTCCGATTGAGAGCGTGATCGTGGTTCTAAAACAGGTAACAGATATATTAGTTTAGTTTATCAACACTCTTCTTAGTATTAATAAGGTCAGACTTACTTTCTGTGCCAGGCGGATGTTTGGTTCGTTTCGCTTTGGGCGTGGATGTACTGCCACTAGCACCACCAGAGGTAACCGTTGCACCAGTCGCTGTGGTTATCTCGCCCGTAGATGCATTCGCCGAGGTTACAGGTATCATATTATTGGGGTCCATGGTCACAATGGTCTCAACTTTTTGTCCTTCGCTCTTGATGATCGGTGTAGAGGTCAACAGTTGTGTATCGCCACCATTCTCGTCCAGCACCTGCCCCCCTTGTCCAACCACTTGCAGTTGTTGTGCGGCGGCTGCGTGTGACGATGTCGGTGTGCCCATTATCGAGTCCATGCCTTCGGTTTTACAGATTTTCGGTGCCGCTGCTAATTAATTAATAAAAAAAAAACAATATTATTTGTTCCTAAAAGATGCAACGATTTAATGCAACTTACGTGACATTTTCTTTACACGTGGCTTGCGCTTGCGTGCTGGTAAGAAACTCTGAATTACGGCCTGATCATGTTTGGATGCATCGGTGGTCACAATAGTTTGCTGATGTCCGGCGGCATTTGTCTGTGTGGTGGCCTGCAGTATCTGTCCCTGGTGATGTATGTCCTCAACAACCTGTGCATGCACAGTCTGCTGTGGGGCCGTGGCAATAGTCGCTATCAATTGGTCCTGATCATGGTGCTGTGGTATCATATGCTGCAGTTGTATCGAGTGCGTCGTATAGTCATCTTTGGTCACTGTCTGCGGTGCAAGGCCCTGTATATTTAGGCACTGTGCCGCCTGCAACAGCGATGGCAGCTGTGCATGGTCGACACTCACTTCACCGCGATAGACAAATTCCAGCAATGCCTCCAAATCGTTGGCATTCACGCCGGCCAACATAACCACGGGATGCTTGCATGGCGTGTTCTGAAAGGGAGAAGCGAAGGGGAATAGAGATTAACATTCTTGCGAAATGAGATCATCTAAGATAGTAATAACATAGAGTAATCATTAGAAAGTAATAAACCAGATTAATTTCCAATTTTTTAAATATATAAAATTCATTTCATTCATTTAATGAGTTCTTATCGCCGCATTTTGCCAGCACAGCAGATTATCGCTGTCTGTTTACAATATTTTTGCCGGGTTTTCTCTTTCGGGTTTCTCTGGCAAAATACCGTTTCATTTTGGCGTTCCAAATACAATTTTGCCGGTTACGGAGCGCGCTGTCTCTGCTGCTGCTGCTGCTGCTGAGTGCTTCAGTTCATAACAGAGACAAAAGAATTGACCATCAAGTGAGACAACCAAAACAAACGGATAAAAACCAGAGTCGACAACAACTCATGCTCACACTCACACGTGCTCACACACTCACACTCATACTCACAGAGATACGCACACTCTCATCATAGGAAACCGGCTTTTAGTTTTGTTATGCGCGCTCTGCATTCTGCAGCAGGCAGCAGGACTGGAGATTGCTGGAGATGCTGACAGAGCCGTCTATGACCGCCGCTCAAGAAAGAGCACCCCTCTCTCACTCTCGCTCGCAGTCAGTCAGAATAATACTCGCCCCACACACACGCACACACACACACACATTTAATTAGCAGCAAAGTAGAAATTTTTACTGTCAGAGGCGCGCTTAAAACGCGCTCTCCCCTCTTACTCTCTCTCTCTCACTCTCTGCCTTTCCGTCTGTCTCTCACTCTCTCGCTCTCTGGGCACCCTCCTCTCTCTTCTCCTCGTACTTTTCCTGTTTTGCTGCTTCTCACCCAATCTCTTTAAATGTCATCTACAGCGCTCGGTCGCACTCAAACCAACAACAAGGCCGCAAACCGCATGCTCTTTGAACTCTACACTCCCTTCTGACATTCCTCTCTCTCTCTCTCCCTCTGCCTCTGCAACTGCCTGCCACTTCTCTTTTCCAATGCCTCTGCTTGCCTCATCTCTCCCTCTGCCTACCACTTCTCTCTCTATCCCTTTCCCTCTGCCTCTGCTTGCCTCATCTCTCCCTCTGCCTACCACTTCTCCCTCTGTCCCTTTCCCTATGCCTCTGCTTGCCTCATCTCTTGCCGGTTTGTTACCACCGCCACTGCCGCTGCTGCCTCTGCTGACGTCGCCATTGCTGCTGCCTCTGCTGACGCGCGCTCATCGATTTTTTTCAGAGTGCTCGCTGCATTTGCTGTTGCTGAGGGAGCGGGAGCAACAAAGAGCATTGTCTACGTATTTTGCGTGCCTGTGTGAGTGTAACGAGATCACTGTAGTGCGACTCCGACGCGTCTCTTCTTGCAGAGTTCACACACAGAATAAAAACCAAGCAATTTTTGACATTTCCCCGAGATACCCCAAGAGGTTTCGAGCTCTGAGCGACGTTTTTAAAAATTACGCTCTGTTTACTTTTTGAACGGGGAGCGTAAAGCCAGTGATGCCACTGTCAGGTGTTTCTACGCTCCGCTCTACTCTGCTCTGCTCTCCTCAGTTCTGCTATGCTCTGATTTCTGCGCTCTGTTTTGGTCACTTTTTGACATGTGCTGGCAGTGGGTACAATAATAACAACAGTAACAGTGGAATATCTGATTGGTGATGATCGGTGAAGGTACACAAAATATTTATTGAAAACACAAAAACAATTTACAGTAGAATGAAATGACACAAACATCGCTGAAATAAGTACAGTACAGCACATGAAATTAAAAATGTTAAAATACAAAATCCAGCCAAGGCAAAGCCAAAGTAAAGCCAAAAACCAAAGCAAAAGGCAAAGCACAGTACATAATAACAAGCTATATATATGTACATAATTTTGATATGAGCTGTGAACAACGTACAGTGGAACTTGTTTATGACTAAAGCAAATACATTAGCACACTAATACAAACGCATAAGCATGTGCTTGTTTTATCTAGAGTTGAATTTATTTATGGAAACTAACACGACATATGTATGAAATACTGAAATCGCCACTTTATCAAGTCTTTTGTTGGACTGCTCCCCTTTTCTGTTCCACATGCTCCATAGGCAATATCAACTGTACACTGTGCGCAGTACAGACACACAAACACACACACACAGTCACATATACATTCGCTCACATAGGCAAAAAAGAGGTCGCGCTCGTGTGCACCCAACAACAACGAGAGCCAGTCAGGCAGCCCCGTCACTTGGCGCTCTCGTTTGCGCTCGCTCTAACACACATACGTACCGAAAGTTGGCGCAACTTTTGCTCCCCCTCTCACTCTTTCGCTCACTCTCTCTCTCTGTGCCTTGTGACAGCCCTCGCTCACTCTCTCTCTCTCTCTCCCTCTCTCGCTCTTTGGCAGTCATAAAAGCTTGTGGGGTTTTTTTCGCTACAACAAACAAGTCGATAAGCAACAGGGAAAGGCAGGGCAGAGGGGAAGGGAGAGACAGGGGAACATTGCCAACGTCAGCGCAAGAGTGCGCAACTCATTCAACTCAATTGACAATGGAAAACTTATACGCAAATCTCTAGACAACTAAATAGAGACAACAAACAGGAGGAGATGGTAAATGCTGCACTGCTTTGCCAGCCAAGCCAGGAGAGGAGCAGAGCAGAGCATGGCATGAGTGCACACGTCTTCAACTCGCACATACACACGGACACACGCAGCATGCTCAGCCAACAGTTGAGTTGGGAGCCAAAGCTGCTCCACACACACACACATTAACCTATTTGGTTTCTCTGTTTACAAACTGTACGCAGCGCATGTTAAGAACATTGTTGAGGTTATGTCCGTCAGTCTGTCTATAAGGGGGGAGAAGAAGAGACATCGTGCGTACTCACCTTAAGCAAATCCAACAGAAACGGCGAGGCGGCACAGAGCACTATCTTGTGGGCCGGAAAACTGCGTCCACCGGCTGCCAAGGTGCAATCGACCAGGTCGCCATGGCAGCGCAACAATTGTATGGCCGAGACCAGAGAGGTGCCATAGTCACCCCAGGTGAGTGAGTACAGCGAATTCATTGGCAACGACATTAGGGCTGTCGTGTCCAAATCCAACAGTTGTTCTCCAGCGTTGTAATTGTATTGCGAGCTGTTTGTGGCCAACACGACGAGGCTGTTATTGTTGCAACGTTACCAACAAGAAATATATATATATTCAGTCAGCTAATAATTTTTAGCTGCTCCACTGTGCTCCACGACGAGCTTTCACGACGACTGAATGGCGCGCGCTGCTTCTTATCGCTGCTGCTGTTTCCCCCTGAAAAAAGAGTAAAGAGTAAAGAGCATAAGTGGAGAGGCATAACTCATGTGCTCTCGCTCTCTCGTGAGAAATAGTTTGTGTATGTGTATGAGTGTGTGTGGGGGGGGAGAGAGAGAGAGAGAGAGGCAACGCCGACACTGGCGCATGAGCTCCATGCGCGCTACCTCTACCCATTCCCCGTACTTCTCTGCCCACTCTCCCTCTTCATTTAATCACTGGTGCTGCGAGCGCGCGAGAGCGAGACAACAAGAGAGCAAGTTTTACAGCTCGTATATGAAATGTGGGCCGTACCACCGCCTGCCCCTCCTAACCCCTCTCCGCCCCACACTGCCACCGTATGGAAATGCATGACTTTAGACTTGGAAAAAATACACAGTGGCAACAAATAAAATTTGTTCTTTGAATTTTAAATAAAAATAGCGCGCTAACACACACACACTCACAGACAGCCATACACAGACACATGTATACAGAGTTATATAGTGGCACAGTGGAATATGCATATTATGTTCGGGTTTTTCCACTTATTCTGTGTGTTTTTTCTTTATACTTTGCTTTGCCTTTACTTTACAGTACAGTTAACACACTTCTTTTTGCACTATGCATTTGTTTTATAACAATACAATTTCATTCACAATTTATCAATGTTGTTGTTATTCTGTTTGTTTACACGCCCGCACTGCCGTTCCCTCTCCCGCTCCGGGGGAGCGAACAGAATTTTATGCATGTTGTGAATTATCTTCTCACCGGAGCGCAAAGAAAAATCTGCTGCTATTATATACTGCTTTCCCTTCTTTGCCGCTCACGGCTGCTGCTCTTGGTTTTCAGTTGCTCTGCTCGCCAACGTTGAATAACTCGAACTGAGCTCTGAGCATTCGCATTCGATCGAATTACGTTCTGCCACGACGAGTTTTAGTCTCTATACGGAGAAAATTTCTGATCATGCGCGTAGAACCGCTTTCTGGTGGTGGTTTCGTGTTATTCTCTGTGTATGTGTGTGTCTGCATGTGTGTGTGAGCAGTCACTGTGTGTGTGTGAGTGGGTGACACTGTTGCTGAGGTGAGCGCATGAGAGTGAGAGAGATGGCTGGCGGTGCGCGCTCTTGAAAGTACAGTTGACGTACAGCGTTACCAGATACAAATAAATTTAAGTGAAACCCAAAATGAAAGAGTATTTCACATGAGTCAAAGAAAATGATAAAATAAATTATAATAAATAAATATAATAAATATTTAAAAAAGGCATTCTTTTTATATATTTCTGTATTTTAAATTTATATATTTATTAAATTAGTTTATGCATATTAATAAGTGTATATTCTTTTGTCTGTCTCTGAGCGCGTGTCCTCTTTCATCATCTCATTATCAATTGATCCTGACAAAAAGCCGGTTCGCTCTTACGAGTCTCTCCACCCGCTACACTACATATGCTCTGCTCTTTGAGCAAGTTCAGCCCAGTCACCTGTTACTTTTGACATTCATCCCAGAGACAGCGCGACCCTATTTTTATGCAGATCAAGTCCCGCTTAAGAGCAGAGACACATATACAAATACAACTATGTGGAGAGAGTAGTGGAGGAGAGTAAAAATACCAGGGAGAGTTCTATCCATGGTGCGTCCAAATTACTCAGAGAAGTAGTGAAACTAAGTGAGCGACAACAACAACAACAGAGAAAAACAAAGCGACGCAAGATTACAATTTTCTCTGTTTTGATTTTGATGCTGGACACGAGAAATGTTAATGCTGTTTTAAAAGTCCAATCAGCATTAAAGCAGTGAGCGTATCTCATGCCTGGCAACGCTGAGCGAGAGTAGCAGTTGGATGGTGGTGGTGGAGAGGTGAGATAGAGCGGACCCAGGGGGAACGAGCGAAAATGCAACTGTGTGTGTGTTTGTATAAACTGTGCACAGTTGGCCACGCTGTGGGAGCGCTGAAATCAAATAGACATGCATAGCAATGTTTGCATTCAAATTTGGGTTGTGAAAATATGTTTATAATATCGTATCGAGGATGTTTCATTTAAAAAATATATTACAAACACCACGATAAATATATATACATAGATATTAAAATATATTTTTTAGAATTCTAATTTCAATGCTGATTGTACCACTGTACGATTGGCTGAAATTCGAACGGCACGACATTGCTTGGCCTCGCTGCTATCTCCGCTCCCCACCCCACCCCTGACTCACTCAAACCACTATCGCTGCCAACCTTATTATCGTTTTTGTTCTTGTTTCTGTCTATTTAAAAAATAAATACAAAAAACCAAATGCTTGAAACGCAGTTCACGAAACATGCTAAAAATTTGTTCAATACGAATAAGCAAACACAGACACAGATATTCACATACAAATCTATATACATATATCATATTTGGAGGATATACATTTATGGTCTCTGGTTTGCACATTTTAACTTATAGACATCTTTATTTGTTCGCAACATTCACTCATTTCATGATACATAAGAAAACCTTTCCGTGACGGAACAAAACATCTCCACGTTGTGAATGTCGTCGCTATAATAAACTCACTTTTTACATACAAATTTGAACCTGTGACTGCTGTCGCGACTGCTGCGACAGCAGTTTCCCTCTCCTGCTGCTGCTGCTGAGATACAAACGGAGAGGTCTTGACGCCTCTGAGAGGAGAGGCAAGCAATGCCGGGCCGCGCGTACTCCAAGAAATTTCAAAAAGCGGACCAAACATTGTCCAAGAGTTTCGTTTTCATTATTTTGCTTTCCCACACAATAGTGTGCATGTGTGTGTGAGTGCGCACTCACTAACACTCTCAAAGACGCACTCACACTTACAGAGGCACTCGCAGAGAGACGGGTGAGAGTGCAAACTCATGCAACGCGCTTCCCGCTCTGTTATTGTATCCAATTTCCTCAAATTGAAATCTTCTGAAATTGCAACAGACACAAGAGATCTGTGCTCTGCTCTGAGATTGGGAGAGGGGAAAAGAGAGAGAGAGAGAGTAAGAGAGTCAGAGAGGGGCACAGGAAGAGCGGAGCGGAGCGGAGAACATGGAAAGTGCGAACGAAGTGTGAAGACCGTATGGGTTTTTATATGGGAAAACAGAGAGACAGTTTCAGAAAGTCTTTTCGCACGTATAATGTCAGTCGGGATTATATCGCTATTGAAAATGAGGGTTCTGCACTGCGACCTGTTAGATCTATTGTATTTTCAGTCCTGTGTTTCTTATGAATTCCTGGACGGATTGAACTTCCGAGCGCTCAATCGTGATTCTTTCGTAACTTAGTCAGTTCCAAAAGGAACCCAGTTGACTGGTTTCGGACTCACCTGCCTTTATTTGCTGGGATTGCACCATCTTATCGTTTGATATGAGATCTCCCTGGCTTCTCCAGTTTCTGCATAGGCGAAGACGCAGCTCTTGTTGACAATCACAGAGAGACGAACCTTGGATATCAGCTCCAAGGGACGTATAGATGGCGTAGGTTGGATGATAACAATATGCGAGGCATGATAAAGTAATGGATCACCGGGATATACGAGAAAGTCAGCCCCAAAAGCATCGCCAGGTGTTATAAATTTACTTTGTTTCCAGAGATCCCGAAAAACACGATATTTCAGTGAGTCGGTATCAAGAACAGGATCGGTGCAGAGTTGAGCAACTGTAAAAGAAAAAATAAAGAAATTTAGGAAAATATATATAAGAATATTTATTGAGATACCCCTACAGTGGTCTGTCATATGAGAAGAAGGCACTTCCACAAGGGCATTTTGACAATCAAATACGAAGCTGTTCGCAATCTCCCGAAGAACATCGTTTGAGGTTAGGGCAGCAGCTGTTGGAAGAAAGAGGAGTCATTTAATGGAGGCAGTGGATCAGAAACTTTTCTACCCACCCTCGGTGGTTTTTCCAAGCTTCAGCAACTTGTTGCGTTTGCCTTTTACAATTTTATCCACATGACGTTCAGTTTCCCGAAGTTTTTCTGCCTTCAAAGCGTCTGCCTGTGCCAAGAGACCCTCTTCAAAGTTTAACTTATAAGTCAGCAACATTTCCGGATCAGGACATGCCGTTAAAGCTTTAGCCTTGCTGACCAAAGTAACTACGCCTTCATCCAACAACAACTGCGTTTCGCATCTGGTTAACTCCACTGGAAGAGCTGTAAGGATGTTGTAACACATGGTACAAAGAAAATGAGTTGACCTCTGAGTGCTCTCTGCTCTTCTTACCGGCTTCACTGGCACTCCAGCCTTTGCTGTTGGCCGTGCCCACGAAAGCACCCACTATGCGGTGTTTGCTGCGCACCTCCATGTAGTCTACCGAATGAAGAACTTTAAATAATGTTAAAACTGTTTAATCACTTGTTTACCATCTACGTCAAAAATGTAACCAGTTCCATTTAATAGAGTTAATTGCATTTTCTTTCTTATGATTTATCGTCTTAACCAAGCAAAACCATCTGTTCTTCCATCAATTTACTTGTCATCTCTCTCTCCTGTTATTAACAGTGTCCGTTCATTTTTGTTCTGTAAACAAAGCCGTTACTTGTTTGAAATTCATGCAAAGACAACGTAATTACGAGGTGGCTACGTAATTGGGAAGAAAAGACTAACAATTAAATAAAATAATGCAAAAAAATATAACTACGTATAAACCCACCATAAACTTTGACAATAAGAATAATTTTCAATTCTCCATTTGCGGCAAACCCCTGTTAGATATCAGTGCTGTAATTGGTTCAATTCATTTTCCAACACTGCTAAGCCGTCGGAACTAAACTGGTTCTTTACAACAATTGCATCGCTTGGCAGCACTGTTCGGGGCAGTTTGCATTTGCCAACACTCTCTCTCAGTTGAATGTTGCCCATTGTTGTTATTGCTGCTCGCTCGGAGGAGTTTACTAACTTTTCCCACATACATACGCATATTTAATATCGCGAGTGTTGCAATAATTACTCGACTGCATTTACATAACAAACTGACCAACTGAAACGAAAATGTAGCCAATTGTTTTGTTGAAAGCACGCAAATTTGCACAGCGTATGGCAAAAATAAGTAGCAAATGACGAAGACGGCAACGACGAAGGCGACGGCGACGAAGACACCACCCACAAAACATACAAGAAATATAAGTGAAAAACAATCTGTGCTTTTGTTTTCTCACCTCATCAGTTCCTATTAGCGCAATTGCCGTGTCGTCTAACGAATCTTGCGCAAATTGTGCACTGATTGTGCGTTAATTGTGGCGCCGCAATTAACAGGGCAGAAGGTGCGACCATTTCACTTACTAATACGCAATGATGCGTGTATGTGTGTGTGTGTGCTAATGTTGTTTATTTATTTATGTTTGCTCAACGCGTTCAACTTTGTTGTTTATTTCCCACATATCGGCGTCGGAGTCGTTAATGTTCACACACGCGATATCGCTCTATCGCTATAATGTGCAAGTGAATGTGCGTATCTGAGTGTGTGTGTGTGCAAATGTAATTTATTAATGGATTGAGAGTTATCAGATTACTATATTATGTTTATTCGAGTAAATTTTATTAAACCACTATAGAGGTTGTGGTAAGGAGGTGGACTTGAGGCAGTTTTCAAACTGCCGTGAACCGGTTGGGAAACCAGCCCAATTTCAGTTTAGACCGATTATAGAGACCGATAATAGCCATATAATTGTGTCTGAATAACTTCATAATGAATTAATAGCAATTTTACAATATCTGGCATTGATTATAGTCGCAATAATCTCGTAGGTTGTAGATATTGAGTCAAATCAAAGGTTCTTCAATACAAAATCATCTCACCTCGATATACTCGAAGCTCAAACCTGGTTACCAGGCGGCACTTGGCCTAATTTCAATACAAATTTGTTCAGTTTCCGTCTAATAAGTGGGGACTATAACATTGGATATCGTGTGGCAGAAAGGGGTTTAGCTCATTAACGCGAATTACCTCATTTATTTACCTTTTTTACCCTCTGTTCTTTTATCTTCCTGTTTCAGGGCTCGCACACAACAACCCACCGACTACGATTAGCACCGGGCAAACTACGACCGAGTACCATAACAACAACAACAGCAACAATAGCAGAAACAACAAATATAACAACGTCAACGAGAGGAACAAATAGAAGGCATTTTGGCGCCCGGCCATGTAAATAGTTTTCCTTCTCTTCGCATACTTACAGTATACGCGACATTGTAAAAATAAAAAATTATCACGTGCATATATCGCACATATATTATACAACTATTGTTGCTTGCAGGTCAGGCGGCGAGAATAGCGACAGCTGCCACACAAAAGACGTTAACAATAATGTTCAGGGCTAAGCGACAACAACAACAACAACAAGAATATAGTAGGAACTTAGCTTGAAACTTGTTAAACGTTTCGACCATCGCCCCGACCTGGCCTGGCCCCTTGGACCCTTGGCAAAATGTTTCTTGGTCGGGCAACCCACTTATATTGCCGCCCATATTAGTCATCGGAACGTGCAGTAAAAATATGTGGATTGTGCACTGCGTTAGAGACGACAGCAGTCCCCAGTCGAACTTAGCCGCAGCGATGAGGCCGCGCAAATTGCGCAACGTGGCCGAGCAGCAATAATATTAATAAGGGTAAACATACAACGATAGATTGCCAATTTCAAGTGTTAACTATCAGTCTATCCGTAGAGCGAAATGCTATATATATAAGTTCTAAATAAGTTTATATTTTTAAATCTAACATTGGCATGTGAATTGTAACACTATTCCATGAACTAAAGGTGTTGCGATTGCTCGTATGTTGTAGTTACTGATACTCCACTGATGAGAATTATCTCTTTAAGAAGACAACAGTTAGAAATGTTTATTATATTAAGGCTTGTCTATGCGGTTACTAATATATTCCATCTCTCTTACAGGACACCTAGAGGCCGCAGATGGTTGTTTGGAAACTAATGAGATTACTTTCCGTGTGCAACAGTCAAACAGGTACATCTTATTTATTACTTATTGTTTCAACTGATATTTAACTTAATAATACATTTCTTCTTTTTAACAGGGCATCTAAAAGTCGCAGTTAGTAATTTGCCATTGCGCCGCCTTATCAAGCAACATTTTAGAGAGCTTAAAATGATTTATGAGATTGATATATTCGCTGTTTATCTACAATCTTACAGACAAACAGAAATACTCTACGGCTCTGTAGCTTAGTAATCGTAACGTAACAACAACAACAACGAAGTACACAACAAATATGTTTAAGATTCGTCAAAGGAATTGCATGCTAATTGCCACAGTGCTAATACTGGCACCCTGTATTGTGATACTGATGATCTTGGGTCCAGAACTATCCACCGAACAGTCGCTGACACAGCGCCTGGCCGAGTGTCATATGCGACTGCAGTACCTCGAATCGATGTACCGCGCCCGCCAGGAGGATGTCTCCCTGCTCTCCCAGTACTTGGGTCAGCTGCAGTACACAAATGGCAGCAATGTGACCAATGTTAGTCCGCCGCCACAACAGGTGGCCAATTATCTTGATGCGCTCAGTCCCGAGGCACGACAATTGCTGCGTAATGCTTCACATGTGGCAAAAGGAGGCGCTGCGGCAGCATCACGTGGCTTTGTCCCCGTCCAGAATATACGTCTACCAAATGCCTATCACTTCCTACCCCATCTGCTGGACGACGCGGGCTCATTACGTCCTGCCTATCTGCAGAGCAAAGGTCGCAGTGATGTCAGCATTGTGCTGGGCGTGCCGACAGTGCGACGAGAGAAGCAATCATATCTGCTGGGCACGCTGCACAATTTGATCGAGAACATGAACGAGGAGGAGCAGAATGAGACGCTCATCATTGTGTACATTGGAGAAACCGATTTGGATGCAGTGCAGCTAATAGCCAAGCAAATTGAGACTAGTTTCGAAATGTATCTGGAGAACGGACTAATCGATATCATTGCGCCAGCGCCTAGTTATTATCCGAACTTCGAACGACTGCGTATCACTCTAAACGATCCGCTGGAGCGTGTCAAGTGGCGAAGCAAACAGAATCTGGACTTTGCCTACCTCATGGCCTATGCCCATTCGAAGGGCACCTTCTATGTGCAGCTGGAGGATGATATACTGACCAAGCGACAGTTTATTACGACCATGAAGAAGTTTGCGCTCATCAAAAGCGCCCTAACGAAGCCCGATCAGCCGGCCTGGTTTGTTTTGGACTTTTGTCAGCTCGGCTTTATTGGCAAGATGTTCAAGAGCGCCGAGTTGCCCTATCTAATAACGTACTTTCAAATGTTCTACAACGATAAACCCGTCGACTGGCTGCTCACGTATTTCATAGAGTCGAAGGTGTGTCGCACTGACAAGGATCAAAAGCATTGCAACATTGAGAAGGCAAAGTATTGGCAGCATTTCCGCAAGTCCCTTTTCCAGCACATTGGCACGAGTTCTTCGTTGAAGGGTAAGGTACAGAAACTGAAGGATAAACAATTTGGCAACAAGGTGCCTGCGTTCTTTGCACATACTCACAATCCACCGGCTCTGGTCAAGTCAAATATAGCACCATATCGAAACTATCTGCTGAAGCGGGCGTATCGTGGAGAGACATACTTCTGGGGTCTGCTACCGCAACCGGGAGACTTGGTGCAGTTCATTTTTGAGCAGCCAACGCTGTTGCGACGATATTTATTTCGTAGTGGCAACTCGGAGCATCCATCGGATCGATTCTATAACACCACAGTGGAGCTGCTGCCGGCTGATAGTCTAAGCGAGAACTCTTCAGTTTGGAGTACGTACAACACAACGACGGATGGGTATCTTGTTGTTGGTGCTTTCGATGCCCTAGGCGTAGCTGAAGGTCCAATAGACCCGAAAATCGGTGCTATTAAGGAGCTGCGTCTGCATGTGCACAGCGATAGTGAGAACTGGGCACTGCTCAGCGAGATTGAACTACAGGAATTAGGTAACAATGAGAGCAATTCGCAGGCGAATGCCGCCAAGCCGCGCTATGCTGCTGGCAGCTGATTGCTACATCGTCACAGGCAGCTGAATGTGGATCGAGATGAAGGAGGAGGAGGATCCTTAAACTAAAATAGAACTATTCCTATTTAAGCAACTCTCCTTTCCCGTTTTCTTTCCCAACCCCCTTCTCCTTGTTCGTATGTGTGTTTGTCTGTTGTAAATTTGTGTGTATATTTTTTGAGCGCTACTTTTAATGGCTACCATCTAAATGTGTACATACTTAATACTATATCCGGGCATCTGTATATTTGTATCGATCAATTGTAACTACCAAACTGTACTGTAACTACGTGTAACTACTATTATTACATAGATTTGTACATTTTTCATACGGAAATTGAAAATGAAATGAAAAACGTGGAAAACAATAGTCATGTGTGGGAATCAAGCTGCAAAGCAGCGTCCACACGTGATCTTTGTCTTGCGGTTTATCACTCTAGGTCTCCATCGCTCTTGCTCATACTAAGCCACATTGAATTGAGGTAATAAACGTGTATGCCCAACTTGAATTGTACACGCTTATTGCTAACCACTCATATACTCTGTAATTGTTTTTCCCTACTCACTCACGAAATTGTAAACATATTTATAAGTCTTGTATCTGTCGTTTATTGCTGTGAACCAGACCCTCCTCATTCGTTCATTGTACGTTCATTAATTTGTACAATTTATGAACAACAACAACAACAAAAAGAGTTATTAGAAAGTTGTGCTATGTAACTGAGCGTCCTTTTATTTAGTATTCCCTATCTACCTTTATGTTACTTCCTTGCATTTTACATGGCATTATCTATAGGTGTTATCCATGTTAATTGGCAGCTCTTTTAATCTAAACATTCCAATTGTTTTCGCTGAATTTTTTATAAATACTTTATAAGTTGATTTTTCTCTTGTTTTAACTAATTCTATTGTTTACATTAATGTTATATTGTTTTAGCCACAGTTACATGCGTAATTCTATACTCCCGCCATAATAATCGAATAAGTATATAGTAAATGATAATGTACTTTTAGCTAATACAAAACATATTCATCGAGACATTAGCGTTGTTGCTTTTTACTGTGATTTGTTAATCATTTTTGCATTAACCACGAACAAACATGAACAAATAAATTGTAATTAAATATGAACTATGCATAAATTATAACATAATATTGGTGATTATTTAACTAAATTCCAAAACGAACTATACAATTTTGTACTAAAAAAGAAAAAAGAAAATTGGATTAACAATTGGATTGCCAAATTTACTATAGCGTATAAAAGAGAACGACAAATGTTTACACTTGGTTCCTGTTAAGCAAACAATATTGTTAGTTATAGTGTCATATTGGTTTTGTAGGTGCTCGACAAATTTTTATTTTCGAAATTATTATTAATTATATTTCCATGCCAATTTGGCAGCTAATTTAATAAAGAAACTTTGGTGGACTGTTTAACGATGATTCGAAGAGTAACCGATTTAACATAATAAATTAAATTTGCTTGATTTCAAACTGTATGTGTAAATGTGTAAAACCACAGAATAAAAATTGTGCACATTTTATTAATAATCGATTTGGAAAAATCTGTTCTATTGTATTAGTTTTAAATGTTCACTAACATAGCTAAATATTTACGTACGACGCGTTCTCACACGCACATGATGAACAACAAAGTTAGCTAAATATTGATAATAAATTTATCTGTTTGTATTTTACACTGTTCTCTCGTCCAATTCAGAGAGAACATGAAACAGACGACGACGATGATGAGCACATTTGTAAAACGTATTTGGAACGTGTAATGTGTGTATAATCACAATAAATCAAACTAAAAGATCAATGTAATGAATTTTTACTTCCCTTTCTACTAATGCGTAATATATATGTGTTATAGTCGCATTAAATATTAGCGTAAAAAAAATAATGTGTTTAAATAGGAAAAAAATTACACTGAACTCATGAGAAACTTTCCTCTTTCGACCATTGGAAAATAGGGTACACTATAAATACAAGATGGTGACTTATTTTGACATATTTGATGAATGAAAATTATTCTTGGAAAATTTAGTGAGTCTGCGTGAACGCCCTGATAATTCATCGGCTCGAGGTCTGAAATATGATGGCTCTTGTGCTTTGTGGTTTATTTTACTAAGCATAGTCGATTTAAAAATTTCGGTAGTGCACGAGCCATGCTGGTCTTTTGCTAGCTATATAAAGAGAAGTAAATTGCGATCCTAGCTAAATAAGTTTTCAGTCTTAGAAGCATGAAGGCGGTAATAAGTCTACTGGCCCTTGTGGCATCGGTTTTGGCCCAGTATCAGGAGTTTGAAGAGTTCCGACTTACCTATAACAAGATCTATAAGGATGAAAATGAGCTACAGATGCGTCAACGGATCTTTGAACAGAACAAGAAAATGATTGAAAAGCACAATGAGCGATTTGCCAGAGGCCTGGAGACTTTCGAGATGGGTGTCAATAAATTCACAGATCTTCCGTCAAGTGAATTCCAGAATCTCGGGTTGAGAAAGTATAAACAAAGTAAAATCGTTCGAAAGAATGATCATATCAATTATGATTCACCTGCAAATCTGAATTTTCCCGAAAGTATCGATTGGGTAGAAAAAGGTGCTGTTACTGATGTCAAAGATCAAAAGGACTGTAATTCGGGCTGGGCATTTGCAGCAGTTGCCACTCTGGAGGGACAATACTTTATGAAAAATGAAACTATGGTAGAACTCTCTGCACAGAATTTATTGGACTGCTCCAGTGATGAGAAATACGATAACGAGGGCTGCATCAGGGGATCCCCATATGGGGCTCTAAAGTATGTGTTAGATAATCAGGGCATCGAGACGGAGGAAGATTATTTGTACGAGGGACATCAAGGACTCTGCATATATAGGAATAGCTATCGAGTAGAGGGGGTAGAAATCAAAAAAATCAAGCAAGTTAAGCCTGGCAATGAACGTTTGTTGGCGGCCGCAGTTGCTGAAAATGGTCCCATAGCGGTCTCCTTTGATGCATCAAATTTGAGGCCATACAAGAGAGGAGTTTACAACATACCCTGCAAAAAAGGTTCAATGGCAAGCCATGATGCTACTATCGTTGGATATGGTCACGATACCAATTACGGGGATTATTGGTTGGTAAAGAATTCCTGGGGAAGTGAGTGGGGAGAAAATGGATTCTTTCGCATCGCCCGTAATAAAGGAAACATGTGCGGTATAGCAAATGATGCGATATATCCGATTATTGTGTAATCCGTTTCCACGGATGTCGGACTATTCTTCATTTAAATTTTAATTTTTGTATTCAATAAATGTACAAAATGTGTTCAGATTTGTTCTTAATACCTAATAAGTTTGTAAGAGTTTCAGATTTTCATACAAATGTAATAAGTAACCAGAAAGAGAGGCTACCTTCGGCATGCCTATGGTTCTATGGTATACCCTTGCACGTTATTATATACTCCGATCGCTACTACCTATGTATATATAATGGTGCAGAATCGAATCGGTATATTCAATATTATGTGTCACTTTGATTGCCTCCGATAAGTTCAGTTATAATTCCAAAATCAGAACAGATCTTCATACAAAAACCTGCATTCCGGCCGATTGTTCCTTTGGCAACTTTTTGTTAAGTTTTATTAAGATGGTCTCAAAACTGAGAGACTAGTTTGCGTTGCAACAGACCGACACACGGATACTTGGAGAGACGGGCAGGACTAGATTCATTCCTCTGTTGATGCTGATTCAGAATATATATAGTTTAAGGTGCGTTGCAAACTCCTGGCCAATATTAATATACCCTCAGTAAGGGTATAATTAGGCAACAGTCCAGTGTGTGTGACTATTTTATAGTCCTGCTAAATGTCTTTTTTTAGCAAAGATTGTTATTATTATTATAGTCATCGTTCAGGTTCTTCTGGACTTAACCTAATGTGTAGCTTAAAAATAATATAATGGATAATGTGCCTTAATAATAATATATACAAATGTATAAATGAGGGATTATGCTATCTTGCGGGTAAGGAGTGCATGGGGATGTATTCTCTTCAGACGTCGGAGGGAAATGGGGTCAACGAGATCATTCGCCAACGTGTTCGGGTAGGCGGTAAGTCTGTCGGCATCTCCCAGTGGGACAACTTTTAAGTCCCTTTCGATGACTCGATTGCTCACGTACCAGGGTAGCCCAGATGCATTTCGTGCCGCTCGAGATTGTATAACTCTAAGCCTATTAAGCTGAGTCATAGAGGCAGAGCGGAAAAGCCAGTCCAGCTTTTTAAGTTTCCGTGAGAATTTGGCTCTAACTGCCGTGATATGGGCTTTCCAACTCAACGGCCGATCAAGGTGAACTCCGAGGTAGCAGTGGGATGAGACGTAGTTGATGATATCTCCGTTGAAGAAAAGACCTAGGCAGGTTTGAGGTCCCAGGATAAATGTGACACAGGCCGACTTCGTGCAGTTGATGTCTATTGTTCCATTTGGCAGTCCATTGCTCAAATGCATGCACCCATTCCTGAACTGCATTGGAAGCGATTTGCAAAGGTGAGTGCGACGCAAGCATGGCAGTGTCATCAGCGTAAGTGGCCAGGAGCAGCTGAGCAGAGACTTCATCGGAGTTGTTGACGGGAGTTGGCATGTCAGCAGTGTACAGGGTATACAGGAAGGGTCTATGCACACTTCCCTGTGGAACCCCTGCATGAATGTGTTCCCGGCTAGACTGAGAGCCCCGTACTGCAACATCGAAGGTCCGATCAGCAATAAAGGATCTGAGGGAGGATCTGGGGCGTGTCGGAGCAGTTGGGCGATCCAAAAAATTTGCAATGGCTTCACGAGTGATGTCATCCGTTAAATTAAACTTATATGATTACCTCATTTTGTATTGCATACTTGTAGGTCTCGGAAATCAGTTTACCCACTAAAACTATTTTTTCAATAACTTCGATATTATTTATCAGTTCGAAACTGTCTTTTGAACAAGGATAATTATAGCTCTGGTATTTCTAAAATCGTTTATCATATAACAATATATTGTAGTTTCTGAGATAGGGCTTATACAGACAAAAAGGTGGACTAGTATGCTAGAGAATTGAGCAATATTTTATTATTTTAGTGCAGTTTGACTTGTTGTTGCTAGTGTAGAATCCCCATCCATCATGGGTCGCGTCGTCGTGTCTGCTGACAAGGCACAGGCCTTGAAAGATACCACCTGGCTGGTGCAGAGCTGAGTCAGTTCGTCGAAATACTCCCCGTCGGGGCACTTTCCCTCGCCGATAATTTGTCCGTACTGGCACAAGGCAAAGCCGGTGCATCCATCGTCCGATAGATTGGCCAGCTGAATGCTGGAGTTGCCCATGTTGACACAGCGATTGTACTCGCAACGCACCTGAGTACGGGGCACACATGCGCCTCCGTTAGCAGCATAAAAGAATCGTCCATCGGCACAGACACCGTGCTCCATAACCATCTGCCCCTCCGAGTCCCTGCGGCACAAGTAATACCCATTGCACGTGCTGTCGTCGGACACAAAGCTACCCGCCTCGGGACAAACATCCGGTCCCGCTGTCGGCAGCGGCGACGGAGTGAAGGCGCACTCCACATTCTCAGCGTAGTCACATTCCCCCAGGCTGGCACTGAAGTAATAGCCAGTTGGGCAGCTGCCGTTGACAATCTCGCCGCGCCAGCACATTTGCCAGCCACTGCAGCTGGTCGCATCCTTAATGAACACGCCGTCGGGTAGAATGTTGCACAGACTGTCGGGATTCCTCTTGGCGCTGCACGGTGCGTCGCGTATACAAGCCTCTGTGCCTGGATTGTAGTTGAGTCCAGTGTTGCACTCGCCACGTGTACCCGTCCCGTTTCTGCAGTAGTAATAGCCATTGCAGGAGTACGGATCGGCGGCAAAGCCGTTAGGCGACGCTGCGCACGGATCGCTGGACAGGCATGTTGCGTTCTGGGATGTCACACAGGCGTAGGTATTACGATCGTAGAACAGGTCTGCGCCGCAGGAGCCGTCGACGGGCTTGCCGTCGATGCACTGCGTCCAAGTGTTGCAGGCCCGCGGATCATTCATCTTGGTGCCATTTACCACAAGGCTGCAAATCAGCTCCGGATCGAAAGAGCTTGCTGCCGTGCACACCTCCATCAGGCACAAAACGAGCAGCAGCTGACAAGGTTTATTGCTCAATAGATCTGCGAAAACACGGATGATATAGTCTCTATATATGTGTGTTTAACTTGTAATTATACGCACTCATTTCCACAAAATATAAACCGATCTCGGCTACTTTTCACGCGATCTGCTGGAACAATGGCAAAGACTGAAACTGATGAGCAGCCGAAATGTGCGGGAATTATATAGAACGCGATATTGTCGCATTGTTTATCAGTTTTCGAATGCCAAAGCCTTATAAATTAAAGTGATTAATTAGGGAACACCGGGGGAGATAATCAAATTGGAGAATCGTTTAAAAATAATCAGCAAAGAGTGCGTTCTATAATGAGAATGTTTACTATTTTTATGCACTGTTCTCATGTTGTCAAACCATGTCTTCTATTTTTGCGACGATCTTGGACAATTTTGTTTGCAGACTAAGCAGGTATGTAAGGTTAAATATTAACCATATGTAGCAATATTTTGTAATTACGCCCCGCGTTGATGACAATGAGAAGGCTATTTTTGTTTATACTGTTCTTTATTAATTCAATTTGAGGAGCAGGGAAGGTCCCGCTCCAATCGAAGTTAATTCGTGAAATAATCTTATGATCTATGGTACATACAAAGGTTTCTTAGCCTAAGTCGAGGAGCAGCGCTGCCGGCGTAGGGAGCAGCGCAGCGACGCTTATATGCGAATCTTATATATATGTATATAAATTAATTTCCCGTTTAATTAAAAACTCAGAAACTTTATTTCGTTGTGGTTTTATTCAACTCCAATTTGTGACTGAACAGAAGGGTTTTTAAAATTCCCTAAGCTAGCTGTGGGTGTCAGGCAGCGACGCGGCAGAGCTCTGCAGATCTGGTTTGAACTGACCATGATCTGCAAAGTAAGCAATTTGTCGTCAAGGGCCGAAAGTGCGTACGCAAGACAAACAACGGACGCTGTTGGTGGCATTTGCGACGTTTGAGCGGATGTTTAGATTATTGAACTGAACAATGTTGCAATTCTTGTTAAATATTTTGTTATTTACTATTTAGGCAATTCTGGTTAAATATTGTTTCGTATTTATTGTTATTAGATTTTATTATTTATTGATTAGTAAGCTGTTTATATTGTTTTGTATTAACTGTAGTTAACTCTCCCTCCTCAAAATCCTGCTAGTCCTCGAGCAGTTTTTTTTTTTTTTTTTTTTTTTTTTTTGTTAAAAATATGGAATATTGTTAAATTCCGGATAGATCTTTTTGGGCTGTGATATTGTTTTCATCGGTATTGTGTTATTTAATTTTTGTGGAGCTTTTTCTTGTATTTGTAGAATAACTTTTTCTTTTGGTCGACAAAAGAATTTTGTAGTAAAAATGATGATGATTATGATGCAAATAAGGGTGAATATGGCTATGCGATTAGCCGTAGAATGCGTTGCCAATTCGTTTAGATGCTTTGTATTTTTAATATGGAGAGTTTCTAATGCTTTTAAGGATAGGATTTGTAGTCGCTCGGCTAATTTTGGAGTTATTTGTATTAGTGGTATTCCCGGTTTCATAATTGTTGTTTCTTTGTTATTGAATTCTCTGCCTTTTATGTAAATTTTGTCATTCCAAAAGTGCACTAAATATGTGCCCATTAGATGTTGAGTTATGTTGTTATTGGTTATATTGCCATTAAAATTATTAAGAAGAATTATGCTCTTGTCGATCTCTTCTATTTCTTCAATATGTTCCGCGTTACTAAAATCACACAGCGATTCCTTTCCCTGAACTAGCTTAAAAATACATTTTGTTTTATTTAGATTTACAATTTTGTCCTTATTACAAATTTTGAGATTATTAGCTAATTTACAATTTGTTGGTATTTTAAACATTTGTTCTTTGTGTTGAAATATTTCGTTGCTTTCTAGTTGTACAATGGAATGATTTTTTATTACAGGTTTGATTAAAAGGTTTTTATATGTTGTTGTTTCTAGTTCTGGGATTTTGACAATATAGATAATTGAAGTTTTATTGTGGAGGACCGAGACATCGACAAATTCTAACATTTCTTCAACAGACAAGAAAGTTAAGTTGCCTTTATGGAATATATTACGGACTTCTGCAATTTCTATTTCATTTAGAAGTAATGTGTTTATAATATTTAGTTTTGCCCATTGAATGGCGTATTTAACATTTACTATTTCTTCCTTCATTAATCTAACTTGATTCTGTAAACTTGTCGCTATTTCATTATTAAAAGAATCGTCACGTTTTATCGAATTTGCCAACATATTTGATACTTTAGTTAAATTGTTTATCCTGTTCTGTAGTTCGTTATTTATAATTATTTGATCGTTATTATTTGAAATAAGGTCGTTTAGATTATTTTCAATCATTACTAAGTCAGCATGATCGGGGTTTCCTGCAATATATTTCCAGGCTGATCCAATCCAATTGATTGATCTGGCCTGTCTATTTTTAAACGATAAAGTAAGAGTGCCTAATGCTGAGAGTGTTTGGACTATTTCGTGGGTTAAGGTATGGTACAAGTAGCTATTTCTTAGGTCAGTAACTGTGTGCTCGCGTATTTTCAGAAGTTCGTTTTCGATTTGTTGTATATTTATAATATGAATAAGGTTTATGGATGATATTTTTATTTTTCCTTCTCCTTTGTAGATTGTTATAGTATGCGCGTCAGTATAATTTGTGATATCCATGGTTGCCATTACCAATGGCAACATCATTAAAATTAAAAAATACCTATGAAAGAAAAAAATTTTATTTATTTTTTTTTTCTTTTTAAACAACCAAGTTTTTGGGCGGGTATGGGCCGATCCCTTCATGATCGGATTGATACCCGCAATCAGACGACAGCTGGTAAATGCGATTGGTCTTCATATTTTTTCTTTTTCCAGACTGAACGGACTTAGGTTTTAGTTTCTAGGAGTGTTCCGGACCTCTTTTTTTTTTTTTTTTTTGTATAACAAATTTACTAGTGGCTTTTGATATTACTTTTATGGACAACTCGTCCGGCATCGGTGACGATAGTTGTGTTTCTGTTTTCTTTCACTATTTCTTTTTTAAATCGGGGGGTTAATTTTGAGCCTAGTCTGGTATTTTGTTTGACAAATATCTCCTGCCCTGGTTGGTAATTTATTATTTCATTTCGTTCTTTATTATGGTTTTGTAAATCTGCCATTTGTTTTTGTTTAAGTTTTTCTATGTTATTTTGTCTGCTTTTTTCATATTGTTCGGGGTCAGTGGTCAGGTGTCTGCCAAAAAACACGTCTAGTGGTCGTTGCTTTGTTACGGAGTGTATTGAGTAATTATATTCATAAACGGATCTGTCTAGTAGTTCTTCAAATGTTCGGTGAACCTGTTTTGCTTTTAAACATCTCATGGTTTCGGCAAGAGTGGAATGGAATCTTTCTATTTGTCCGTTTACTGAACTTTTGTAGGGGGAGCTTTATAGATTTCGATGCCTAATTGATCTTTTAACATGAATGTAATGCTAGCTGAGTTAAATGATTTTTCATTATCCATTACTATAAATTTGGGTACGCCGTAGTAAAACAAAATGTCATGCAAGGGTTTTTTTATATCTTCTATTGATTTTGAATTAATAATTTTTGCACAAGCTAGTTTGGAAAATTTATCGATTGCTGTCAGGACTAATTTTCTTTCTGTGGAGAATATGTCAATATGAATTGTATGACCCGGATATTCTGGAATTGGTGTTTCTGCTATTTCTGGATTAGGTGGGTGCCTATCATATTTCACTTCTTTGCATACTTGGCATTGTTTTATGAGAGTAGCTATTTTTGTTTCATTTTAGGAAAGTAATATTTTTGGGCTATTTGAATTTTATTTTCCTGCGCGTTTCTGTGAGCTCTATTATGGGTTTGCAATATTTTTTCATCTTGTTCGGCTTCTGAATTTAGGTCAATTACTTTAGTTTGTGTGAATCTAATTTTAAGGGATTGGAAGTGTTCCGGATATAGTTTTTGAATCTGTCCCATTATGTCTTCCGTCGTATAAATTCCATTTATTACTGTTGGGTTTAAGTACTTTTGCAGTAATTTTAATAAGTCAACTTCAGAAAATGTTTGTTGTGAAATTATATGTCTGTGGAATGTGGGGAATGGAATTATGAATTTGTAGTCAGGTGGATGTTCTTTATGAATAAATATTTGATTTTTAAATGCGTTAATCGGGACCTCGATACTAGGGATGAGATTTTGGCTTGAGCTTTGAGCGCTATGTTGTGTTGAGGCAATTGAATTTATTTGATTTCTTTTAGGGGCCCTAGAAAGAGCATCTGCCACTACATTTTCCTTTCCTGGTTTATAAAGAAGTTCTTTGTTATATTCGTCAAGGTATGTCTTCCATCTCCTAATTGCTATACCGCCTTTCCAGTTACAGTCGTGCGTAAGCGGTTCATGGTCTGTATAAATTTTCACCTTTGTCCCTCCATACAAATAGCCTTTGAATGTTTTTACTGCCCAACATATGGCTAACATTTCTTTTTTGGCTGTTTCATAATTTTCTTCTGTTTCGGATAGGGTTCTAGATATGAATGATATTGGTCTGTCGTTTTGGGAAAGTACTGCCCCTATTGCATAGTCTGATGCATCTGTAGTTAGGACAAATTCTTTATTAAAGTCGGGATATTGTAAAATGACATCATCGGAAATTAGGGTACTTTTGATTTTTTCGAACGCCTTTATGGCTTCATCATTGAATTGAATTTGTTTTCTAGCTGAAGCTGATTTGGAAATACGACCGTCTTCTCCTCTGAGCAATGCTGTGAGCGGTCTAGCTAGCGCTGCGTAACCCATTATAAATCTTCTATAGTAACTTGATAATCCAAGAAATGCTCTTAATTCTTTAACTGTTTTTGGTTGGGGATAGTTGGCTATTGCTTCTACTTTTGCTGGATTTGTTTCTATTCCTTTATCGGATATAACAAATCCCAGAAACTCTACTTTGTTTTTAAAAAATTCGCATTTATCTAATTGACATTTTATATTAGCTGCATTTAAGGTATCAAAAATTAAGTCAAGATTTTTGCAGTGTGTTTCTTCGTCCTGGCTAAAGACTATTATGTCGTCAATGTAAATGTAACAGATTTTGCCTATGTGCTCTCTAAGAATATCGTCGAGGGCGCGTTGGAATATAGAGGGTGCGTTTTTTAGTCCGAAAGGTAGTCTGGTAAATTCGTATTTTCCGTTATTTATGGAAAATGCTGTTTTTTCTATGTCACTCTCCTTTAGCTGTATTTGGTGAAATCCACTCTTGAGGTCAAGGACAGAATACAATTTATTATTACCTAGTTGTGCTAGTACTGTGTTGATATCTGGTATGGGGTATTTGTCTGCTATTGTAACGCTATTTAATTTTCGGTAGTCAATTACCATTCTATATTTTTTTATATTTGACGCGTCTAGTTTTTTAGGTACAATCCACACTGGTGAATTGTAGGGAGAACGGGACGGACGAATTATTTCATTTTCTAAAAGTTCATTGATTTGCTTGTTGACTTCGTCCTTTAAGGCAAATGGGAATGGGTAAAATTTCGAATAAACCGGAGTGTCTGTGTTTAAGCGGATTTCTGCTTTGACTCTAGTGATGTAGGTCAGTTTTTCGTTGGGCTCAGCAAAAAGGTTGGGATATTTTTTCACGAGTTGGCTTAAGTTTGTTTTTTGAGATTCAGTCAGGTGTTCTGTTCTCGGAATTATTACGTTTACGGATTCAAATTTCTTTTCTTGTATTGGGACACTCATGCCATTTTTTAATAACATTAGTTTGTTTTTGATGTCAATTACAGCACCTAGTTCTTTTAAGCTGTCGCTTCCCAGTATAGCGTCAAACGTCTTTAGTGTAGGGAGTAGGAAAAACTTAACTATAGTGTTTGGGTCGTTGAATAAGTTTGCCAACTTGTAATGGGTTATTTTAATGTTGCCTCCTACAGAGACTGCTTGAAATGGATTTTTGTTTTTTAATGGATTTGGGACGAATTTAGGTTGGATATAATTTCTATTTGAACCGGTGTCTATTAATATGTTAAGCACTTGGCCACTCCTCACCTTACATTGGAAGTATGGTAATGAGGAGTCGGTTACTCTAAAAAATTAAGATAAGTATAGTCGTATTGATATTCTTGGTCATTTTCCTCAACACGTTCCGTATAGTCTGTCAAACTTTCTTCTTGGTCTTGCTGTTCGTCTTGGCTTGCAATTAACTGTTCATATTCGTCAAGTGTGCTATTAGAGTAGTCTGTGTCTGTTTGTTCGTCTGTGCTTGTTTGAATGTTAAAATTTCTTTGCCTTTTATTAGCGTCGTTTTGTGTTGTGCTTAATGCTGGCGGTCTTTTTCCTACTTCCGTCTGGGGTGGCCTATTCATATAATTTATTTGTCTTGTTTGAATACTTCTGTCAACGTCCATAGGTTCTGGTTTTGGTTGTGGCTTTGCAGCCAATGGTCGTGGTAATGGTTGTGGTATTGGTTGGTACATTAGAAATTGTGGATTAGTATTTTGTGCGGTCTGAGGGAAGAATGGTCTTGTTGGTGGCTGTCCAAAGTTATTATTAGGTCTGATCATGGCATACTGATTTTTTGGTGGAACCATTGGTCTTTGTTGGAAATTTGGGTTTTGTTGAAAATGCGTTTGTTGAGGAATTGTAATATGCTTTGGTGGTGTATTTCTATGTGCAATAGGTTGTCCTTTAATCGTCGCGTGATTTGTTCGGTATGCTTGATTTTCTAATTTCAAGCACAGATGGAGGGCTGAGGGTAGGTCAGTGGGCTCTTTGATGCCCAGAAGTCGTGGCAAGTCTCCACGAAGTCCTCGAACGAAGGTGTCTAATGCTTTATCCCTATACAACTTGGTCATAAGTTGTTCTGATTCGGCGCATAATTCCATGCAACCAATTTTATTTAAAATCAGGGATAAATGTTTGTATACTGCTTGGTGGAATTCTTCAACAGTTTGGTTTGCAGCTTGGGTTATTGTTGTCATTTGGTATTCAAGTGTACCTAAATCTCTCTTGTCGGCATAGTGTAGTGTAAGACATTTGGAGATAGCATTCCAATTAAGGGGAACATTGTATGATTCGAGGGCTGTATCTGCGTTACCGGTAATTTTATTCCTAATAGTATGTAAAATTCCAAAATATTTTGGGGTACCTACGGTGTGTTCATACGTTTTTAGTATTCTATCAATGCCTTTCTTCCACGAACTGAATTCGGCCGGATTGCCAGAAAATTCGCGAAGACTTTTTACTATGTCAGGGATCTTATCAAGATCAGCTAAATTTGCTCGGAATTGTGGTAAAATTTCTTGGTTTTCTGCGTTTGTAAAGTCATGTGTTGGATTTTGGGCTTTAAGTAGTAAAGTTGGAAATTGTTCGGCTAAAACTTGGCGAATTGTAGTTTGTAATTGTTCTTGCTCCATATTTCTATTTTGTTGAAATAATTCTTGTCTTTGTCTATGGCGTGAATTTTCTTCGATTAGCTGCTGTTCTATGTTCTCTATTGCTGGTATAACTGGCTGTTCTAAGTTGAGAATGGGTGGCCTGAGAAGGTTGTTTTGATTAGCCATACGAATGAATTTTGTAAGGGAATTTGTCGATGTTGGGGAATTTGATTTGGTTTGATATTTGAATTAACTTAAACTAATACGTTTATCGATATTGGAGAAAAATTAGGTTTGATTCGGTGTTTAAATTTACTTAGAATTAGAGTGTGTTTTGTGTTATTAATTTGTGTTTGACTTAAAATTATTATGAAAGATTGGTGCGAAAAGGAATTGGTATTAAAAAGTTTTTTTTTTGTTCCTTTTTTTAAAATATTTTGTTCGTTGGTGAGATTTAGTTAAAAAATTTTTTATATTTGAGTGACTGAAGAGAATGCAATGAAAACCAGTAGCTGGTTTTACCCTTTTACCTTGGAGGGTCCTTTGATTAGGATTCGCAAGATTGGGTTTTGTTATACCACTCGTTGGAAAGATTTTTTTATTTTATTTGTTCAGCTGCAGACTGAGTGGTGGAGTTTATTTAGTTATCGCTTTACGCCTTTTTATTTTGTTATAGTAGGGAATTTGTATTAATTTTGATTCCCTTTTTTATAAGGATTTTTTCTAGTTATTGTTTCCTTTTAGCACTCACTTCCACTTTGTTTTTAATTAAAATTATTTTGGTTTGTTTTTACTTAAAACTTATTTCGATTTGGTTAGTGTGTTCTTTTTTTCTGTTTTTACTTATTCACTAGCTTACATTATTTGAATGATGCGGCTACTCCTCCTGATGGTCCGGATGTTGTCCTGTTCGGTTTCTACTTGGGATCCTGCGACGCACACAAAAAGAGGGTGTCCTGCGGGCGTACCTGACAAGACTTGTAGACCACCGATAAATCAGCAAAATTTAATTTGCCAATCCTGTGTTGCTTTCCGATTTCCAAATTAATGAAAAGAGCCACTTCGGATTACAACTGGGTTTTGTTCTTGGGCCAGTGGAGTCGCACAATAACTTTTAGTTTTTTGCACTAAACTGAACTTAATCACTTTTCCTCTCACTGGTCCCTGCTCGGGCGCCAATTAATTTCCCGTTTAATTAAAAACTCAGAAACTTTATTTCGTTGTGGTTTTATTCAACTCCAATTTGTGACTGAACAGAAGGGTTTTTAAAATTCCCTAAGCTAGCTGTGGGTGTCAGGCAGCGACGCGGCAGAGCTCTGCAGATCTGGTTTGAACTGACCATGATCTGCAAAGTAAGCAATTTGTCGTCAAGGGCCGAAAGTGCGTACGCAAGACAAACAACGGACGCTGTTGGTGGCATTTGCGACGTTTGAGCGGATGTTTAGATTATTGAACTGAACAATGTTGCAATTCTTGTTAAATATTTTGTTATTTACTATTTAGGCAATTCTGGTTAAATATTGTTTCGTATTTATTGTTATTAGATTTTATTATTTATTGATTAGTAAGCTGTTTATATTGTTTTGTATTAACTGTAGTTAACTTATATATGTACTGTCGCCGAGCGACGGTGCTGGAGGGGGAGTGCTATAGGCACACATATAAGCGATCAGCGCTTGGCCAGCGTGAGTGCTGCTGACCATGCAATTATGTATGTTAGCCCTGAAGTGGGTGCGCGTATTACGCATACACTTGGGCTGGACTGTTTATGTACACATTGCAACAAAGTGCTACAATGTGCTTGTATATTATGAATACATATAGGTACAGTGGTTAACCGCTATGTGTGCATACTACAATTTAGAGAACTGATAATTATGTCATTTTGAAAGTCACTGTTAACAGTTTCATTCCCTCGCAGAGGGTATATTAACTTTGGACGGGAGTTTCGAACGCATCCTTAGGAGACATATATATTCTGAACTATATTCTGAAGCATCAACAAAGGAATCGAAATAGCCCTGTACGTCTGTCCATCTGTTGCAACGCAAACTAGTCCCTCAGTTTTGGAGCTATCTTAATGAAGCTTCATATACATGCTTCTTATTGCAACCAAACTTACTACAACTTTTTTTTCTATATATATAACATGCAAATAAAATTTCATGAAAATCAAACCACTATATCTAATCAAACCACTATATCTAATAGCTACCATAGGAAGAATCGGCGGAAATTAAGTTTTTGTATGAAGACCATTTCTGATTTTAGAAATAACTCAACTTTTCAGTTCTAATTAAAGTTGGAAATAGTATTCTACTCAATTATATATCACAATGGGGTATAGAACCTTCGGCCTATAAAAGGCAGCATTCGTTCTCGATATATATATTGAAATTAACTGTCGGAATTCACCACGATCGATAGCTTTCGTATTCAACACTCTATTTACATTCATTTATTCTAAAATCTAAATAGACCAATCCTTGCAGTTCAAACAGAATTAAAATCATTTAGAATTCTTAGATTCGTTTCGTCCACTTCCCATTAGTTGTATGATTCAAGACTTTATCGGAGCCTCTACTTTCTTTTCAAATCGAAGTCAGAAATTTGTTTTCACACGTTTCGTGGCTTCTGCGGGTTTATTCCAGTGAAAAAATAAAGTAAAACATAGTGGTTCATGGGCACTGCGATTTTATGTCAAGCTTTACTGTGATTTATTTCGTTAATTCGAGAACCATACGGGTTATTTTCTGGATATATAAAGAGTGTAAAACTGCTAGGAAGGTTAAATTGGTTTTCAGTCGTGATTAATCATGAAGGCAGCAATAAGTGTTCTCGCGCTTGTAATGTCGGTGTTAGCGCAATCTCGGGAGTTTCAAGAGTTTCAAATTACCCACAACAAGATCTATAAGGATGAACATGAGCTGCAGACGCGTCAGAAGATCTTTGAGCTGAACAAGAAAATAATCGATGAGCACAATGAGCGATTCGCAAAAGGCCTGGAAACTTATGAGATGGGTGTCAATAAATTCACAGATCTTACGCCGAGTGAATTCCAAGAACGAATGTTTGGAAAACACAAAAAAAACAAGGCCGATCGAAAGAATAACTATAAAGGTTGTGTCAATTACTATTCGCCCACAAATTGGGATATTCCCAAAAGCATCGATTGGGTAAAAAAAGGTGCTGTTACTCCTGTTAAGGATCAGGGGCATTGCGGAAGCTGTTGGGCATTTGCAGCAGTTGGCACTCTGGAGGGACAATACTTTCTAAAGACTCGTAATCTTGTAAACTTCTCCGCACAGAATTTGTTGGACTGTTCCAGTACAGAAGAGTACGAAAACTATGGTTGCAACGGTGGAAACGCAGAAAATGCCCTAAAGTATGTTAAAAATAACAATGGTATCCAGAAGGAAAATTCGTATGAATACGATAGCCATCAAGAAATATGTCGATATAGAAAGAAATATAGGGGAGCTCAAATCGAAGATATTGTGTGTATTGAACCCAATAATGAAAAGTTGTTGGCGGCCTTGGTTGCTCAGAAGGGCCCCGTTGCGGTCTCCTTGTATGCACCAGTTTCACTTGAGCATTACATGAGAGGCGTTTTTAAAGGTCCTTGCAATGATGGAATAGATCATGAAGCCACTCTTGTTGGATATGGTTACGATACCAATGGAGGTGCTTATTGGTTGGTGAAAAATTCGTGGGGAGAAGGATGGGGAGAGAATGGATACTTTCGCATCGCCCGTAACAAAGGAAACAAGTGCGGTATCGCCACAAGTGCGATATATCCAACAATCTTAATTTAATTAATTTCATTAAAGAATTGTTTTTGCTTTGTCCTCGGTTTCTAAGAGCTTAAGGTTTATGAGTTACCTAAGACAATAAAATTTATATAAATTTTAAATGAGTGTGTGTAAGAAATATGTGAAATCATGTGCAAATATTGAAAAATTTCCCCCATTATTATACCCGCTATCCATAGGGTAGAAGAGTATTATAACTTTATGCCAACCGAAAATGTATGTAACAGGCATAAGGAGTATATATTCTGAATCAGCTTCAACAGCTGTCTGTCTGTCTATCTGTCGGTCCATCTGTCGGTCCATCTGTATTCGGTCTATCTGTCCTTATGAAAATCTTGATCTCAGAGACCATAAGGGCTAGGAATATCAAAAAAATATAAAAAATGTCTAAATTTGCGCGTATACCAAGTTTATTTTAGATTTTGGTCACACCTTTTAACGCTCCCTTCAATCGATAAAAACTGAATTCCAATAATTCGATTTAAATTCAATAACTATCAACTCCCAATCAACAGAAGGAACTGCAGTAATTTTAAATATTTACTGATTTCACAGCCCAATTGAAAATGGTCAAATATTGGTATACTTAATTTTTGCAAATGTATGTAACAGGCAGAAGGAGGCGTGGAATACTCTATTATTATGTTTATATTATATCTTGCTTAAGAACACTAGCCGAGTCGATTAGGCCTTTGCTGTCTTTCTGTTCAGATGTCTGTGTGAAAAGCTACTGAAACCGAATTTGGCGTGAGGATTCCTGTATACTATTCACTGATCAGGTTTATTTCAAATGTTAATTATTAAGGTTGAAAACACCAAGTGCTTGCGTCAGCTAACAATGAATGCATGTGTCAACCCTGTTAGCCATTAATTAGTTAAGCAACACAGCCTAATAGTTATCGATATCAATCTATCATTTCTTCTTCTTTTAGTGCTTGTTAAACTTGCGCCTTTTATTTGTAACGCATATTTGTAACACATTTGACATAATGAAGAATACTTATAAACAGTTAATGGCTTATTCATTTCGTCATATGCAGGCAAGTTCGCGTGCCATCTGTCAAGATTAACTTGAAAGCACATTGATATGTATAGGTGTATGAATTAACCGAATATAACTACACCGGAACATAAGTCAAAGGGTATCGATTGCGCTCGACTATTGCTCTCTATAAGAAATATGTAAATTATTTATCACGTTGCCTAACTGATACATGATTCATAATTTATCGACAACAGTAATCAGAAAATGAGGTTACGTCTGTTCTGTGGTTTTATTATAATGGAAATAGTATAGTATGAATGTTTCCAGATATTTCGATGTATTGTGTGCCCTGCGGGTTTAATCCGACATACATACATATATATATAAAGAGTCGAGTCAAGTTTGTGATGAAGGCAAAATAAGTGTACAGTCTGAAACGAGCATGAAGAGAGTAATAAGTGTCCTAGCGCTTATGGCGTCGGTGCTTGCGCAATCTCGGGAGTTTAAGGAGTTCCAGCTAACATACAATAAGGTGTATAAGGATAAGCACGAACTACTGATGCGTCAAAGGATCTTTGAACAGAATAAGAAAATAATTAATGAGCATAATGAGCGATATGCCAGACACCTGGAGACATTCGAGATGGGTGTCAACCAATTCACTGATCAGTCGTCAAGTGAATTCCAGAATCGTGTCTTGAGAAACCTCACAAAACGACAAATCGATCGAATGAATAAGGACTGCTTTAGTTTTGATTCGACTGCAAATCATTCTATTCCAAAAAGAATAGATTGGGTTAAAGAAGGTGCTGTAACCCCTGTGAAGGATCAGCGAGACTGTCATTGCAGCTGGGCATTTGCAGCAGTTGCCACTCTGGAGGGACAACATTTTCTGAACACTGGAAAGCTGGTGGAACTGTCCGTACAGAATTTAGTGGACTGCTCCGGTTATGAGGGCAATAAGGGCTGTATTTTCGGATGGGTAGATGGTGCGCTACAGTATGTTTTAGATAATGATGGCATCCAGACTGAAGAGACGTATAAATACGAGGCACGTGGTAAGGTCTGTCGATATAATAAGATAATGAGAGGAGCCAAAATCCGAAATATTAGATATGTAAAAGCTAACGATGAACGTTCGTTGGAGGTTGCAGTTGCAATGAAGGGTCCAATTGCGGTCTTCTTTGATGCATCACATTTGCGCACATACCAGAGAGGAGTTTACAACATGCGTTGCAATGGAACAATGCCAAACCATGTAGCTACTATCGTTGGATATGGCCACGATAGCAATGGCGGGGATTACTGGCTGGTGAAAAACTCCTGGGGTAAGGCCTGGGGAGAGAATGGATACTTCCGCATTGCCCGCAATAAAGGAAACATGTGTGGCATCGCCAGTGAAGCGATATTCCCAATAATTTAATAATGTCGAAGTGTTCCATGTTTAGTTTATTCAACTCTAGGGTATTCTTTTGCCTTGTTCTCAGTACCTATAATCATCGAATATAAAAGACACCAACAAATATAAAATACTATACAGAAATCCTAACCAAATGGAATATATTTATAAAGATTTAAAGATTAGTTCATGCCTTCCTTTCCCTTTATTTGTTCCCTTACTGCTTCATGATTCATGATTTTATCGGGGACTCAAATACCCTCTTAAAATCGACAACTAAAAGTTTAGAAAAAATTACGGTTATTCTGCTCTGCGGTTAAATTATAATGGAAAGAGTATGATTCTATCCATAGTTTCGATGAATTGTGTGCCGTGCGGTTCTGATCCAGGGCATATAAATGAGATGAAGCTAAAATAAGTTTTCAGTTTTAGTTAAGCATGAAGGCAGCAATAACTCTCCTGACGCTTGTGGCATCGGTGATAGCGCAACATACGGAGTTCGAAGAGTTTCAACTTACCTACAATAAGGTGTATAAGAATGAAAAAGAGCTACAGTATCGTCTAAAGATCTTTAAACTTAACAAGATAATAATTGATGAGCACAATGAGCGATATGCCAGGGGACTGGAGACCTTCGAAATGGGTGTCAATCAATTCACGGATCTCTCATCAAGTGAATTCAAGACTTTCGTTGGGGGAGACTACAATATAAGCGATATCAATATAAACGAAAATCCTACATTTTATTTGCCCACAAATCTGAATATTCCAAGAAGTGTCAATTGGGTTAAAAAAGGTGCTGTTACTGATGTCAGGAGCCAAGGGAGTTGTGGTTGCTGCTGGGCATTCGCAGCAGTTGCCACTCTGGAGGGACAATATTTCAGAAAATATAAAAAACTAGTGGAATTCTCCGAACAGAATTTGTTGGATTGCTCCAGCAATAAGAAGTACGAAAACAGTGGCTGTTACGGGGGATCACCATGGAAAGCGCTCAAGTACGTAAGAGATAATCATGGCATTGAGGCGCGACACACATATATCTACGAAAATAAGTTGGGTCAATGTCGATATGAAGAGAAATCGAAGGCAGCTACAATTGAGAGAATCAAAACTGCTTACAGCGATGAACATTTGTTGGCTGCCACAGTTGCTGAAATGGGTCCCCTTGCGATAATGGTTGATGCTGTTCATTTTCATTTTTACAAGCGAGGAGTTTTGCGGAAACACTGCAGGGATGAAACAAAACAATTCCCGCACTCACTTGCTATCGTTGGATATGGTTACGATAGCGACGGCTTGGATTACTGGTTGATGAAGAACTCCTGGGGAGCGGAATGGGGGGAGAATGGATACGTTCGCATGGCCCGTAACGCAAACAACATGTGTTTTTTACCCCACATGCCTATATATCCCGTTGTAAAGTGATCTCTAGTTTTACGGAAAGCAACAAGAACGAAAGTCTTATACCCATGCAGCTCTTGTCGTAACTCTTCACCGATTGTTTGCTATCTTTATGATATATTATATATATTTGAACAGTGTACATTTGGCACTATGTTAACGCTGATCAAGAGTATATATACTTTATGGGGACGGAGATGCCACCTTCTTTGTAAACTTCTACCCAAAAACTATAAGGGTATCCACCAGAAATAGTTATGGAAATATATTAAAATAAAATATTAAATTAAATATCCCTCATAACTACTCGCTTAGTATTTTGTGCGGTTTTATATCGGGGTATAGAAAAGGAATAAATCTCCGATGATGCTAAATACGTTTTTAATTTCAATTAAACATGAAAGCAGTAATAATTCTACTACCATTTTTGTCGTTAGTGTATGGATTTAAAAGAGTTCCAGCTTACCCACAATAAGGTGTATAAGGATAAGAACGAGCTGCTGGCGCGATGGAAGATCTTCGAGTTAAACAAAAGAATAATTATTCAGCATAATGGGCGATATGCTAAAGACTTGGATACCTTCGAAATGGGCGTCAACCAATTCACGGATCCTTCATCATGCAAATTCATCACTTTGGTTCTGGATTTTTATAATATTCATATTCAGGATAATAAAGCTGGGGATTACTGGCTGGTAAAAAACTCCTGGTGCAAAACCTGGATATGTTCGCATGGTACGTAATGCGGGAATCATGTGTTACATGGCCTGTTTTTCCCGTTGTTTATTAAACTTAAAACCTACTCAATTTAACACATCAACTTGTTGCTTTTTATTATCATAAATTTATTTCGCTTTGTTCTTAGTTAGATACCCAATGCAGTTTTGTAAACGTTTCAGATATTATGTATCTATTAATTTGTATATATTGTTCGGCATAAGTGTACTCAGCATCAATATGAACATCACGTAGTTTGAAATATATTTCATTATAACAGGTAATAGAAGGACAAATACAACTTAAATGTTTCGATATTTTCAATACTTTTTCGTATGCAACAATTGTCAGATCTGTTGAATAAATATGTTGTATATGTTATAAGAAGTTCGACAGTTGCAGTAAATAGTTTCTGTATAACTTATATATAAAACGTTTTGATTAAAATGTGTGTGTGTGTCTATAGTATGATTAATAAAGCAATTTAGCGATGCACTTCATCAGTCGTTTATTTCATTTTCCACAGCGCATCAAGTTCGTTCAATGGATCCTTATTCTCCTGCTGCTCCTTGGCATTTACTTGCGGTGCCATTTTCATTTGATATGAGGTCATTATGCCGCCTGAAAATTAACAGATCATTAGCAAAACACATATTGAGGGAGACGGAGAACAGTACTTACGTTTATTAAGCACATCATGGGCATGACTCAGGATAATCTGCATGGACTGCTCCAGAATGGCGGCATCACGCAGAGAATTTTGACGTTGCATGCAAATGCGAGACCAAACATCAACGACATCTGTCGAGAGAATCGATAGATTGCCATGAAAGTAGTTATATAATCAGTGCCTACTTACTTATTAGAATGGGTCGTTTGGTTTGGGTACCCATCAATGCGCAAATTCCAATGGCCACTAGTTCCGACCGTTCCGAGCCTGTTAAGCAGTTCAATATGAGCGGCGACATCGGCGCATTTGCGGATAGACAACGTTCTTGATGTGTCTGCAGTGCATTCTGCGCTATGCCCAGCAATTGAGTTGGTAAGCTGCAAATGTTTTGAGTTATGAATAAAGTATTTAAATCGAATATTCGGTATGCATACGCTTTGGTCCATTGCTTGAGCTGCAGCAGGGATAAATCCAAGATAGCATCGGCACCATGCATCGACAATTTCAATTGATATTCCGTGCAGTGGCTGAGCTGTTGCTGCTTTACGCAGTTCACAGTGAAGTCGTCGTAGTGTGTGGGCTGATCCAGCGATTGTGGCCAATAGGGATCAAAGAGCTAAGCATAAAAGAATAATTGAGAATCGGATACAATAAATTTTAATGCAATGAACTCACCTCATTGGGAGTATGCAGACAAACTACCGTGCGTGACTTTTCTGACCAGATCATAGACCAGAAATCGTTGATTGTATTCGCTTGTGGTGTTTGTGCCACAATAAAATTAGGACAGCCGGCGCTCAGGCCCTGTTGGAAGATATAGTGATGTGGAGAGAGATATATAGTGCATGCAAAGTCAAGTTTTTTTTCACTTCCTCACCTTCATGTAGGCCGCATTGATATAGTCATCAGTTTGCTTGTCCAGCTTGACACGCGCATGATCATAAGGCAGACAGTCGAGTGAGCGATTCTTCTCGGGAAATAGCTTGGCTATGGTCGTCGTACGTTTCACGCTGGTGTCCTTGTCGAGCTTCTGCTGCAGCTCCTGCCATTTGGTCCCGAGTTGCGTGTTACCGTTCAACATTTTAACGTGCAAGTTTTCAACCAGCTTCTCATAGCTTTCGACCTCCTTGTGGAAGTACTTCAGTGTTTTATCATCGTTGAATGGGTCATGTTGCCGCATTTGGAATGTAATTAAGGGATGTCCGTTTGTGTTGGGGTTAACCTGCTGCTTTTCGCTGGCGGAATGTGTCAATGAAACCGAGTCCCAGTCAAAATTCTCCAATGAACTCAAATCGGAGCAATTGGAAAGATTATCAAGGCTATTTTTGCGCAGCGAAACGTTCGCAGGAGCTGGGGATGCCATGGGTGAGAGTGTATCTACTGGAACAACCGCTGGCGCACTGCTGGAAGCGGCATCTACTGTCGCACTCTCTACATGACTCGCTGGTGGTGTTGGTGTTGCCACAATCTGAGGCTGCAGCAGTGGCGGCAACGGTACAGCTCCAACATAATCCAAGTCCAGATCACTAAGCAAGTCCACGTTAGTAGCCTTTGTCTCGGCACGCAGCGTCGATGAGGCATAAGGGGCACTACTCGAGGTTGTCTGCGTGTTGGCAATGCTGCTGCCACCGCTCTGCATATAAATCGATGGTTTCTGATTGGTCTGTGGTTCCGCTGATTGTTGTTGCTGCTGCGGCAGCTGCAGCGCTTGTTGTGGCTGTTGTTGTTGCTGTTGTTGTTGTTGCTGATGCTGTGGTTTGTTAGTCTCTCCAGCGGAATGATAGCCATAAGGCGGAGTATAATAATTACCCACAATTTCTTGTGGTTGTGGTGCAGCATTCGACTCAGCTGCTCCTGTGGTCGTTGTTGCTTTAGTATGCGATACAATGGGTGACTGCGTATGGAAAAAGGAACCGTAATTAATATGACTTCGAAAGCCGGCACAATTCAAAGTACTCACATCGAATCCAGTGGCCACATTACTGCGATGAGCCAGCTCAGAGTCCGTGGTGCCCACAATTGCAGTCTGCTGTTGTCCGCTCTGTGTGTACTGGCCAAAGCCGTGTGAAACCTTTCGAATCTGACCGCTGCCATGCTGATAGCCGCTGCTGTACTCATAGCTACCCGTTTGCGGATTGTAACTGTAGCCTGGATGGTTCGAGTAGCTGAAGTAGTTCGACTCTGCTGCGCTAGTGTTTGCTGAATACTGTGGCAGAGGTTGAGACTGTGCCTGCTGTGGCCCAGACTGTGCCTGTTGTGGCAGAGGCTGTGCCTGCAGTGGCTGAGGTTGAGGCTGTGGCAGAGACTGTGGCTGCTGTGGTAGAGACTGTGCCTGCTGTGGCTGCGGTGGCAAAGGCTGTGCCTGTTGTGGCAAAGATTGCGCCAAAGATTGCGCCTGCTGTGACAAAGGCTGCGATTGCTGCGCTAGCTGTGGCAGAGGCTGTTGTCCCTGTTGTGGAAGAGGCTGTGACGGCGACGCAACTTGAGAGGGATACAAAACAGGTTGAGGCAGCGCAGAGCTTTTCGGCGGTGTCTGTTGTTGGCCATAAGCTGTCGACTGCAGCTGTTGCGGAGTCTGGTTCACAGCAAAAGTAGTAGCGGATTGAGGCGTTTGAGACTGTAGATAGGCTGCAGATTGTGGTTGCGGCTGGACATAACTGGCTGCTTGTTGTGGTGTCTGAGATTGAGGATAAGTCACAGATTGAGACGGAGCAGTTTGATCTGGCTGAATGGAATAAATGCCAGATGATTGACCATATGCTGCCGCCGCTGGCTGAGAATACATTGATATTTGCTGAGGCTGCGACGTTCCTATGGATTGCGGATAAGGCTGTGCAGTGTTTGCTTGCTGAAAACTCAAGGGCTGCTGAGCCACCTGTTGCTGCTGTTGTTGTTGTGGATACCCAATGGAATCGCCGGTCTGGGCTGACGATGTGGCCACATACAGAGGCTGCTGATAGTTGTAGCTCTGATGGGCAGATGCGACACTAGCTGTAGCTGGATAAGCCAAAGGATAATTGTAGCCAAAGCCCAACTGTGACTGCTGACCATATCCAGATGGAATCTCCGCCTGAGATTGCACTTGCTGGACTTGTTGTTGTTGTTGCTGCTGCATACTGAGCTGTGCCATGGCGCCGTGGAGTGTTTGGGAATTGGGCGACGCCTGCGCCTTGTAGGCAGGTGGTGCTATATGTTGCTGTTGCTGCTGATACATGGGATTGGTGTAGCCAGCAGCAGTGGGATCATAATATTGCTGCTGCTGCAGGCTGTAAGGTGGTGGTGGCTCATTTGGCGGCGGCGCCGTTGCATAGGCTGAGACCGAGCAAGCTGCCTGCGTTGGATTCTCCGAGCCCACAGGCACGGGGCGAACATTAGGCACATATGGTGTGGCATCCATAGAGGAGGCTGCATTCTTAGCTTTTAGATAATCACGTAGCTTAGGAGTTGCACTGGCCGTAGAGCTTATCTCAGGCTTGTTTATTGGAGCCGCTGTTGGAGGTGGTGTTGCTTTGACGCTCTGCAGGCGTTGCTGACGCTCCTCAGATTGCACATCTCGTGCGGATTTAAAACGTGTCAACAGTTTTTGCACATTTCCCGCCAGTTTCTTATAGAACTCTAAACCTTTTGCGGACTTGGCTAGCAGATCTTCGTAGACATCATATGATGCAGCCAAGGAGCTATAAAAATGCTCTCGTTTCTGCTTGACATCCTGAAGGGTTTTCAGCACTGGTGCAGCGCGTGCATAGGCTTCAGTTAGTGCTTGCAGAATGTTCTGTTGAGCCAGTAAATTCTGGTCAAGCAATTGGGTGATTCGCTCATGCTTGGCCAATTCGGTGGCAAAGAGCGCTTGGAGACCCTCTTGTCCGCCATGTGCAATCACTTTGGCTGTAATATCGTCCTCGTTGATGGCGATGCGCAGATCTGCATGGAATTGAGCTCGCTGCGCCTTCATCTCGTTTACTTTGTTCACAATCAATTTGACATCCTTGAAAATTTCCGTCGTATTCAGCTCAGAGCTGAGCTTGGGCATAAGCTGCTGAATCTCCTGCAGTGGACGGGCTAGGATCTTTAGATTATTCACATGCAAACTCATTGCCTTACGTAGGGTATTGTTCGATTCACCTGCCCTGGCATGGGCTTCGCTGTACTTCTGGAACTCGCGAGTCAACTCCGTGATGTGAGCATTCGGTGTCCGCTGCACCCCGCTGGCTGTTTGAAATTCCCGCTCCGCTTGTCCCTCTGCCTCCAGCATGTGTGTGAGCTCGGCAAGATTTGTTTCCACATCGGCTGTAATCTCGGCCAGCTGCGACATGGCCTCAATTAGATCGCTTATTGCCGTCTTATTTGCATGCAATGCTGCACAGCGATCAACAATGCCCTGTGGCAGCTTATTGGCCTGTTCCTCATTGATATTAAGATTGTCCAGAGTCAGGGAACTCATGTAGCTGTCCAGCTGTGCATCCTTCTCCTCCAGCAATGCACCATACTTGCGCAACACTTTCGCCTTCTCTTCGCTGTACATTGAGCTAGCTTCGTGTGCCTTCATTGGCACCAGACGGGCAAAGAGATCGGTGCCGGCAAACTCCTCATCTGTTACAGAGAAACCGATGCCGTTGACCAAGTTGGCACCTTGTACAGCTGCTATGGTAGTCAGCTCGGGTACAGCTTCGTGGTATATGAACTCGTTCTCGTTTTTAGCATTCTTCCGTTTCGCCTCCACGACGTCAGCGGTAAAGCTTAAAGATTCGTTGATTTCCTTTTGATCCGGCAGTCCTTTAGACTCTTTGCGTGCATCCTCCAGCTTGTCCCAGGCGGCCTAGGAACGTTCAGAGATATAGTATTATGTGTGTTGTGGTTACAAGAGCACTCACCTGGTAGAGCGTAACACGTTCTCCCATCTTACGTTGCTCCTCGGCGTGCTGTCCCTGATACAAATATAGTATGCAGTTGAGATAGTTGATCTTGAATCGCACATATTTCTTCCACAACTTGTAGACGGAACTATCGATGACCTGGGCGACGGGACCATCATCACCTCCAGTCAGTAGGGCGGCCAAAGCGGCGCCGTAATAAACAACAATCTGTGCCGTCACCTTGGCCACAATATGCGGCTTGCGATTATCAATTAGTGACTTCTCCAGTATACATTCCTGTGCCTGGGCCAGCGACACTTGTTGTTGGAAGACCAAAAGTTCGTTGGTCATGAAGTCTCCGCCGCTATTAACATTCGCATAGCGTTCCCTCAGTTCATTGTAGGCCCAAGCGGCAGCCTAGAAAATCAATATATTATTATCGATTTGTTTCTAATGTCAAGGAGCATAAGCAATGGTGAGAATTGACGCTACTTGTAGCCTCTACGCTTAATTAACTTACCTGAAAATGCGTGCAGGCCATCTTCATGCCGTCAACATCACCGCGTGTGACCGAAGCACCTGACTGGGTGTGGGAGGCGGCAATGTTGAAGAGGACTGCGGCACGTTCGTAGCGCAGGTCGCTCACCTCATGCACTGCACTGTGATAGAGATCCTTCCAGGTGAATGTGAATATGCTGCGCTCGGCCAACTGCGGAAAGCGGTTTTGCAGTGCATGTAGCTGGCAGTAGTATCGCTTCATTATCGGTGCCCCATCCTTGGTTGTACGCATTGCCTGGTTGCGCAGGGTTTCCAAGGCATGCACCTCTTTGGAATAGGCCTCGGCATCTTCATGATAGAATTCCGCAATGTACTGAGTGAGAGTAAGCAAGAGAGAGAAAGAGAGAGAGAGTAAATGATTTGTTGTTTATTTTGCAATTGCCAGTGCTAATCTGACATCAACTGCGACGGCAATTACGATGACTCAGCCATAGTCAGCGCCGTCGTCGTCGCAGTCGCGCTACCTTCGTTCTCATGCCCCTGTGGGAGGCTCGCATAACAAAGAGTTTACGCGAAACTGCTCAATATTTATTTGGATAATACCCCTTACCCCTTTCCCCCCTCCTGCTTGACAATTTGTTTAGTTCGTCGACCGTCGCAGCGTCGATTTTGCAGCAGCAATCGAGTTGCAGGTTCTTTGTTGCACTTACCTTTTTCAGTGCCGCAAACGATGTGCCCTCTGGACTGGACTTCAGGGCAAACCATAGCATGTGCAGACGCGGCACGGCCTCCATTGTCTACTTTTTAGGTAGCCTTTTCAACCTATTAGTAATTTGGAAAGGTATTGCAAACGAACGAACGACAGAAAATTGCACTGCCAACGCAGTGTGACCGTGCGTTGAAAATGAAGCAAATACCAAAATGCAATAAAATGGTTTTAAGTATTTTTCAGAATAGCAAAAAGAAAAGTACTAGGGAATACTGCATTGTGTGTGTTATTTTAGTTTGTTGTTTAGAAAATGTTCAATTAATATATTAAGGTATATCTATTAAGTCCTAAATGTTTTAAATGATTTTTGCTCGGATTTAAATAAAATTTCATATTTTCGGAGCCAGGATAATTTGTTAGCTTCAATTCCTGCTAACACAAAGACAATTAAGATCAGAGATTAATTCAAATCGTATCAATGTTAAGACTGTTTTTGATTTGACAAATTTGTTTATAGGAAGTTTTTTTTTCAAACTTGATTGTTATGGTACATTTTTAACTGCATTTATTTCCACAGTTGCTTCACACAACCATTTAATGGAATGGTTTGTGTCTGTATTACAACAGTACATGTGTTGCCCGCAAGATGGAGCCACAGCAGAATGTTTGAAATTCAAATATAAAACAAAAAGAAACGGAATTAAATAAACGAAACTGCACCGCAAGCATTAACAAAGCGTTATCTGTGGGAATGACAACAACCGACACAAAGTGTCCAAAAATTTAACCGAACAATGCAATTTTTCTTGCAGGAAATCACCCGCCCTTCTCGAACAACCATAATGAAGGCGCATAATCCATTACGTAAACCGTAATAAGTAAAAATAATACGTACAACTAAATTACGGTTGTCCAGCAAAAATGGAAATTTACATTTTCCCCTGCGCCCGTTGTCAGGCAGACAACAAAAGGAGCGACAAATGGCTGCCCGAAGAGAGTTGAAGAGAGGGAAAGAAAGAGAGATAGAGTAAAGGGGGTTTAGACAAAGAGTGTGAGAGACAGAGCTGAGCTGAGCTGAGAAATTTGGTTTTGCATGCGGCGTGGAATCTCTACAAAAAAAAAAAAAAAATAAACTGTTTCACTTAATTTTATTATTTATATAAACGTCTCTATTTTTTCTTGCTGCCATTGTTGTCTCTGTTTCTTTCAGACTTCTCTATTTTTGTTGCACTTAAAAAATATTTTTTAGCACTTCCTGCGTGAAATTTCAGCCGCAAAGACAACAACAACAACGAGGAGCCTTGGCCAGCTCTGAACATCCTGTCATTGTCCACGCCTCACAGCCCCCATCCTTCACCCGGCTCTCACCCACGTTGTTGCTAACATTTCCGTTTTCGGCAAAGGCTGTTGTTGTTGTTACCACACACACAGTGCACATAATTCGCATGGCTAACAACTGCGCAAGAAGAATTTGAAGCGCAAAATATTATGAAACATTTACAATTTGCACATGGCAAGCGGTTCGCATTTTGTATTATTTTTGTTTTCATCTTCTTCTTTGCATGCACTTAAAAGTCAAGTTGAAGTTTCTACATTCTTGTGTGCGTGTTTGTGCGTGTGTGTGTGTGTGTGTGCATGTCTGTCAAAATGTTTATTGCGTTGTCATGCGGCAAATGGCAATTATGTGTGTGCGCACAAAAGCGTGCTACACTTGTGGGCTGCGGTTTGAGTACGGCTTGCAAAAAATTCAGCTGCTGCCTCTTTAAATGCGCGTGAAGCATAGAATGCGCTTTTAACTAGATTTAAAAATAAAACTATGATATATGCTCTTACACCTGTGTTTCCGTTGTAGCTGCTTAAATATTAACTATTAAATTAACCAAACAAGTTGATGTCTGAAACATGACTTGAAAGCAATTCGTTGCCTACTTTTGTGTGTTTCATTAAAATAATAAAGTTTATAGGTATGAATTTTTATCTTGCTCGTGCAAGGCGCTTCCATTCGCAAACTACACACCTTTTCGAAATATGCTTCTGTACACATATTCAACAAATGTATATATCTTTTATTGTCAGCAAACAACCAAGTAAAGCCCACCTTAATCATTGATTATTGCTCTCGGATCGTTTGTTGCCTCAATTCGAAACTTATTGCAGGACTGCAAGCCACTCTGAGAACAGCTTTAGCCCAGAGCATTGAATGAGTGCGTTAATCGCAAACACAGAGGACATGTAGGACATGTTCAAATGCCTCACTGGGCGAGCAGAACTCATTAAACTTATCACTTAATGCTGCTGCAAAGCGGGTTTGCCATAAAATATATAAACGACTTTGGTTCGCATGAAGGTGCGCACAACAATGGGCATTACTCATAAGCCCTGCCTGGACAGCGATGCATGTGTGGGCAATTAAAAAAAAAGGAAATGAAAGAAAATAACAAAATGGCCGTTAAATTTGAAATGGGCTCTGCCACATGTGTATGTGTGTGTGTGTGTAAAGCCAAGCGCAAACAAAGATAAACAGCGCCTAAACAGGGACTAAAAACAAAGCCAAACAAACCGAGCAACCGCAACGGGGGCAGGGCTGGAGGGGCGTGGCAGAGTGGCATTAAATCTACGCGCTCGGCCTCAAATTAATACGAATTTATGACAATTTCAAATGCATTTTCAACGTTGCGCAGCTCGAGCCTCCCTTCAGCGTGGACTTCGCCTCCCTCCAAAGAGATCATAAAAATGTTTATGCCAACAAACACGCGCGAATTTTCCTTTAGCCAAGCATTTTTATGTTCTACTGCCACGCCTCTAAAATGATGCAAAACTGGAAAGGAGGGGGGTTGGGGGGGGGGGGGTTTGGCTGATATATTCCATGTGTTTGATTCGCAATTCCGTCTGTTTTCTTGTTTGACCATTTTTATGACCCGCACGAATCGCCCAAGCAGCGTAGTAGGCTTTGTCTGCCACAGTAGCCACAGTTGCCTGCGCTTATCCCCCGCTATCCCCCTCGCACCATTCCACTCACTGGTGCCGCATTATCTTCTCAGATCATTTTTATGACTACTCACACTGTCGTTCCTGCGGCACGTCCAACTTGAGCCTTCTGCACTTTATATGCACATTGTACATAAAGAAATTCGCATTAAATTTGTACTCTTTTTAGCTGCGGAACACCCCCTTCCTCCCCCCTCTTCTATACCTCTCCATCGTTGAGCAAAAACATTTGCGTAGCTCATAAATACTTTTAATGATCTGCACGTTTTGATTTTGGTTTTTATTAATTTGTCACAGTTTGTCAGTGAAACGACAAGAGGAGTGGGAGGGGAGAAGGGAGAGGGGCTGCTATAAGGAGGCTGCTGTCTAATTTGCTGGCCACTTATTTATATGGCGCAATATAAATGTTAATTGGCGGCCAACTGTGCTCAATGGCCTCTCAAAGGGGAAAAGGATTGCGCGACGCGTCGTTAAGAAAACGACAGCTTAACCAGGGCGCACAGCACTTGTTGCATCAAAGAAAGAGTGGGAGAAAAAGAGAGCAACAGAGAAAGAGAAAGAAAGAGTATTCAGAATCTATTCACTTAGTTATTCAAACGGATTGCGCGTCTCTTTGGCACTCTTTGAAATATTCACATCTCTCTCGCTTAGAACAGTTGAGTGATCAATCTGACATTAATACAGGTCCGTAGCGAGGCGTGTGCAGTTCCCAAGGGGCTCCCTGATATTAACACAATAACAATTTGCTGATTTTGACAAATTGAAATCGAGAGTAAGTATAAAGTTTCTTTCATTTTGTGAAGTGTTTTATAAAGTAATCTACAAAATGTAATATAATGCCATCTATATGTGGCCAATGGAAATGTTGAATAACTTGAACAATTTTTAATGAACAAATTTTGATGAACAAATTTCGATAATTAAAGACCTACAAATTTGTCCAGCTATGTTCGAAAAACAACGTCGGCCACATGACCCCCTTCATTGCGCAAACAAAACTTCGCCTTTTTTTCGGCATTTTCCATGACATTTGGCAGCACTTCGGGCGATATCGTAGAGCTTTCAGCTCCAATGTTCTTCAGCTTACACTTTGCTTTTTAAAAAGCCCCACAAGAGAAAGTCTGGTGCAGTCAAATCGGGCGATTTTGGTGGCCAGTCGATATCCCCTCCTTTTCATACCATACGTCTGGGGAACTTTTGCCGCAAGAATTTCATCGTTGACTCCGCTGGGTGACATGTTGCGACATCTTGTTGAAACTAAAAGTTTTTCAGATCTTTTTCACTCATCTTTGGTAAAACAAATTGTGTCAACATCCACCGATACCGATCCCCTTGACAGTTTCCTCTACTTTGAAGAAGAACGGCCCAACCAGTCGCTTTCTGATCATGCAGTGGATTTTCATGAGTGACTTGAGGATTTTCTTCCCCCCAAAAGCGACAGTTTTGATAATTTACACCGCCAGAGAGCGTGAAATGGGCCTCATTAGTCAGAAACAATTTTTCCGATACGCACCCTGTGTTGCAACGACTGAACGATTGCACTCAATATACGAGGTGTGTTAAAAAAGTGAGGTGACTTTTCAAATTTCGCGGGCAATGTACTTTCGATTATCGATTTTTTTGTTTTGTTATATTGGTACACTCTTCCCGAACATATGTTCCAAGATTCAAGTGAATGGCATTTTTTGTTTGGTTGTGAGAGGCGTAAAGGTTATAAGTGTTTTGCGTGCTCGGCGATTTTTTGCTAAATTTTGACCAAAAGAACCGTCGCATGAGCATCGCTCAACAGCTGTTGAATGACGTCAACGATGACCCAGATTTACTCAAAAGGGTCATAACTGCTGACAAATAATGGGTATATGGTTATGATATCGAAACCAAAGCCCAATCGTCCCAATGGAAGAGCCCAGGTGAGCCAAGACCGAAAAAAGCACGCGAAGTTCGATCAAATGTCAAAGTTTTGCTCACTGTTTTCTTCGATTACTATGGCGTGGTGCATCAGGAGTTCTTACCATATGGTCGTACGGTCAATAAACAGTATCATCTTGAAGTTATGCGCCGTTTGCGAGAAGCAATACGAAGAAAACGTCCTGAATTGTGGAAAAACAATTCATGGCTTTTGCATCACGATAATGCCCCTGCTCACTCCTCTGTGCTTGTGAGAGATTCTTTGGCCAAGAACAACACCACAATCATGCCTCAGCCACCATATTCACCGGATGTGACTTTTTCTTGTTCCCAAAACTAAAGAGACCTATGAAAGGACGGAGATTTGCAACGATTGAGGAGATAATGACTGCATCGCTGGAAGAGCTCAAGGCTATACCGAAAAGTGCTTATGAGAAGTGCTTGGAGGATTGGAAAAACCGTTGGCATAAGTGAATTGTATCTGAGGGCGATTAATTTGAAGGGGACAACATAAATATTGATAAAGAAATAAATATTTTTTCTTAAAAATACAAAGTCACCTTACTTTTTGAACACACCTCGTTTACATATTCAAGAAATCGATTTGGTTAGTTGAGTAGCAGGCTGCCACCTTGGCGCGAAATTCCGACCACTTTTCCGGTTTTATTTCATATTATATTTTAGTAGATAGAGTAGTCGGATAGCCTTTTTTTAGTTAGAAATCAATTAAAGTTTTTATTTTAGGCTCGATTATTTTAATTTCACAATCCGCGTCCGTACAATTCTGCGTTGCATGGAAAAGTCAAGTGCGTCGCTTCTCTTCTCTCTCTACGCCTCTTGTTCTCGCTAGAGGCCGCTTAGTGAACTACAACTGTTTAACCTACAATTGTTACAATAGATGGCGTTGAGCCATGATCGACAAACTAAACGATGCATACAATTACACAGAGTCTTACATACTAATTATAACTACACGTACTACATACTACTACAATGTATTTATTTTTATTCATATAATTTATTCACAATCCTTCTATGGATAATAAGTAAATGGAAATACTGGTTGATATTTACAGAGAAGATTACATTGGTGAGGAGCAAAGTTTCAAACATAAAATAATTCTTGAAAACTTGTTAAATCCCTCCCTCTCTCGAAACACAAAAAAATACAAGAATCAAGGCAGTCTCAATTGACAGGCGTCCGAGGCATTGAAGCACTTGCAGCGCGTATTTTCTTCAGCTGAGCTTCGTTTTTTAGTGCGCTGCAAACATTTTTCCATTCAGCATGGCAAATGACAGAGTTTTAATAGAAGCCGCCGTCGTGATTTTCAGCCAGAAATGAAAAACAAGCTAAAAAATATAAACTTAACTCATCGAAGCTTGTCAGTCACAAGCAGTTGTGGGTTGAGGAGGCAGGAGGAGGGAAGGGGGGCGAGAGAGATTGCTGCAACTTGTTTTTTGCCGATTATCGCCCGAGAGACGCAGTGGAAGAGGGGGGCAGCGGGTATAGACTGGTCTCTTCTGAAGTCTTTTGCTCGCCATTGTCGCTGTCCAATGTCAATTGATGCGCATTTCGTGATAACTTTCTTGTTTTCCGCATTAGTGCCGGGGGGAGGGGGAAAGGGGAAGAAGTATTGCAAACGAAAATGAAATTAATTTTTGTTTTTTTGTTTTTGTTGTATTGCAAAAGTGTTTTGCATTAAAAGTTGAAATTGAAAATGAATAGTTTAGTGTTTGTTGAAGGCTTCGGGATTGTCCGGCTTGGCGGGCGGTGTGTGGGAAGCTGAAGTAGGTGTTTACAGCTTGTAGAACCTTATCTTCATTACCATACTTTATCGCAGGCACATTGTACTTAAATTAAATACTGATTTTTAATAAACATAAGCAACGCAATGCTTCAATCAATTTCTTTGTAAAACAATTTCAATTTAAATAATATGAACTTTGAACTTAGACTCTGTCTCTATCGCTCTCTCTCTCTCTCATTCTCTCTCTCTCTCTCTCTCTCTCTCTCTCTCTTCGCCTCTAACTCACATTTGCAGGCCAACACGGCCAACTTGCAGCTGTGCATTCTGTAAAACAATCTCGGAGTTTAATAACATTTCGCAGACGCAGACGTGAAAGACGAGGGATAAGAAAGAAGGGAGGATGGTTAGGGGACGGGGGCAAGGGGCAAATTTCAAGTGCATAAACTGCGCACAATTCAATTATGAAAGTTAATTTGCAAGTCGGGCCGCAACTTGCAGATAGACTTTAAAAGTCGCTAACTTCGTTCGGCTGCTGCCAAAAGTCGAGACAGCGAAGCGTCAAAACAAAAACAAAACAACGCAACGACAACGGCAAGTAGACAGACAGACAGATAGACTGACAGCCAGACAGACAGAAGAGAGGCAGAGTTACAGCTGCAGAGCGAGAGAAGCATGCAGCAGAAATTGACGTACAAAGAATAATTTAGTTTTGCCAGCCGCAACTAATTGAAAGGTATTTGTTTAGCGACTGCGAAATGGAAACGGAATTACAGCCAGGCAGCAGGCCAGGGCAGAGAGACAGGGACGGAGGTAAGAGGCAAGAGACCAGGCCCGTAGCTAGGGGTGTGCGGAGTGTGCGGTGCACTAGGGCTCCCGGTAGGCAGACATGCCTAATCAAAAACTACTGAATACTGAACAAGAATATATTCATACATAGGTACAACTCTGAGCAATATAATAATTAATTTAAAACATTTTATTTTATTGCTATATCAAAAACTATATTGACTTATGAAATTCCATAATTTCTGCATAAACTACTCCACATAAATATTAAAGGAAGAAATGGAATAGACAGAGGGCAGACAGAAATTGATTACAGTGCGAATGACGATATGATAAGTAACTCATAGTTGTATATTGTGCTTTGTAGGGTCTGTCACGCCTCCTTATACCTCTACGAGCAAATTATAATATCCTTCTACCCTATGGATAATGGGTATAAAAAAAAAATGGTAAGATAGATTCAATGGATTAAGAATACTTCCAATCTAGAGTAAGATTGCCCGAAATATATATTTCTCCAATATTATTGATATTTATACTCTTGGAGAGGTTATATTAATGTTCATCAGGCACCTTATGAAAAATCTCCGATATATTTTCTGAATCAGCATCTATGAAGTAATCGAACTCGCCCTGTCCAAGATCCCTGTGCAACGCAAACTAGTCTCTCAGTTTTAAAGCTTGATGAATCTTGCACGTTGTAAATAAGTCGGTATGACACGGGTAGGACCTATATATAGTATATCTTCCATACAAACTATAGGCTTATTTTTGTTATTTGTCAAGATATTGCAATCCAATCAACTATATCGGACTTTTTCTTTATATACAATATGCAGCTTGAATTTCATCAAAATGGGGCCACTATAACATATACAATAGCTGCCATAGGAACAATCGGCCAAAAAGAAGGTTTTTGTGTGAAGCCTAGTCCTGATCTTAAAAATAACTGAGCTCATTTGTGCCAATGAAAGTAAGACTTAATATTGAATATATTGTACATTATTAATTAAATTCAGCACAATTAGATAGGAGTAGATAAGACACTGCAAGGGTATAGAACCCTCAGCATGCCGAAGGTAGCCTTTTTGATGGTTTCCCAATATTAAAACTATTTTGCCACTATTAAGTTGGATTTAATTTGAATTACTAATACGTATAACAATTTAAATAGGTATAACAATTCAAATAAGTATAACAATTTAAAGCCAAACAATTACTTACAATAGGGGCCCCAAAGAAGTTTTGCACAAGTGCGCCCGAGACCGTTGCGACGGCCCTGCAAAAGACAGCCGCAAAAGTCATACACATACGGTAATATACAGAGAGAGAGTGAGAAAGGGAATAAGAGATAGAGAGAGAGAGTAACAGCAAGATAGACAGCGCTTGCTCATCTCGATGTCGCGGCTGTATTCGCATGTTTGTTTTGCTAATTGGATTAATTTTGCGAAAATATTGCAGCGAACTTTGCCTTTGCCCTCGGCTTTGCCTTGGGCTTTAATTGTCTTCTACTCTGGGTTTGACTAGCGAGTGGCGCATGCTCTGTGAAGGGAACGATGAAAGAGAAGGAAGAGGAAGGAAGGAGAAGGTGGCAGCAGCAGTTCGAGCTACTTGAGTGAGTTATACATAAATAGCGAAATACAAGTGCCAAGCTTCCACTCTGCCTGTTACTCTTTCTTCTTCTGGCTAGACATTCACCTCTTGTTCGTCTAACAAGTGGACAAACAATGGCTAAAGAGCACGCAACAACAAATTGTTATCACAACATTTCGGGCCAAAATGCCGGGCGACATTAATTAGCCAACGTTGCGTTGCCGTTGCGATGCAACACTGCGATAAGCAACAACAAACATTCATTGTCTGAGAGCTACTGATTCGCTGTCGACTAGCCAAAACAACAGCGACACTCCATACAGCACTACACTTCCTCTCTCCCCCCCCACACATACCCCCGCCCACTGTCTAAAGGGGCTTCTCTTGCCAGCACATTGCGCAATCTCGCACATTTTCAGTTTCAATTGAACTTTTGTTGGGTTGGCAATTTTTCGCAGCTTGCTTTTTGTCGCGTCTCGTTAAATGCGTCGAAATGCACTCGGCATTGCAATGCCATGACGTGGGTGTTGCTCTGTGTGTGTGTGTGTGTGTGTGTGTGTGTGTGGGGAAGGGGATGGCAGAAGAAGGGGAGTGTGTGGTCTCGTGAAACTGATGCGTTAATTTGATAAAGCAGCTTTGGGGCACTTTTGTGCATGGCGCATCCGAGCAAGGATTGCTTTCTATTACAAAACTCGCAGCGCTAATTAGGGTGCCCCCGAAAAAGGAGAGTTTCGCGTAAAGGCCAATGCAATTGTTTGTCTGCTCTTCCCTCGTCCCCTCGTCTGTTCGTCCGTCTGTCTGTCTGTCTGTCTGTCAGTGCATGCTGCGGTTGCATTGCCCTCATTCCTTTCCCCTCTCTCGCGGCTTTGATCAACTTTACACAGTATAAACCGAAGGAATTTTGTGCTTAACGGCAGAATCTCTATGTGTGTTGGAAGTATGTATACGAGCTGCTGCATCAACAATGTATTCTGTGTATATTGTATGCATCCTGAGCTCATCAACCATTGCAAATTCTTAAACAAATAAATGCTTCAGTTAAGATTCAGAAACAGCGTTTGATATAAATATTTGTATGGCAATAAAAATGGTATCGATAGATACCAGATAGACTTCAAAAGTAAATAAATTATTTTAATACAGATAAGATAGATAGTTATACCTTTGAAAAGGGTATTTTATTTTAGCCAGGAGTTTGCAAAGCACCTTAGGAGACTGCCATAGACTATATATATTCTGAATCAGCATTTGCAGATAAATCGAACTAACCCGGTTCGGACCGATTTATCGTATAGCTGCCATACAAACTATCGCCCGATTTACTATATCAAATTTACTATATTTTTAATTGTTATATATATAAATAATAATAATATAATAATCAATTTCATTAAAATTGGACTATATCATATAGTTACCATAGAAACAATCGACCCGTATGAAGGTTTCTGTATATATGGTAGACCAGTTCTGACTTTAGAAGTAACAAAACTTACCTGTGCCAATCAAGGTGAGACATAATATTGAATATACACAATACCGTAAAACTCTGCACCATTATATGTAACTGATATTGGAACGGTCGGACGATATAACAACCTATACCCTAGTATAGAATTATCAGCATGCCTAGGGTAGACTTTCTTTCTGGTTTTACTGAAATCAAATTTTTTTGATTCCAAATTTTTGAAATGAATTATTTTATAACCATCAGTATTTCCTTTTTATTTAATTATTATTTGAAAAACTAAGCAAATATTTATTTATTAATATCTAAAGCTGAATTTACAATATAGCGAAACACTATTATTGTATTTATTTTTTATTTATTTAACGTCAACTATCAATAGTCAAGTATAAGTAAAAAAATTAATTTATAAAAATAAGAGAACAAATCAATTTCATTTATTAAAGTTACAATTAACAATATTATAAAAGTTTAAATTAAAAATGAAAAAATTTACAATTTATTTTGACTTTAGACTGGGAAAATAAAGAATAATCGCAACCTACATTTGTTGCAGAGCATTGGGGAAAACTCAGAAAAACCCAATCAGAAAATAATTTAAATTTAGTTGGAAACAACTTTCGGTTTAATCATCATCTTCACTTGCTTGAGAGATGTATAATGTTCCCAATAAATGCCGTCGTAATTTTCCACTTCAGATTCAAAGTATACTCCATTCAAATTGCTGGAACGAACGTTAACTCATTAAATATGTATAAATATAAAGCGTATCAACGTGGGACCCGTACCTATTGAGGCAGTCGTTGTGCCACCAGGCACTATGAAAAAGTTCGGCACAGTTTATATTTTCAGATGCATCGTTGTCACGATCATAAGTCGAGAATTTCATACCAGACTGAGAACTTAAGCAGTTTGTTATATCCGTACTTCCAGTCAATTCACCCAATCTGCTAAGTCGGTAGTCCTCGTCCTCACTGGATATGGCGAAGTCGTCATATCTGGCAAAGATGGTGCTGCCATTGAAGTACTCCATGTGAATGTAAAGATCATGGGGTTGTTTCCTGGTTAATCTGTGTATTTTCTCCAAGCCTAGGAAGAAGTCTCCATCCCAGAAGTCTCCAAAGCCCTCTTTGTATTCGGTCCAATTCCTGTAAAAGTCCACTCCGCCTCTGATTCTCTGTTGCATAACGGTCCATCCTGGGCCCGCGATATCAGAGTCACATAATACATTGAAAGTATAGTTATTGCACATGGCGACATTGATGACACCCGTAGAATTTGTGGCAATGCAACTTGAATGCTCATTGAATGCATCTAAGTCGCTTTTCTGCTTGAGTTCCTGTATATTTCTTTCCTGCTGTTCTTTTAAGTACTTATGTGCAGTAACTATATCTTCTTTACTTCTTAATTCAGCTTCCCATTTGATCGCGTTTTCAGTGTCTAATTTACTCTTCGCACCGAGTTCTACAGTAAGTTTATTTTGTTTTTCACAAGCTGAAAACGAATGAAGTGCGATTGATTTTATTAAAGTTTGAATCACTTGCTTTAAGGATTTAATGTAATCTGCTGTTGATTCGTCTTCGTCTTCAAGAACCTTTATAATTGTCTCTTTGGCTGTACAACTTTCAACTTCTTTTTCCAGTTTATGGATTTCTTCATTCTTGCTGTCCATTTCCTCCTGAAGCAGCATCACTTTGTCCTCTAGCTGCCTAATTTTCTTATTTTTGCTTTCCATTTCCGCTTCATTTTTGTCGATCTTCTGATTAAACTGATCAAAATATGACATCATTTTCTCCAGTTGAGCAGACAAATGACAAGACTGATAAGAGACAGACAATTCGATGTGTATACTTAAGGCACTGGCTCTTACTCCTCCCTAATTCTACTTAAGGATCTCTAACTCACCTCATCGGAGATCGTAGCAACGCTATGTCCTTTAAAAGCCTTTGGCAGGATCACACAAAAGAAAAGAGTGGAAATTAGTCTCATTTTTCCTAGAGACTTTCGCGGAACACAAATCGAAAATATACAATGACTGACCGTGGTGCAGACTGCCCGTTTTTTATAGCCCTTATCACGTGAAAAATCGCTGATTGACTTTAGTATTGAGCTGGCGTTGAAATTGACTTGAATATTCTGAGGTTATTTGAATGACCCCACAAATCAATAACTTATATAGACAACAATTATCAGTTAGCCTGAACACATTTGCCGACTGGAGCATTTTGCGAATTACTTAATAATATGTGTCATATACTACCGATCTTTTAGAATATATTTCAGGCTTGGCAACAGCAGCGACATAATAATTAAATAATTAAAGCTAATCGCAATCGCTAATCGCTGCAGCATCTTAACTGTTTGAAGTGCAAGGTTATGTCATTTTACAGATGTAACTATCATGTCATCAAATACAATCGTAACTTAACCCCACTCTTAAAAGTATCTGAAGTAGCTGATTTAGGTATCCTCTTTGATCATAAATTGAAATTTGATCGTCACATTACACAATTTGTCAATAAGGCATTTCGACTACTCGGGTTCATCAAAAGATGGGCCAAAGAATTCGAGGATCCTTATACGACAAAGTTGCTTTATACTTCTCTTGTTCGTCCAACTCTTGAATATGGGTCTTGCATGTGGTCGCCGCAATACCATATTCATCAAGATAGAATTGAGTCTGTTCAAAAGCAGTTTCTACTCTTTGCCTTGCGCAGTTTTAATTGGGTTCCGTGTGTAGACTTACCACCATACTCTAGTAGACTCCTTCTAATTAACCTACCTTCTTTAACTAACCGTCGTATTATGTTAGGCGTTATGTTTATTGTAAAGCTAATAAAGTACAATATAGATTCCCCTACTCTGCTTACTCAAATTAATTTCTGTATTCCTTCTAGAGTTACTCGTAATTTTATGACACTATCCTTGGCCTTTTGTAATACTAAATAAAGCTTGCATGACCTGTTTCGAGTTCTCTGTGCTGACTACAACAGACTGTCCAGAGTTTTCAACTCCGAGTCCTCCCTTTACTCTGTTAAACTGTCTATCCTTAATCAATTAACTCTACATCCTAACAACTAATATCAATCTACCGATCTGATTGATATAATCTAATTTTAATTTTTATTTTACGTCGACTGATTTAGTTGACGTTAAATAAATAAATAAATAAATAAATTGCATCCGTGTTTTTATCAGATAGCACCCTCGATGCGAGCTTGAATTTGGAACTTGTTTTTTTTAGTTTTACTTAGATGTTTGCAACTCATTTAAGAATATATCTTTTACTCTATAAGGTGTTTATATTCTTGTTCAGCATCAAAAGCCGAGCAGAGTTTTCCATCCCGTCTGTCTTCCGTGCCGACTTTAGAACTAAAGACATCGAATTAGGCTTCAAGGTTGCCACACTGATGGAGTGTATTTCAAATAGCAAAAGCCACGCCCACCGTTCATGCAAATCGATCATTTGTGATTGTGAAGCAGTATTTAAACCAAATATGTATATTAATATAAAATAAATATACAAATATAATAATATAATATATAAACGTATGTGAAATGGATAAATATTCTTTAAATATTTTTTTTACTTTGTATGTAATTTTGTTGCTGTTTCCCCTTTCCAATTAACTCTTCCATTTGCAAAAGAGCAGAGGGTGAGACCGCTCTCTGCTATTGGTTGTTGCAAACTAAACGCGTGTGTGTGAGTGAGATGAATGTAGAGCGATCATTGTGTGCCACTCACTTCAAATAACTCACGAGTAAAGGGCACAAAAGTTCTGGTGCAGCGCAGTCGACGCACGTATAGCGTAAGCGAGCTCGTGTGAGTTCCGATGCGAATACGAACGAGAGCGGAACGCACTCGTGCGTTGACCGAAATTGTCAAAACGAGAGCGAAGGTTCTACACGAGAGAGTAGAATCGCAGCTTCGATCAAATCAGTCACTGTGCCGACTTTGCTGAGGCAGAGCTGTTATGCTCGTGGTCGATCATTTATTTTTTTCTGCATTACTTCTAAAAACTGCCCAAATGCTTGCAATATTAGAGAGAGGGGCAGCTGGACAACGGGTTAGCATGCAGTCAGTCATATTAAAAATTATTATTATTATTTAATATTAAATATATTGTGAAGGCCATTGATCATTTTTGTTTATAACTAGTTGGCAGTTAGCGTCTCACTTTGTTTATATCCGATATTTGGAACTTACTCAACACTTGTCTTTAGATTTAATGAAGAAGTTATCGAAAGTGTGGCGGAAAGCCGATAGATAACATCGGGGTTATAGAAGCTAAGAACAGTGTTTGAGGTTTTAAAAACTGTTGCATTTTAATTGAATTTTTGTGTTTTTCTCATTTAATTAACATTTGCATGCTGTGCATTTTATAAGCTTTACTTGCTTAGTTTGTGCAGTCAACGAAGCAGCACAAGGTAGGCAGCTGCGGGCCACAATAGCGAGAGATGTGTGCCTGTGTGTGTGTGTGTGTGTGTGTGAAGACTTTACGCCGTAACCACATTTCCGCGACTTGATTTCATTAAACGACCTTTTCCGCTGTTAATCAACTTGCATAGCAAACAAGGCAAAGCAAGCAGGTCAGAGCAGGGAAAAGCTAAAATATTAAACTGCAAGAGCAGGAGAGAGGAGCGGGAGGGATCACTTTTAAAGAGCCATACGTGGGTTTGATAAGCTTGTGCATAAAATGAGAAAATAAAATGAAATACAAAATAAAAGAAAATATGCACGCAGCAGGCGCGCAAAGGAGAGAAACAACTGTAAATGCTGTTTTCTTGTAATAACTGAAAAAGTCAGCTTTTATTACAGCAACAGCAGCCAGCACGCGTGAGTGAAGGGGAGGTGAGGGATGTGTGATAAGGAGGAGGGTTGGCAGTAGGATAAGGGGGCTGTCTGGGGCGTAACTGCATTAAAAATTACGTATGAGTAATGTGGAGAAGCGCAGGAATACGGGAGTATAAATAGAAGTAGCCGGGGCACATTCGCGCATTCGCTAACAACAACGCAAATAAAACTGGCAGTGTGGGCGTGGCAGCGGGGCAAACATTCAGCAAAAAATAAAGAAAACAAAATAAAAAAGAATAAAACAGCAAATAAATGGCGAGAGACTCTTGAGAAACTGGGAAGCTCGACTTTATTGGAGTGCGGCAGGAAACATCTGAAGATTGGGCCTGGGAATGCGTATGTATGTGACTCGGGCGGGGAATGGCGATGGCGATGGCAATGGCAATGGAAATGGAATGCCAGGCGGCAGCGGCGGCGGCAGTGCATGTAATAAATATAAAGATTTGCAAAGCGGAAAATTGTGAGTCGTTTTCTCCTTTTTTTCTATAGCCAGAATAGCAAGCTCGCTGCGCACGCAACACTGCGGCCCAATGCTTTTAGCGCACATGCACTGCGAGAATTTAGGGCATCACATGAGAGGGCATCAGTATGTTTTGTATATTCGGAATATTTATTTACATACAATATTTATGGTATATTCAGAAGTGTGTCGGTCATCTTAGGAGTCATATCCGAACCTATACATATATATACTTATGTATATATGGTACCTTATGTTCTGATTCAGCATAAGGAATCAATAGAGGAATCAAACTTTCCTCCTGTTGCAGCTCAAACTAGTCTCTTAAAAGCTATCTTGATGAAACTTGGTACACATGCTTCTTATTGCTCTACTCGAACAGAGGATATCGTATAGCTGCCATAGGAACTATCGGCCGATTTTTGTTATTTGTCAAGATATTGTAACCAAATTTACTACATCGCACTTTTTCTATATATATATAGTATAACATGCATATAAAATTTCATAAGAATCTGACCACTATTATATGTATATAGCTGTCATAGGAACAATCGGTCGAAATGCAGGATTTTGTATGAAGATTTGTTTTGATTTTAGAAATAACTTAACTCATCAGGGTTGATCAAACTGAGACATATTATTGAATATACATATTCACATATTATGCGTAACTAGTATTGGTAGGATCGGAGGACATAAGAACCTACAAGGGTATAGAACCTTCGGCATGCCGAACGTAACCTTTTTTTTTACATATTTTTCAGTCAAATTAAACTGGAAATTACACTTAAAATAATTTTTCTAGACTTTTGACTCTCACTGTATACTTCCTATTGGGCAATAATAAACTATACATATGATGTATGCGTCTGATTTACGTAAGAAAGTAAATAAATAAATATTACAATAAGAAAAACAACAACAACAGCGAGTTATGAAAACGACACGAATGCAGGAAATGTGTAAAAGTTGTACAAATCTGTGAGGGAAGTCAACAAAAATGCGACGATGTCGGGTATGTCGACGATGGGCGTGTGCTCGAGGAATTTATACAAGCTGCATACGCGGCGTATGCGCAACATGTGTGTGTATGTGCGAGCATGCAAAATTATTGCATCTGTAAGCGTATTTTCAGTCTTATGACATGCAGTCAGTGAGGCAGACACAGCGGCAGGGGGGGTAGGGTTGTTCAGAAATCTCAACGGGGACGTTTGCCGTTTTGTGTTTATAGAAATTGCAACACAGACGCGACGCCGACGCTGACGCTGGAGCCGATGCCGACGTTGTCTTTACTTATCGACAAACGACGACAATATATATGAATATATATATGCATATTCCATAGCCAGATACTAAGAGACGATGATAACGGCGATGATGATGTTGCCAAGATGATCATTCGCTGCCAACGCCCCTCGACGACTTGGTTGCCGTTTTCGCCTTCCGCCTTTGGCTTCCGTTCCCTCTCCGTATCGTCATCATGTCCTTTCATGAAACTCTCCCCCCTCTTGCCATCTCTCGCGCTGTCTCCCGCTCCGACAATTGCTATTATTGCTCAAGTGTAATGCCAACAATAAAGTAGCTGTTCATATCTACGCCATTTGCCATGCAATATTGTTTAAGCACACCGAGTCACATAGGAAGCGAATAGAAGCACAGACGAGTTGAAGAGAGGCTGGTAGAAAGAGAGAAGGAGAGGAAGAAAGAGAGAGAGGGAGTAAAGACTGCTGGTACAGGAATTGTAGGAGGCAGTTGGCAAATTTAAATGCGCATTAAAAGTATAAATAAAATGTTGAGCCTGGCGGCAGCTTTTCCAGCTCCTTCTCCTTCTCCCCATCACACAGAAGACAAGGCAGGCACTCAGCTCCTTCATGCAGCACACATTGCATTGCGAATTAATCATGAGCCTAGAAATGTGCAATAAAATATTTAACAAGTGAAAGATTTCTTTTTGACTCGAGTGTGCTCAACTTTAAGATACCTAAATTGCACCAAGCTAACATTGAATATAATTATTAATTTTAGTATTCAATATTCATTATCATTGCTGAGTTCTTTATTGAATTAAGTGACTTAAATACACTATAATTGTTTGGCATAAAACAAGTCAACGTTTCTTTATTTTTGCACGTGAGAGCAGTCTTCCTTTCCCTCCTCCTCTGATGCTGTGATCGTTGCCAAAGTGGAAAGTTTGTCAGGCAAACAAACACTTTCAATTAACGTTGTTAGATTCGATTAAATATTTGACGCACACAATTTTAACACAATTTTCATTAGATTTTTGCGGCGAAATTCTCGTGCAACACCTCGCACCACATGGCAGTAGGCTAAAAAGCCGCAAAAATGTAGAAAATCAATGGAATATTTTGACAAAATACCAACAGAATTCACAACGGGCAAAAGACAACAGAGCTGCATTAAGTAACTGCCTTCAGTAGTTGCTGCTGTATCTACAGATAGATGCTGTAGCTGTTGCTGTATCTATGCAGCTGTAGCTCTATCTTGTTGTATGCACTTTGCGGGCTGCGGCTGTTGCACTGAAACTAATAAATTTCGAGTTCATTTATTAAAGTTGCTGCAAAGTTGCCATCAAAAGTCTAATCATGCCGGATTTGTGGTTATCTATAGCCCTGGCTTACATGTGTTTGTGTTGTGTGCTTAGTGCTGTGTGCTGTGCGTGTGTGTGTGTGTGTGTGTATCTTGTAGATACAAAAACTCAACAGAGCCAACATAACATAAATAAACAAAATGCCACAAAGTGTGGCTACCAAAGGGACCTGATGCAACACAGAGATGCAGAGGCTGAGAGAGAAAGGGAAAGAGAGAGAGAGAGAGAGAGAGAGAGAGCGAGTGAGTTAGCAATGTTTGCTTTTCACTGCTGCCAATGCATCTTCCATCTGAGTGCCACTGTGCCGTATCTGTATCTGTATCTGTGAGCCGGCATTCAATAACATGTCAATATGGATATGTAATTCGGAGATAAATATGAACGGAATTTCGACCATGGCTGCATTAAAATCATCCAATAATTGCAATCAACACAAAAATGTTGAAGCCAAAGTGCATTTTTGGGAATATTGCACGAGTGACTCCCTTTGCAGTTACATTGATCTGCAACTCATCTCGCCGCTGTTGATTATTCGAGTTACAGTTAGTTGCTCTATTTTACTTCGAGAATCCAAATGGAAATTTTAATGAACCAACCGAAAAAGATAAATAAGTTGTTGTTGCTGCGAACATGTGAATATTGAATTTCTTCACTAAAATTTGCAATGCGAAATACATTTGTATACCCGCTACCTGTATGAAAGAAGAGTATTCTTATTTTGTGTGAACTGAAAATGTATTGACAAGCAGCAGCAGGCATCTGAGAGCCCATACACTATATGTATGTGTACCTATGGTATAACTATTTTTGGCGTCAACGGACGAAACTATAAAGTTATATGTATTATAGTAAATTTCATAGAACTATGAGGGCTAAGGCTATCAAACTTGAAAAAAATGTATGTCGTATCATTACAAGACTGTTTTAGTATTTGTTCATGCTTCATTAGGAAATCGTTCAAAATTAAGTTTTCATATTTGTCTGTCTGTTTGAACGCTGAGATCTCAGCTATTATAAGAGCTGCACACACTAAATTGGACAAGGAGGCGTCTTTGTATTCTATGCACATTAAGTATAATTCAAACATAAGGTGCCACGCCCAACGCCCTCGCAAAACGATAACTTGATAATTCAACTCGATTTCTAAGCAACTTATTAAAGCTACAAGGTGCTGCCTTAGCAAATAGTTAGGCGACTATTATATCGACTTATTCTGCAATTTGTAATTCAAACTGACAGGAAGTGCAGGAGTTATTGAAGACGATCTTATCATAGCTCAGGGCTGCCTTTATAGCATGTGCCTGCATAAGTAGACAATAGATTTTGTTGTTGAGAATTGTTAGTTTTTTTTTTTATTATTATTATTAAGTGAAGAATCCGTACATCATAATATTGTATCTTTAACATCACAGGGTGGGGAAATGTGAATTGTTAGTGTGTATGCAAGCATTATTCAAAATTGTGTGCAGGGTATCTTACTGTTGTGTTTGCTTGATTGTTGCTTGCGTTACTGTTTCTCGACTAATTGGATTACGAACAAGTAACTGCATGTTGGCGATTACATTGCAGTGTGCGCGACAATGTGTTACACAAAGCTCTGGTGCAGCTGCAACTATTCTAGTTGCTGCCACTAATCACTTTAGCCCCTGGCCAGGTCGTGCGGGTCAACTAAAAGCAATTAATCAAGTTCATTGCATTTCGGTTTACTTTGTTGGTCAGCACGCGTGCGAAACGTTAACAAAGTTGTTTGACTTTGCGCTGTCGTCTCGTCATAAATGCCATTACGCTCCCCTCCCCTCCTCCCCTCCTCGCCTAGTCCCATCTAGCTACCTTTGGCACCTGCACTCTAGCTAATGCAATGGGCGGCATCGTACTGTTTCATTTGCCACTGCTGCAACAACCTGTTTCTATGTGTCGTGTATTAATTTCATAATGCAATTTTTACTGCTTAGCGCAACATTTAGCAAGAAAAGGCTAAGTCAGGGCTGCACATCTCAGGCAGCTCCCTTCACCCCCTTTCGCCATAAAAGCTGCATTTCAATTGAATTTATGACAGCGTCTGCTTTTGAAAGAATTTCCAACAAAGTTTTCCATGCGCTTTTCATTACATTTTCCTCACTGTTTCCTTTTCACGGCACAGAGTTGACTAAATGATTAACAATTTTAATTGTTGTGTTTTTAATTAAGTCAATTTCAATTAATTAATTCGTTTAAAACGTGATTGAATGCAGAATAGCGTACAGTTAAGACCTCGTTGAAGGAGCCTTGCTTTAATTACAACATCTGAATTTGCTTCTAGGTATTATTCAAACTAATTGTGTAATGCATACATACATATACATATAACTTACAATTCCTTTTCTCTGTAAACTATTCTGCAGTCGGAGTTCAGTTTGCTCTTAATTTGTTTTCATTATGTCAACGCTGTTGTTGTGCCTAATGAAAAAGTGCAAATTTGCTGCAAATTGCAATTAATTAATTATACGAATTTATCTCGTTTGTCCTTTGAGCCGTTCATCTGGAAGAAGAGAGAGAGAGAGAGAGAAAGAGACCTCCAAAGAAAGGGGAAACTGACCAAAAGCTGCTCAAGTGTTTGACTGAATAATGATGGCAAATATTATTATTGTTGTAATTGTTTGTGATGCGCCACGCCCACTAATTGCATAGCAGCCCATTGCCCATTGTTATGGCAATCATATTAATTGAAATGTTTCACATGTTCCTTCCATTGTTTATTGCACAGCTTGGAGTTATGTTTAATAAATGCAATTGCCAAAATACTTGTTATATATTCTACGACCTATGCTCTCAGCTCAACTCAGCTCAGCTCAGTTTCTTGTTTGCTTCAATATAATTGCTATACATTTGTGTTAATTGGTCTGAAAACTGCATTGATATGTGAGAGAATTGGACATGAAGACTCAAATTGAAGCAGAACTCAAGAGTTCAGCTTTAAACTTGATTGAAATTCAGGTTATTACATAGAAGAAGGTAACTATGTCATTTTATATAGCATTATCTGTATGTATGTTTGTATGAACGTCTATATCTTGGAGTTAATAAATGCTATACCTACCTTTCTTGACCACAACTGTGGTTGTGTTATAGTAATGAAACTACACTTATAGAATTTGACCAAGCCCCTGTAAATCTTAAAAAAAACGAGAGCAACAGTCGGGCGGCACGCGACAGTGGGATACCCTTCGACGTGTGTTGCCACAAAAACTATCTAATTGTATAATACTAATCGCAAGCTACAAATTAATCATAACACTGCAGTACGCTGCCACCTTGCATAAATTTCGATACGTTGCCAATAATTTTTCGCCGCAATTTCCTAGCGCGCGAAAGACTGCAAAAAGCGGTGTGAGCAGTATATATCGGTATTTCTTTATAAATTATGAATTGGCCAATATCGATAACTTGCAATATATCGAGCAATTAAAATTAATATTTATTTAATTGCATTATATGGTTTGTATTTTTTACTGACTCTAAAATATGAATTAACTTCAGTGTTTATTGTCCTATCGGGTTGCAATTTGGAGGTTAAGTTCATAAAGTATTTATCTATATGTGTGCTAAAGAAATGAGTACTTGGAATGTAAATTCCAATGTAACTCAAAATTGTCGGATTGCGGGGGCGGTAGACGTGTTATTCCAAATTGAAATCAAACTTGATCTGTGTATGGTATACAGGAATCTTCATGCTAAATTCGGGGTCACTAGCTAGTAGCTGAGGTCGGCGCATTCATTCAGACAGACGGACATACGGACAGATGGACAGACAGACAGACAGACAGACAGACAGACAGACAGACAGACAGACAGACAGACAGACAGACAGACAGACAGACAGACAGACAGACAGACAGACAGACAGACAGACAGACAGACAGACAGACAGACAGACAGACAGACAGACAGACAGACATAACTCAATCGACTCGGCTAGTGATCCGGAGCAAGAATATATATACTTTGTGGGGTCTACCACGCCTCCTTCTGCCTGTTACATACATTTGCACAAAGTTAGTATACCCTTTTTGGACCATTTTCAATGGTCGAAGGGTATAGTCAATGTATGACTATAGTTTTCAAGCTGGAGTATTCATTTTTAATGTGCTAAATCATCATCTCCCAAATGATTTCCTATTTTGATTTGATTTGATGTGATTGCAAGCGATCAATTATTATTTATATTTTATTTTATTGAAGCGATAGGGTCTTTAAAGTTGTCCAATTGTTTTCGCAAAGCCCTTTCTTTTTAGACTTCTTAGAGGCCTGGCAGGGAGTAAGCATCTTGCCAGCATGCTGTGGTGTCTTTTAAGCCTGTCACTATATCTGCTAGTGTGCCTTGAGATCTACTCTTCCATTGTATGCAGATTCAGGTTCCGATGAGGGGTAGTGCCGCGTACATAGTATGGGCAGTTAGTGATGGTTCGCAAGGGTCGATTTTGCAAAACCTGTATTCGTTTGTAATTAGATTTTGCAGCAATACCCCAGATCTGCACTCCATATAGCCAGATCGGGGCTACACAATGGACGTAGACTGCCCTTTTGGCGCAAGCGATCAATAAACAAAGAAGTTTTTCAAAGAATATACTCTGTGAACAAGTAAGCTATTCTATCAGGTTTATCACCTTCGAGCACACTTGAATGTAGTTTTTCTACTTGTTTTTTGCATTTATAAGACGAGTAAGTTGAAGACTGATTGTACTCTCTCGCCAAATACTCAATACTCGCAAATCGTTTGACATTTTGACATATGGATTCATTGGCATTACGGCAAGTTGTCGTCTCGCTGCGCCGCCGATGGCCCCCAAGCTGCAAGAGACTCTTTAAAGTTGCCCAATTCTCTTGGCTTCCAGGCACATTCTGCATGCCACAATTTACTTTCTTTTTCCTTCTTCTTCTTCTTCGCTTCGAGTTGGCGCTCACTAACATCGTAATTGAATATAAATATTGCCTGGCTGCTGCTGCTGCTGTCGTCGTTGTTGGTTGCTGGCGAGGGTAGCGGGGTGTGTGTGTTTGGGGCCTGTGGGAATTTAGCTGCACGGCCAAACTGACGATCTCTCGCAGCTGGCAAACTTGCTGGCAACTTGCTCACTTTGGTGCTTCGTCGTCGGTTCACACTTCGCCAATGTCGATGAAATTTATACGCTATGCAGATTAATATTTAATAAATACAATAACGTTGCAAATTTCTAACCGTTTTTGGCTGCCTTCGAAATTAATTCCCCCAGCTTAACACCACAGCTCTCACTCGGTTTATCTTTCTCTTTCCTCCCCTCACTCTACTCGACCAAAGAAGTTTATGTGAAAGTCATACACTAAACTCAAATATGCACTATGTGTGTGTGTGTGTGTGTGTGTGTGTGTGAGTGTGAGTTTAGGGATTTCTTTATGCAAATTTGCCATAGCAATGTTATTTTAGCCAAGGATGAAAGCGCAGCACACTGCAACCTCACGGAGTGGGGCACATACTCTGGCGAAATTGTGTTCAAAATGCATAAGAGCGTGTATTAGTGAGTACTCATAAATATTACCATATGCACACACTCACACCCACACACACCAACACACACACAGACATACATCTTGTGCGTCCACTTTTCTTAGTTTGCCTGGGCCAAGTTTAAATATGCTTTAAGTAGAGCGCACAGATTTATCGAACCATAAAAAAGAGCTCCATGGAGAGATTCGACGATGCGTTATGATATGTCTCTCGGTCCAGCTCTGTGTGTGTGTGTGCGTGTGTGGGGAGTGTGCGCCGCTAAATTGAAAAACGAAATGAAAAGCGTCCAGCGTGAAAACAAAAGATATGCCTGCACACACACACAGAAACACACACACACACACACATAGAACCACCACGCGAGTGATATGTGCAAGATACGAACTTGAATTAGTTTGCCGCACATAACGGTACTCCTCTCTAAGTCCATTCTGCCACTGCCCCAGCTGTCTGTACTGTCCGCGCTATCGTGGAAATTAGAAATGGAAAAATCTGCTTTTCTGCCAAAAGAAAATGCAAATGGACTTTGCTTTCCACGTCTCTTCAAACTGCTTTGACTTGTTTCTCTCTTACTTCCCTTCTTCGCTTTGCTGCTGTGATACCGTCTATGGATGCGTCGTGTCATGTCAATTTCGGTAGCTACCATATTGTTTTTCTCTTTTCTTGCCTTCGTTTCCAATAATAGATTTTCCAAATGCAACTGTCATGCCAATAACAAGGGAAAACATTTATAGTTGTCCTGCAGGATGTTATTTGGAGTGCATTTCATTGTTAATTTTTCACAAATATTGCTCATAAAACATTAACAAAAGAAGGTTAAATTCGCTTTATACCTGCTAGCCATAGGGTAGTTTCGGAGAGTATAAGAGCTAGGACTTCCAAGAATATATGAAATAATACTTTAGATTTTAGCCACGCTCCCCTAATAAATCTATAAAAAGTGAATTGAATTTTTAGCAAAAGAAATGATTATCAATGCCTTAATAATTTCAAAAATTTAGTAGCAATCGGAGAATCTCCATATAACTTATTTTAGAAAAAATTTTAAGGAGGTACTGATTGCAACACAAAATACGCTTAACAGAGAAGTTATTTATTTAAGAAATCGTTTTAGTCAGTGGGATATCGGGTATTTCACAGTCGAGCATACTCGACTCTAGTCGAAATAGTTTTTCACAGTTTCAATTAAAATTTATTTCTCTTCAGTTATAATTTAATTCAATTGCATTTAGTTTAAGCATTATTCATGAATGCAACTGCAGTCAGTACCGTAATTAAATTTGTTTCCAATTTATAAACCTATAAGAAACTGCAACTTGCCGTCAGCGATGAAACGTTAAACTATTAAAACTTCTTTATGCTGATTTTAGTGCATTTCACCAAGTTTCTGGCATCGTTACTTCCCCTCCTGCTTATAGAGAAGACATATGGCATGTGTGTTGTGTGTGTGCTCCGTTTTTATCAACGTTTTCTTTTGTCGTTTTGCTGGTTTTTACTGTTTGTTTTCACATCTTCAGCATTCTCATCGCCATCATCATCATCGTCATCATCATCATGATGGTGTGCAACATCAACGCACTTTGTATTTAATGTTTTTAATGGAAAAACTTTGTAATTCTGCCGCCGCTGGAACAGTTTTCTTTGCCAGGCGCATTTGTCATAGGCCCAGCAAGGCAAACCTACAACTACGCCAGATACATATGTATCACACATGTATGTATGTGTGTGTGTGTGTACACCAATCTCTAAACTTCAAACCGGTTGCCCTGAGGGAGTCGCTTAAGCCACTCGACTGCATTTTGCAACTCTGCAATGTTTGCTTTTGCCTTTCGCAGATCCCCGCCTCGCAGTTTGGTATTTCTTTTTTCTTTCTCAGTCGAGCACTACTCGAATCTACTTATACCCTGTAGCCAATGCAAGAAGTTGAGTTTACCTTTGCTTTGCATAAGTTTCCAAGTTAAGTCTCGTTTATTATTAGAGTTGCAATTAGAACATTTCTTAGTTAGGCCTAAGGTGTTTTCGGTTTAAGTCCTGTATTATCTTTAGGTACAGGGTATATAAGAGCTCTAGAGTTGATCCTTGCGCTTTTCAACTTGTTCTCTTTTGGGTTTTTATGCCTCTGCCCCCCATCCAAGTGACAGCAGCAGCAGGAATCGAAAGAAGCCAAGGGGTATTGGCAGCAATCGAGAGCTGCCTGGCAAACAATTCTTAAGTGCCTTCCAATATTTAAGCAGGCTTCCAATTCGATTGCTATTTGCTGTCATCGCATGGCGTTGTCTACGCATCTACCCAAGTGGAGTGGGAAGGCATGACAGATGGTTGGGAAAGGGGGAACTTAAAAAGATACACGACATGTGCCTTTTAAGAACTTTTTAAGACGCCACCAGCTTGCTTAGTGTCGATTTTATTTCAACTTTTTAAGTTGTCCAAATGAAAACTGTCATTGGTTTCCAAACACGAGCACGAGTACGAGTATATCCTGTTTCTTGTATAAATTCTATTGTCGAATTTCATATTAATTGATTTAATTAAATGAACAAATTTATACAGAATAAGATGGCACATTTTCGCACAAGGGATCAGCTGTACAGAGAGTGTGCTCTGCATTGCAATGCGAAGCACATGAGTGTGTGTGTGTTTACTGCTCATGACATGTGCTCTCTTGTTTATTGAGCCTTCGCAGAATTCTCAGGCAGTTGCTCATTAGCCCAAAGAGTGTTTCTAATTATAATATGTTATCAGAACTCAAATTTTGAAATGTATATTTTAGATTAAAGCTTTATAACTGCATTCTAAACTAAAATAACTTCAGCACACTTGACTTTTGGATACCTTGTAGACTAAGATATAGGAATTAACAGATAAAGTTAATTTTCCCTCGACCTGGGAATTTCAACAGATGATTCACAGACTGGGTCAAAATAATAGTAGTGACCGTTTTGCTAATCTTAATTATATAGTATCTGTATTTTCGCGATTCCTTGTAGAATGTACTTGAAACCATCACACTTGTAACAGTCCAAAGATGTAGTAGGTATATGATAATGTACAGAATTATTGACCTATCTCATCGCATTCTATTAATTTTCTGCTCCTTCGGACATTTTGACCCTGTCATAAATATAGTAATGTCAGTAGTCGGGTCGCTATAAGTATCTAAGAATCCTTTTCACTCACTCCTCTCTCTATCTTTCCTTTCCTTCCCTTCTTTGATGGTAATGAATGAGAAATTAATTGGAGTTCACTGCTCTCCCCTTAGAATTCGCCTCTTTAAGGCCGTGTTCTTACAAATCAAATTAAGATTATTGGCATGCAAATTAGACTCAATAAATTTCAATTAAATGCAAAGTAAAAGGGAAGAGAAGAACGGATTCGTTCTTGTTTTTTGCCTACGCCTTTTTTAACATGTTTTTCGTTCCTTTTTCTTGTTTCTGAACTTATTTTCTGCTCTTTGTGCCGGCAATCTCATTGCATTTAATTAACTGCAATTGCTAAATGTGGATTAGGCTGTGCTCTCCCTGTCTCTCTCCTTCTAGATTCCTCTCTCTCTCATCAATTATTTACGAACACGGCGAAATGGCGATAAAGAGTAAGCCAATTGAAATTTTCTCACACGTGGCATAAAAGTTGCCGCTGTTAGACGGACAACTCCCAGCAGCGCCACCTGGCGAAGCAAATAAAAACAAGTTTTACGTTTGCTGTGTGTGTGTGTGTGGTTCTTTCTTCTCTTTCCCTCTCACGGTGTTTTTTGAAGTTAACGCTGCATGCAATGCCTGAAATATTTCTAGAACACACAAGCACATACATATATATTATATAAACACACACACGCGCACACACACACACACACACATTTAGATACATATCTGGGATGCCTGCACGAGGCGTTAACAAAATGAAGTCAGCATTTTTATGATACTCGTCGTCGCATTTATGACGTAGTCCAGAGTATGTGTGTAAGTAAGCATGTTTGTATATGAGTGTGTGTGTACGTGTGTATGCACGTCCACTCTATGGGCGGATGGGCGTGCCTAGGGGGCCACTAGACAGTGTGTGTATATGGCGGTGTGTTGTGTCTGTTTAGTGGATGCTTCAAATGCGGATATTAGTTGTCGTAATATTAGAGAAAACACTGAGAGAAATAGTACACAGCAAGCTAAGAGTCAGAGGAACAAAGAACAGATATTCCTACTTTTATTTAATAATTGAAACCGAAATCGGCAATTAACGCGTGAATGCGTGAGCAAAAGTAACAGTTGCTTGTTTAAAATAGGAAAAGAGGCGAACGCCATCTGGCGGCAGTTTGTTTAGAAAAATGATGCGTTCAATAATGTGTGTTAGAGTGAGATACCTATACATACATGTGGATATGTTTACATTTAAGCGTGGGCGTCCCACTCTAACATACATAATTTTACAATGGCTTGTGATTGCTGCTATGTTCCAGCATTCTAAATGCAAATTATTGAGAGCAAAAAAAATGCATCATCCAATAGGAATCATTTTAAACTTGCGTGATTATCATGGCAAAAGTACGGAATGAGAGACGGCATGCAAGAAGGCATCGTTAAGTTTTGCCACGAGACGAAGGATATAATAAATGAAATTGATACATACACATGTGCAGTGGAAAGAGCTTACCAGGTTAATTGCAAAAGCGACAACTTGTTACAAATAGTTGCACATTTCTCTCAGTGCATTCATTGGCAATAGTTTGCTGGAGCATTTGCCGCCTTGCGTAATAACAAAGGCGTTGAACATTCGCTGTGCTGCACAATTTTATAGCTGCCACAAAGCGCGCTCACTGTATTTGCAATGAAAACGCACCTCAGCACACACTACACATACACCCACACACTCACACACCTACCCACACACACACAGACGTGAGGCTATAAAAGTGCGAAATACTCATTTATTAACATGAAGCTTACGAAAATGGCGTAGGTGCGGTTAAGGACATGGTTCACTCACAGACACTCACATACACACATACTCACCCTCACACTCGCTTGGAGTAAAAAGAAAACCACAACCAGGAGGGACAATCAACAGCGGGAGACAGTTGGGAGGGGGAGAGGGGAGTCGAGACTTGTCCAGCTGCTTGTAAATGTGTTTAAAATTGAAATTTCAATTTCAGGACAAGCAGACAACGTCCTGCAGCAACTGCAACTGCCAGAACTGAGCGCCTGCAATCCACAACAGCAACAACAATGCCAGCAACAACGCCAACAACAATGTAATGTGCACATTGTTGCATGTCTACAGTTATGCTACGTTGATCATCGTCCAAACAAACTTTAAAACAATTTCCCGCACAATTTTACTGCCAGGCCACTTGACAATGTAAACTGCAACCGGAAAGGCGGCAACACGCCCACACCCACTCCCCACTCACACTCAGGAACGCCTTACACACATGCCTGACTGTGTGTGTGCACATTCCGGAAAGCAAGTGGGCGTGGCACGGCACAGGGTGCAGGCTGCAGGCTGCAGGCTGCGTCTATCGATAATGCCGAAATGCTTTTGATTTGTGCAACTCTCTTTTGCACCGAGGCCAAATTGCTTAATCGCCTGTGTATAATGCAGGTGCTGCCCACCTTCCCACCTCCCGCTGACTGGGGGCACACATTCCACCGCACCGCCCCTCCCCTGCCGAATGCTGGCAATCGCACAACGCACACAGCATGCGTGAAAAATGCAATGCAAATTTCAGTTTGAAATCTTTTTTAATGCTGATCCAAGCGCCACACAAATCGTACGAATTTTCGCTTACGGTTTAATTATGCGTACGTAATGTTCAATCAGCGGAGATGGTGGGTGCTGAAGGGGAGATGAAGGGTGTAAAGGTAGAGGCACTGTCCCCCCAGTCGAGCTGCTAATCAGAGTAATCTCCCTTTCCAATAAAGTGTGCTCTTGACACTTTTATGAGCTGTTTTCTGGCCATAAAATGCCTTTTTTCCCGCTGCAGCTGTTGTAGTTGTTGTAATTTGTTGTCCATCCATAAAACTTGCAGAAATTGTTGCCATTTTGTGTTAGCATAAAGTTGAATGAGCAAAATTGCTGCATGTTGCATATTTTGAAAGGTCCGAGAGAGGGGCAACATTTTTATAGTGCAACACAAAATGCCAAATTTTGAAAAAGAATATTTCGAGTACACTGAAAGAATCATTTGGGTTTGGTATTTATAATTCAACTATAAATAATTATACATATATATATTTAATTATAATTTTATCTATTTATCTATTTATCTATTTATGTATTTATCTATTTATCTATTTATCTATTTATCTATTTATCTATTTATCTATTTATCTATTTATCTATTTATCTATTTATCTATTTATCTATTTATCTATTTATCTATTTATCTATTTATCTATTTATCTATTTATCTATTTATCTATTTATCTATTTATCTATTTATCTATTTATCTATTTATCTATTTATCTATTTATCTATTTATCTATTTATCTATTTATCTATTTATCTATTTATCTATTTATCTATTTATCTATTTATCTATTTATCTATTTATCTATTTATCTATTTATCTATTTATCTATTTATCTATTTATCTATTTATCTATTTATCTATTTATCTATTTATCTATTTATCTATTTATCTATTTATCTATTTATCTATTTATCTATTTATCTATTTATCTATTTATCTATTTATCTATTTATCTATTTATCTATTTATCTATTATATTATCTATCTTTGTAATGTATACATTTTTGAACTGACTGATATAATCTATGTATGATAGAATTATAGAAGTTGCAATGAGTCTACACAATGTTTTGATTTGATTTTATAAACAATATCGTAAAGTGAATTGATTAAAATGAAATACTTTACTTGTATATATATATATATATACATTGATACATATATACAAGTAAAGTATTTCATTTTAATCAATTCACTTTACGATATTGTTTATAAAATCAAATCAAAACATTGTGTAGACTCATTGCAACTTCTATAATTCTATCATATATATATATATATATATATATAGGTTTAACTTAGCAACGAAATGAATTCCATGTCCTCTGCGCAGTTTCGATGAAAATGAAATGACATGGAATTAATCGTATGCAATTCATTTCATTTGGATTGCATTTGATTCACCTGCAGCGAATAGACACTCAAAGTAGTCTATAATTGCCAAATATGAGTGGATGCATTCCGAATATCGAACTAGAGTTAATTACTGCTAGCAGCTGCCCAGAATAGAGACCTGAAATAGAGTTTGGCCCAAGACCAAGACATGAATCAATTACAAATTAAACCGATTAGAATGCAAATTATCGATTACGATGCTGACTTATAGAGTGTGCGCTGCAACTGGACGAGAAGCGAAGATGTCCGAAGGGAGGGAGAAGAGGAGGAGGGGAACCACCTTAGAATAACATGCGGTCCACAAATTACATAAGAGACAAACACTGAGACACGGCAGGTAGACTCATGGCAAGTGACGTGGGTGGTGGCGAGAGTGTGCGGTGGTTGGGTGGTTTTGTCGGCTGTTTAGGTTGTGGCAGTTAGACTTCTTGGGGCACCGCATTGTATTGCTATTGCTGGGCTAACCGAAACCCTCAGATGCACACATGCAAAGCACACTGAGGACAAACACTTTGAGTTGCCCTTGGACTAGTCCGTTGCAAGATGCTAATTAAATATGTGGCATGTCGCAAACTCGACTGTACATTATAATATTTTGTGTGATATGTCAAGAGAGATAAGAGAGGAAGGGAGGGAATGGGTGAAGAGATAGGGTACGTGTTGAGAAGTGTCCTTGTCTGCTGTTGCCACTTAACGCATTATCCTTTTGTTGCACGTTTGTTAATTTGTCTGGCAATGTTTAGCTCAAGTGCAGACGGTGTCAAATGCGTGTGTGGGTGCGATTTGTGTGCTCGCCAGCAGAATCTGAATAAATCAATTACTTAGTTCCTGCTGCGCTCCGCCGTTTGCAGTCTCAACACCTGCTCAAATATTGCCTCAGCTGCAGCCGTGTGCGTGGAAATCTACTTAAGTGCAAATGGGAAGCTGTCCAGCAACATGTCTAACCAGCATTGTCTGCTGTAGCCTCGAGGCGGATCACACAGATGCGGACGAGAGACAACTCAAGTCTCCAATGCAGACAAAGATACTTTATGGGCTTATGCTTTGAACAAGCTTGCAATTGATAACGGAAGCTAACGATTCGTATTGATACGAATTTGATAAGATAAGATTCAGATGAGATAAACATGAAAAGCACGAGAGATACAATCGACTTTTGTAAGCGTGATATTAAAATTTATTGAAATACGTCACTTTTATAGTTGGCGTATCATATTGCATATTTACAGGGAGACGATTCCAAATCTGTACGACCACTAATGTTATTTTTAATGAACTTATAGAGAATGAATGAATGAATAAACAATTTGATTGACAGATAGATACACAGATAGGCAGATAGATTGACAGACAGATGGCAACCGACAGACGGATAGACAAATACACAGATAGACAGAAAGACAGACAGATAGACTCATAGACAGACAGACGGATAGACAGACGGATAGAATGACAGATAGACAGACAGATACAGAAATGGACAGATGGATAGACGGACAGACGGCCAGGCAGACACACATACATAAAGACATACAGACAGACAAATAGACTGGCAGACGGCCTGACGGAAAAAGAGACAGGCAGATATACAGAAAGACAGATAGACAGACAAACGGACACACAGACAAACAGACAAACAGACAAACAGACAGACAGACAGACAGACAGATAGACAAACAGACAGACACACAGACAGACACATAGACAGACAGACATACAAACAGACAGACAGACATACAGAAATATAGACATACAAGCATACAGACATAAAGACAGATCGACAGACAGATCGACAGACAGAGAGAGAAATTTATATACAAAAAACAGACAGACAGACAGATACAGAGATAGACAGTTGGATAGACAGACAGACGGTCAGGCAGACACAAAGACATACAGACATACAGTCATGCTGGCAGACAAATAGACTGGCAGACAGCCAGACGGAAAAAGAAACAGGCAGATACACAAAAAGACAGATAGACAGACAAACGGACAGACAGACAAACAAAGAGACAGACAGATAGATAAACAGACAGACACAGACAGACAGACATACAAACAGACAGACAGATATACAGACATACAGACATATAGACATACAAGCATACAGACATACAGACAGATCGACAGACAGAGAGAGAAATTAATATACAAAAAAACAGACAGACAGATAGATAGACGGATAGAATGACAGATAGACAGACAGATACAGAGATGGACAGTTGGATAGACAGACAGACGGTCAGGCAGACACACAGACATACAGACATAGTCATGCTGACAGACAAATAGCCAGACGGAAAAAGAGACAGGCTGATACACAGAAAGACAGATAGACAGACAAACGAACAGACAGACAAACAGACAAACAGACAGACAGACAAACAGACAGACATACAAACAGACAGACAGACACACAGACAGACAAAAAGACATACAGATCGACAGACAGAGAGAGATAGTGGAGTCATTTCTGTTACACTCATTCAGTTTGCTGTCTCCAGTTCGAGGAAAAGAAATGCACTCTCAGCAATAGGACTTGAGTGCAAGATAATTTGAATGATCTCGTAATACAAGAATGTTGCTGCTTTAAGTGTGCACAGACTGCAAAGCTCAACCGTAGCTAACCTGTCGTTACTTGCTTTGATTGGCGCACTTATGTAGCAATCAGCAGGAGAAGTTGGCGAACTTTGCTAAGTTTTATATAGTAGTATACCTTGGACGATCGTTCTGGGGTTGTTCTTTCATATTTACACAGCGCATAACGCACATTTTCACGGTCCATTTCCGCATAATGACATACATTGTGCATATGTGTAGGAAACATGAGCGAACAACTTCACACTTGTAACGAATGAAATCACAATAATTTCAAATCAAATGTGGCACTTCCCCTTGCAGAAACTGCGAAAATCACATTAGGGATTTTCTGTAAGGCAAGCAAATTGCGTACGAGGAATGCCAACAACAACAAATGTGGCCAATGGAAAATGCTCTGTGGTCAGCAGAAAACAAGCTCGGGCTAAATCTCGTCGTGCACACAAAGAATTTTGCGCCACTTACCAGAGCGGAGAATTCCAAAAGTCAAAGTAATTTGTGCGTTTTTTTCTGCTTTCCTCGAATTATTTGTGTATTGTGTGTGCGTAGAAGGAGTCGCTGAAGAGGGGAAGGGGCAAGTATTGAATTTGGCTGGCAGCTAGTTGCGTCAACGCTGCGTATGCGTAATATTTCGCCCCAGCAACAATGGCAATCAGTGCAGCAATTGGATAGGATGTGTGAGGAGGGGGGAGGGGGGCGAATTGGGGAAACTCCTTCTGAACTTCACTGATTTTTATGATTTTCAAGAAGTTTTTTTCCTGTTGTCTGCATTACCACAAAATTTTCATTGCAAGCTGCCTTCGCCTTTCAATTCAATTGAACGTATTCCATTTTCTTTTATTTTTTTATAGTTTCCCTCGAGCTAATCAAGGGAGCACAAACGGAAACCCTTTGAGTACACACACACACACACACACACAGATTGACAGCTGTTTCAGTTGTATATTTTCAATTTGGCTGAAACCGCAATTTGGGCGCTTCTTTTCTCTTGAAGGGAAATAAATTAAATGACTTGAAGTACTTTCGGCGGAAATCAAATCAAATAATCTATGCTTAGAGTATGCGCTGCACTCCTCATAGAGTATATATGTATGTATATCAAGAGCATTTATTGCCTGTACGTGTTGCACGCATCGGAGACTGCGAAATGTGCGCAAAATTGTTGGAAACTATTACAATTTGATATATGCGCAATTTAGTTGAATGTATTTGCGGCCAAGTTTTCCTATTCCCCCCTCCCCCCCTCCCCACCTCTCTCTCTCACTCTCTTTCCTACTTGGCCTAGCCTAGCTTGGGCTGCTTCTAGTTTTCTTTTTTCTTTGTGCTGCTCACTTGCCATGTTATGCGGCCATTTTGCGGCTTGGGGGCCAACAGCTGTTGCAAATTTGGCCATAAAAATAAATTTTACTTAGCGATTTACTTTTTATTCGACCCTGGCATGCCGGGCTGCAGTTCTGGATGAGATTTTAACAAAATTAAAAGGAAACATTTGTAGATATGGTCTGAGATGAGACATGCCTGAAGGTCAAGCGCAAGCTGAGTGGGCAATTCAGATCTATTATGGAGGAGCAGGAACAATCCCTGCTGGTCGGGGCAACAGAGTGGCTTTCCTTCTTTAATAATGAGCTAATTTAGGCAATTTAGAAACGAGTTTTGATACGAGTTTGCTTATTTTCTAATAACATTATCGGCGCATGATGATGCTTTAATTGCCGTCCGTGTGCTGCATATCGAATTGCAATGTCAACATTTATTTAGCTGCAGCCTGCATACAAAGCAAAGGGGCACAGGTTGAGGGGAGGGTGTCAGGGGGTCAATTGACAGGGGCGTGTACGCTGTACGCCGGTTTGGTTTATTGCACGCACAATTAATGCGCATGCCAAGTAATTTATTTTGCAGCGCCAGCAGAAAAACAATGAATAATAACAATAAAAACAAAGGACAAACAACAACAACAATAACAACAACAACAGCAATGAGAGAAAGAAAGAACAACAAACAAATGGCGAATAATAAATGATAAACTGAGGCCCTCGAAAAACATTTGCTGCTGCCCTTAAGCACATGTGGGGGCAGAGGGGGAGAGGTGGAAGGCTGGCGATGTTTGCAAATAATGTAATTATCCATCGGTATGTGCGATAAATGCAAATGAAGCAGGGCCGATTGACGTGCAGCTTATGGGAATGCTGTAATGCCCGAGGGAGGAGAAGGACGGCCTCGATTAAGTGTGGATTTGCGGACTGTGGGGAGGGGGCTGCGGGGCACTTTTCAATTAAAGAGCGTGGAGAGAAGAAGCGTAAGAAGATGCAGATAAAGAAATTGTCGAGCACGGGGCGTATGCGTAATGCATGAGTGCACAGTGCGCATACGCTGCGTGGTCCCGCTGCGGTTGCAGCAACAAAGTGACATGCAAAAGTCGTAAAAGGAAACGAGCGCAGCGGCGAACGACAACAAAAGCCATGGCCAGAAGGTTGACGACAGCGAAGTTGACACAAGTTAATTACAGCAGGTCGAAAATGGGCAGCAACTGCAGCGGGCGAGGGGGCAGGGGGCAGGAGGAAGGGGAAGTGCTGACGCGGGTGTGGTACGAACTTCTCGCTGCGACTTTTTGGCCGTTCGGGTCACATAAAATTACTTGTATTACGCGCAGAGTTGTCGAGCGACACCTCTGAGCTCCTTGCATAGCTTTTTACGTATCTCCCTCTCGCTCTTCCTCTCCCTCTCTCTCACTCGCACTCCTTCTTCATCCGTCTCTTTTTTTGTTGCAACTGCCGTTGGCTTTTACTGCATCCTTTCGGCCATGTCACTTTTGGGCTTAATTGTTGTGCACGCAAAGTGCTGCGAATGAGGGCCAGCCAAAGTTTTGCAAGCCCTTTTTCTCGCTGTCTCCCTTTCTATCTCCCTCTCTCTCTTTCTCCTTCTCCCTGTCTCTCTCTTGAATTTTACTATGACAGCACTCGCTATGTTGTCGCGCTCTTAGGGTGTCCTCCTTATGCACTATGACAGCCAGTAAGACGTGCAGACAACATATACTGACTAGGAGGCTACTTTGCCATCGCTTTGTGCTTAGTTCGCGCTTTTCAGCTCTCTTTATGATCAGCAAAGTTAGACAAACGCAACAGTTAAATACCCTTTGCCCAGCTTTGAAAAACTGTTGGTAAATTTACTAACAATTCATAAGCTAAAGTCTTCTTCCGCCTATTGCTTTCTCGCTTTAACACACATATGCCGATACGCACTAAGGGCACTGGGAAACATGAATAGCTTTTGTTCTGAATGACCAATCTGATTGAAATTTATGATAAAGGTAGACATTATTGTCAGCTAAGTATATTTTAAAGTCAAAAAGTTTTAGCTTTCATGCGACACCTAAAAATCAAGCATATATATTTAAATATTTACTTGCCGGGGCGGTGGGCGTGGCATGCAAAGTTTTTTGTAAAGTGTATCTGCGCATGACATACAGAAATCCTCATGCCAAATTTGGTATCTCTAGCATTTATAACAGCCGAGATCTGTGTGTTCATACAGACAGACAGACTGCTAAAAAAGACTTTATCGACTACTACTACTACTATATGGTCCGCCATGCCTCCATTTGACTGTTACATACATTTTCACAGAGTTGGTATACCCCTTCTTGACCATTTCCAAAGGGTATGATAGAATAGGAAACTGTAAAAATTTGATATATCTCCCTCACACATTTCTCGCCCCAATTCAATTAGCTTCTCTCCAACTGAACTCTTTAAATTTAATCAATTTCTCGCGCTTGGGATGCACATAAAAGGGCTCTCAATCATTTAACGGCTGAGACAGTTTCGGCATGCAGCACAGTGACTGCGAAAGTTGTGCGCACATACATATAGTGTATACGCTGCATATATATATATATTTATATATAGTTGTGCTTTGTGTATGTGGGGCAAACAACAAGCCGGAGCATTGTTTAATTGCCCGTTGAGCAAATTAAAACTGACAGAGCTACAAAATCGGGCTGACTATGGCTGCAGCTGACCGTGGAAGTGTTGAAGTTTTTAATTTATTTAACTGCAACTATGTTGACCAGGCTCTGTATGTGTGTGTGTTAAGGGGGGAGAGGGATGGGGAGTACTGGCATTAAAATAGTTTAGCCAAAAGCGCAAAAGGCAAACTACAAATTTATGTCAACATTTCGAATGCGAGGCACGACGAGACAGTGCAGCCGCAGAACAAGAGGACAACAGGACAGTGGCAACGACGACTGGCGACAGTCGACAGGCGACAGGCGACAAGCGACGCTTAATGTGCATTTTGGTCACTTAAATGGGCCCCAGCTGGGCCAGGGCTGGAGACTGAGGGCTGCACACTGTGGGCTGCTGCTCCCAGCTGGGCTTTTTATTACTGCAGCATATTTATCTTCATCTTGGACGTCGGCGCGTTCGAGACGTGCATTTGATGGGCTCCCCCTGTACCCCTCAAGAAGGATGTTACTGTGACTGTCTATGTGTGTGTGTGTGTGCCTGTGTAAGTGTGTGTGTGTGTGTGTGTGTGTGTAACAGGCCAATGCAGTCAATCGTCGTGCATTGCCTCGTCCTCTTTGCTGTTTTGCGTTTTTGATGTCAGCGCTTGCTTTGCTTTTGCTTTTTATGGTGCCAAAGTTGCCACTTGTACTGCCTGCCCCACCTCCCCTCTCTCCCTTCCCCTTGCTCATTGCACTGCCCTTGTGGCTGCAACTCACGTTGCATTCGAGCCGAGGCAAGGCGAGTGGAGTCTTCACTTGCCGCTGGACATTCATAATTCTCTTTGAATTTATGAACACTAAACTGTTATTTACGATACTCCATGGCATTTAATGTTATACAAATGGGACTGTGGGGAGCTGAACTGGAACGGCAATAGGAATGGAAACAGAGGAGACGACTGCAACTAGAATGATATGGCAAAAAATGCAAGGAAATTAAAGCCAAAGGAAATTCAGGCAGTTAGTTAAGCACATGAGGGGAACAGAATGCTGTGTGTGAAAGGGGAAGAAAAGAGACAGAGTGAGATAAAGACAAGAGAGATAGAGAGAGAGAGAGAGAAAGGGAGATAGAGAGAAGAGAGAAGAGAGAAGAGAGAAGAGAGAAGAGAGAAGAGAGAAGAGAGAAGAGAGAAGAGAGAAGAGAGAGGAGAGAGAAGAGAGAGGAGAGAGAGAGAAGCGAGAGAGAAGAGAGAGAGAAGAGAGACAAAGCGACGATCTTGGGGGCTCTTAGGTGACACTAATCTTTTATTTATTTATTTATTTAACGTCAACTAAATCAGTCGACTAAAATTAAAATTAAAATAAGATTATATTAAATTAAAATTGGTAATTTAAAAAAAGAAAATAATTTAGATTTTAATATTAAATTTTGCAATATGTCAAAAATTTAAAATGAATTAAAAATATATATTTTTAAATTTAGGCTCTTTAAATTGCTTTTTATATAATGTACTGTACCATAGCTTAGTTTACTTAACACTTCTAAATATAAAGAAAAACATTACTAATTACATCGACTCCTTACTCTATTTTATATAAGCGAAAACATCTGCAGTTTATGGGAAATATATATTTTTGTTCAGTTAAAAAAGCGTTAATTTTCGTCACTTGCACGTCAAGAATCTCAACTACAACAGAAACTAAGTACAACAAATTTGACTTAAAGCTTTCTGTGTGCACTAGCTTTGGCAACTTGTAACATTTTTCGAGTGCCCCTGTAGGTCGGGGGCCCTTGGGCTCGCCTCGCTACGCGCCTGCATCGCTTGCACCTGCTGTCCATAGAGCATAAATAAATATTTATCCGAAACATTCTGCTCAATTTGCGTGGTCCAATTTGGCCATGATATTTATTTAGCCACCTGTTTTGACATGCAAATTGCATGTGAGTGTGTTCCAGAGATGAATAAATAATACATTTGCAACGTTTTTTACATGTGATTGCCATGAAAGTGATGCGCAATTAATTTGTGTAAGCAGAACTATGAAATTTCAATTACTTGCTGAGCATTCAGAGCATTCCTTGGCTTATTACAAGGAGTTGTCAGAGCGATGGCTTTGTCTATTGATTTATTGTTTGTGTGCACTGACTGGCCAGTATTTTTGTCAACGTCATCAATATAAATCATACACTGTGTGTGCAGTTATTCATTCATTCATTCATTCAGCACATACGTCTGGGGCTGAGCAGCTCGTTCAACATTTTCGCATATTACTCGCAATAATTTCCTACAAACACAGTTGAAAATGATTTGATAATGAAAAGGAAATTAAGTGCATGCTGTCCTTGTCTCCTTCTCCTTCTCTCCCTGTCTCTGTCGCCGTCTCTGTCTCTCATTCGCTCACATGTACTTGGCGGCAGCAGCTGTTGCTGCCATCTCGGTCTGCATTCGAGTGCCAAACATCCGTTTCCGCCGTTCGCTGTGCCTCTCTCTCTCTCCCCCTCTCTCTCGCTCTCTTCTTGTCTCTGTCTCTGATATGATGTGATATGTTGCAGTTGCGTTGTGTCTGTGTGAGTGTGTCTTTTATGCATATTTCAAATAGAGCTGCATATTGCAGGCAACCCAGTCGGACAGACATTCCTCTCCACTGAGGTCTGCACCGGGCAATGCCATTGTATTCCAATTGTTGCCCAGCCAGTTCCTTGGCTTACTCCCCTTTACCTTCACCTCCCCCCTTGCAGTCGGCAGTCTCAGCCAGCAGCGGATGCAGCTGAGCCCAGGCAGCAGGGGCAACTGAAGCATATTTGCATGCCTGTCTGAGGAGTGGAAGGAAGCTTATTCGGTGTATTGGCTTAGACTAGTGTCCAACTACTCGGCCGGAGCCGGTGCAGGAGATGGTGCGGGAGCTGGCCGCAATGCCGGCTATCGGTTACAGTAATTTCCATTAGGATGCCGCCCTGCCACGCCCGGCCACGCTATTCAAATGTTATCGATGCCTTTCAATTGTGGCAATGATTATGACGAGAGAGAGAGAGTCCTTCGGGCCAGCCTGGCCAAGTAGTTGGCTTAATTGTCTGACCAAGGATCTTAGACATGTCTGCTGCACATCCTCTTCTTCCATTGCAATACGAGAATACATGTAGAAGATAGACAGTGTGGAAATAAATTCAAGTTACAGCTAATTCGATTTATTGGAATCAATTTGGTAAACAGAACTTTATAGAATATTCTCTAGCAATAGGGAATAGAAAGTTGTATACATTTTCTTCTATGCTAGTAATATTTTGGAATTATTATACAATTTACTTAACGCAGACCTGCATTTGCAAGAGCCATCAACTGTTGTATACCCTGTAATATGAGTAACTTGAATAGTTCCTTCATTTTCAACGAGTAGTTTCCATTAAAGACGTACGCGGGTCAATGACTGCTTGAACTAACACTGTCTCTCAATCCGTCTCTCTCTCTCTGTTCTACTCTAACTCTTTTTCCCTTATTCTCTGCCCTTTTATTCCTACTTCATACTCTCCACTATCTCTATTAGAGCTTTCACAGTGAATAGATTGTTTTGTTTTGTTTTGTTTATTTCATCGCCTGCGGTCGAATTTAATTATATTTTGCGCACTTCTTTCGAACAGTCAAGCATAGGCGCCCTCCCTTCCCTCATCTTTCCCCTTCCATAGGCTCAATGTCTTTGTTTACTTTAGCAATTGCTCAATTAACTCGACCACAGGATAATAATCACAACAACAGCTTGAAAATGGAGCGAGATCTCAGTGTTGCCATAAAAATGACCGACTTTCGCTGCGAGGCATCGATGAAGTTGTCGACAATTTGTTTTGTTTTCTTATTGTTATTATTCATAGCCTCCCCCCCCTGCCTACCCCGCTTGGCAACATAATTATGTATAAATAATTTCTGCGCACTTAGGCAGGAGAACAAAGGCAACAATTTGATTTGCTTAGGAGTTGAGTGCATTCGCAATGATTCACACTAATTGCGAGCTTGTTTTGTTGCTCTTTGAAGTTGCCGCACCCCAAAAAGATGTTCATAAAATATGCAACAGCATTTCGAAACGCAATTGTAAATTGATTGGCAACGCTGGTGAAGGGGGATGCTAACAGGAAAGGGGGGGGGGGAAGGCAGTAAATACAGTCAACATTGGAACAAAAAGCAATTTTAATTGGCATCAGCTCAAAATTGACAATTCTAATGCGACTCGTTTATTTTTAAGGCCTGTTGCAGTAGACGGACCTTGTACAGTGGCCATCCCAACTCCCTCCCAATTACCCAGCAATTTGGCCAGACTATGCTACTGTTGTTGTTGTTGTAGCTACTGCAGTCGCAGCGCCAAATGTCATGTCAATGTTAAACCCATAAATCGATGTGCAATATTTGCCAGTGCTGCCAGTTACGACAACTGCCACAAGGACTCTGTGGGGTTGGGGGCATAGTGGAAATAACAGTGGCATAGTCAGAACATGCCCAGGGGGGGGGAGGGGGTAAGAGGCATCCTTTGACATATGCAAAACTTGGCATTGCCACAGACGAAATATAACTGAGAAGGAGACTTTGCTTCTTCCTTTAGTTTTTCTATTTTCGCAGTTATGTGAAGGGAGAATAAGAGGAGGTTTTTGAGTTGAAAGTGTGTGTTTGGAGCCAAGTGAGCAATTTGCTGTCCGTTTATGGCAATGTTAGTACTTCCCAAAGCACATAGAAAGTGCAGGAATATTACATTTAGTTCGCTTAAGCAAAGTATTTCTCTTCGATGTTGGGCGGGCTTAGGCAGTTTTCTGGTGTGTTTTTCAGCAAATTAGTTTGAATTACGAACTAACCTACAGTAGTGCATATTGTTGCCAGCATAAATAAATAAATAAAAACGTGTTGCATATTTTGTGGCAACAAAAACGAAAACTGTACATCCACTATGTAAACCTCTTATAGAACTCTTGTGTAATTTTACTGAATTTTATCAAATTAGAAGACAGTATAAATTTATATATTCAAAATCATCCTTAAAATATTTATAGGTTTATGGAGCCCTAAAAGGCGGGGCCAAATTTTAAAATAACTTTGAAAGAAAGTAAAATGCATTTGTATTGTGTTTCTGACAGTATTATACAGGTAACAGGCAGAGATTAATCTGTTCATACAGAGGGAAAGACAGACATGGATATCTAGTCTACATCTTTATGATGTTGATTATGGAAATATATACTTTTTATAAATCGCATACATGTGCTTCTGCTTGTTATTCGTATTATATCCTTGCTTAAAAATAGGTTTTGTTTTGGGACTCATTTAAATATTCCTTTTTTGTTTATTATTATATTCTTTGGGGTTATTTCTTCACCCTGTGATGTTAAGATACAATATTCTGATGTACGAATTCTTCACTTAATAATAATAATACAAAAAAAAAAAAGGAAAAACAAAAAATTCTTTGAGGTTAGATTTCATTAGTAACCAATGCATTAAGTGTGTATTTTAACTGATTGGAAATGGTTAAAAGACTTTGTCTTATAACTGACTAATGTTTGTATATGGAATAACAGAATATATGCCTAAAAGATGACCTTTAAAGAACTTAACTTAATGAATAACATCATACAGTTGGTATATATATCTTAAAAATCTTTCTGCATTTAGTTCCATTTTGACATGTGCTCGGGAGTTAATCAAAGATGCGTCAATTTAATGCTCAAGCAAAGAGTATAAACGTCGCTACTTCGGCTTAATGACTCACACACACACACACACAGGTGCAGATGTACATATGTATGTGTGTGTAGGTTAAGTACAGGTATCAACATGCACATCATCAACTTTTCAGCGCATATAACATGCGATTTATTTAACAAGCACTTGAATTACAGCAGGCAACGTGAGCCCTGAGCTGTGAGTTGGGCGCGTACCTTACCGCGACCCTCCTCTTGTATCTGCCCCTGGCCAGGCCTTAACCCCTGCAGGCCCTTGGCGCTGCTGCCACCTTTTTTGCTTGTACGTCAAACTGTCAACAGAACTGTCAAGTCTCAATGCCGCGTCCGTTTGTCGCTTCCGCTCGCTCACCGCCCAGTCACGCCTCCCCCTGACCCTCTCTCACTCTATCTCTCTTTGCTTTTATCTGCAGCTGTTGCTGTTCCACTGTTTCGTATCTTCATTTGAATTCACACGCTGTATCTCTTCTGCGTTTGTCTTTGCTTTGACTGTTTCTCTTTCCCTTTTTGCACGTAAACTGTTTACCTTAATTAAAATTATGTGCAGCACACAAACAGTTGGCAACGCGGCTCCCAAAATTGTTTGAGCGTAATAATAAAGTCATTTCCGTTGCCAGATGAGGGAGAGAGAGAGAGAGAAAGAGTGAACTGTGCTAGGAAAGCGGGTTGTTGCTGCTCGTTGATTACCTGTAATTGCATGTGTAAAACCTGCAACTGATGTGTGTGTGAAAGTGTGTGTGTGACTGAGTGAGTGTGTGAGGCGTGTCATAAAGTTTGCTTGGCAAAAATTCATCTGCTTGGCCTGTAGTGCATGTTAAACACGAAAGTAGGGGAGAGGAGGGTTTTGCTAGTTAGTTCAAGGGGGAGAGAGAGATGGCAATGATGTGGGATATGTACATTAATGTACCTTAAGCTTTTAGTGAGCTTCAGCTTGTTACTCTTTCCTTTAACGTGCAAGGTTCTTATTTTTAGTTTATGGTGCATGGTCACCCTAAAAATAAGCACTTGAAATTGGTCAAATTAATAGCCGAAACGTGTATTCTTGACTGATAATGAATGTTCTAACAACAGTGTAGCGTGGTGTGATGTGTGTTATCAAAATTTAAAAATGCTCTCGCACTGTGCTAAGGCAGTATCCAGGGTCATTATGGCATGACATTGCTTATATAACATTAAAAGATATTTAGATTTAATGTCTCATCAAAGCTGCACCTACCCTATTGTACTGGCTACTAGATCATAGAAAAAATGAAGAAATAAGTAAGAAACTAACCCTATTAAGTTTACAAACCCTAAGCGATAATTATAATAATTTTAATATTTTTATTATTTATTCATTTTTAAGAAGATTTTCTCTGCGTTTTAGGAGCTGAAACGTCAGAGCACGTACTCACAGTAAGTCAGCTTCTTAATATTAAAGAGATAAGTTCAATTTGTCTATGATAAATATGAGAATTGGACTATTAATTAACATTGATTTTATGTATAGTCAAAAGGTTATAGAATTTCAACACACAACATGAATATAAACAGAGGACTTTCTTGTGGGGTATTGTTAGTGCCTTTGCAGGGTACCTTAGTGTCAGGCATAATGGAATTTAATTTTCCTTATTTGTTTTTTATAATTTAATGAAATTTATTAGTTGAGTAGATTTTGTGCCAAATTAAAAGCTTCGAAAAACTTTGCAAGTGACTTAGAATATCAGCTTAAAATCTCCTCTACTAATTGCGGCTTTAATACGCTCGCTTGCAATGCGCACTGAGCGCTTAAGCCAAGCATTTACAGTTATCTGTAAGGGAATTGCAACTGCAGTTGAATGTGCGGGGCACACGCGTTGTGCCTGCAGCAGTTGCTCACATGTGTCAGGTGCGTCTCACGTGCTCCCCCCCTCCCTTCTCTTTCCCTTCCCCAAGCCCATCTGCAGCATACCTGGTGCTGCCGTCGCTGGCAGCGGCTGTCTCTGAGTGTCAGTTGGTCTGGCAACGCCTGGATCTGATGCTGGTTGGGCGCGTTAAGCGTAAAATGATGCAAATTACTCGGAGGCGTAGCACCTTCCCTTGCCCCTCTTTCCTTCCCTCGCCCTTCCCCATCCGCAGTGCAGAATGTGAAAATGGAATCGCTAGTGCTGCAGTCATGGGGAAGGGGAGAGTTGGGGGTTCATGAAGGGGGCTGGACAACTGTTTTTGTCGTTTGCTGTAAAAAGCTTTTTAAACTTTTCGAGCTGCCCAAAACTCGACTCGAGAAAATTAAAAGCGAGAGATTTTCTTATCGTTTTTCTTGGCTTGCGAACTGACAAGTTGATGCTTCTGCTGCCAGCAACAGCATGAAATTATATATCATATATATCTGTGCTATATATGCCAGTGTTGGTATTGTGTTTATCCATATGGCAACCTTCATTGCGCATAGGCTTAGCTGACGTTGGCCGATTTCTAGCCGTTTACCCTCTGCCTCCGTCTCTTTCTGTTCCTCTGCCCCCTTCTCCTTGCCCCATTTCCACTTGCCTTGCGGCCAATCGGCTTTTTTGCAAAGCCTTTTCAGACACATTGACAAATTGAGAACAATTCAATTTTTTGGCTTTACTTGCGGCTTTTTCGTCCTGTCGCCGCGTTGCTTTTGTTGTGCCCACTTGAAGGCGGGTTGACAACTCTACAGGGGTGTGCGGGAGGAAGGGAGGTGATTGTAGGGGTACCATTGTCTGCAAGGCAAGTGATTTACTAGCCGGAGCTGCCAAGCTCTTCCTCCCTCTCTGTCCCACTCTCTTATTCTCTTCTCGCACTTATTATTATTGTCGTTTATTTATCTGACGCCTGCGTTTTGTGCGACTCGCACATAAAAAGCAATAAATATTAAATTGTATGGGGGGTACGGGCTGTGGCAGAGGGGTGGGGCGGAAGTGTGTGGGCGTGGTCTGCGGCTTACCGCTGCCTGTGAATAGACAGTTCTATTTGTTGCGAAACTTAAACAAGCAATTAATTTATTTCGAGTACCCAAACGTACTGTATAAATTATGTCATCGCGAAGAAAGTGCCCGATATGATATAATAAATTGCCATAGAGATGATTTTCCTTGGAGAAGTGAGAATAAATCAATAATTCATTAAATACATTTTCTCTATTTTAAGAACCATTTATTTATTTGTTTCTAAATATTCTGTTATATACCCACTATTCAACTTGTTCAATTATATTTCAAAAGTAAACAAAACGTTCTAAATGCCTTCACTCTTTCCGTATTTTGTCTATTCTAACCTTGCAAGTTCAATATGATCTTAACTGGTTGTTGCTTTTTCTTTTGCTCTCAATTTTTTGCATTTAGAATGCTAGAACATAGCAGCGAATATAAGCACTTGTAAAATGATGTATGTGGGAGTGGAATTCCCATACATAGTTGCATATCCATAGGTATGTATGGGCATCCCACTCCAACACACAGCATTGTACGCATGCAGCAGTTGGAATGAAAGACAAGCAAGAAGTGAGAGATTCAAAGCTATTGCCCATCTCCTTTGTCTAAACAAACTACCGCCAGGTGGCGTTTGTCCCTTTTCCTATTTTAAACAAAATGCTGTTACTTTTGCTCACACATTTCCTTGCATTGCCGTTTTGTCTCTTTTCAATTGCCGATTACGGCGAACACATGTTTTAATCGCAGTCTGCCATGAGCCCAGCACCACTGCCACAATTGTGCAACCTTCGAAAATTTTAATGCAATTATATTACGTATGAAAAACATAAAAAATACCAACCCTTCAATTAATAAAAAGAAAAAAATAAAAACAAAAATACTTGTGTTATTGGCTTTAGAGTCCGCCACAGAATCTACTCAGTTACTGCTCAACATTTAAGAGGCTTAGCAAAGTTACATTTTAAATAATGCTAAAGATTTTCAGCAGCGGAAATCGATTTTCAGTCAAGTTTTTGTACTAAAAGTTAATACTTGAATGTCTTCCATATATATTGTGCGATCTTAATGAAAATTTCACAAAATGCCCACAGTGCTGCAGATTTAAAGGCAGGTACCTATATGTATTTAATATACAACTAATTATTTCCAATAAAGGGTAAAGAGTATCAGACAGTTAAGTACTGTACAGTAAGTACTGTCGGGTATTTATTCGCCTCTGGTTATTTTCCATTACAAATGTTGAAGTCAATTTCAAGTCATTTCATTGACTGCCCCATTCCGAGCTCTATGCCCAACGATGATCCATTCAAATTTCCCATAGACCATAGCAAACAGAACTCAATCAAGCTTGTGAGTATTATGCAATTTTCTCTGGGGATCGAAACTGTTTTGCGTATTTCATATGAAGAGCTTTTTTTTTGTTTCCTTGCACAAGTAAATGTTTTATTTTCCCTACGACTTTTTGCATAAATTCAATAACTGAGCAGTTGAGGAGAGGGGCATGGGGAGGTGGGTGAGGTGCAGCAGTTGGTAAACCAGTGGGCGTGGCGAGCACAACGGCAGCTAAAGCTGAATTATGAAAGAGAGACACAGCAGCATCAGCAACAGCCACAGCAGAGTGGGGTATACTGCAGGCTTGTCTGTGTGTGTGTGCGTGTGTGTGAGTGTGTGTCTGTGTGTTGTGTGAGTGTGTGTTGACATTTCCGTTGGCCGCATGAAGCTGTCTCGCTCACTCCTACTCACTTCGTTGCCTTTGTGTGTGTGTGTGTGTTGTGTGTTGACAACAGGCAGGCAACTCTGGTCAAGCCATTGGCCAAAATTGTTGACGTTTCGCATACCCTGCAAACAACTGCCGTGGGGTATGATCAGCCTTAGTTGCAATGTAGTCAACGAGAGGGTGTGCAAGAAGTTTGGTTGCGTTTTGTACATTTGAATTGAACTTTTTACCTTGTGTTGCAGTTTTTACAGGGTATTCCTATACTCGAATCTATTTTCAGTCTCTCAACGTTCTTGTTTCAGTTTCTTTTTTTTGTTTTTTTGCTGCTTACGTGTTGATGACATCGATGAGCTCTTCGCTTGACGTTGTCAGTGACCATTTTCCAGGGCTTTTCCCACAGTTAACCCCCCTCCTTCCCCTTGTTTTTCCGCCCTCTGCCTTTCTCATCACCTTTCCCACTGCAGCCGTCGTTGATGATGACATTTTTGTTGATTACAACATTGTTGCACATTGTTTGTCTCGTTGCTGCTGCTGTAGTTGCCTCTTCTGCGTGTTGTTGTTGTTGTTTCTGCTGCTACTGTTGTTGTTGTTGTTATAGCTGTGCTGTGGCCGAACCACACAAACCAAGTGCACTTTCAATATTGAGCCGAGGCAGGAGAGGCAGCGTGGAGCAGTGGGTGAGGGGACTCCCTTTCCAACATGTGAACTATGCATTTTTCAAGCATTTTGCATACAAATTTTGGTCCAGCTAAGGGCAACAATCACACGACTAGCACGCGAGAGAGAGAGAGAGAGAGAGAGAGAGAGAGGGAGAGAGGGAGACAGCATGCTGGCATATTGAATTTTCGGATATTTGGAATAATTTTACGCTAGAAATATTTGCAAAATGCTTAATCCAGTCAGGGTGCCCTCTCGAGGCGCTTTGTACTTCAACAAGCTTTCTAATTAAGCTGTCAGTTTTGGGGGGCATCAAATGAAGCAACTGCCACGCCCACTCGCACCCCTACTCCCACTTCGAGTGGCACTGCAACTGTCTCTTGCATTTGCTGCTGTATTTCCGCTTTCTTATTGACTGGACGACTCGGCAACTTGTTGGGCTGGGCTGTCTGTCATTTTGAATGCAGCGCGATTTCCGCTTCCGTTGCTGCAATGCTAATGACTGTTTGGGCGAAAGTATAGCCACGCCCCCATTCTCTGCCACAGAGACCCCGCTCCCTCCCCTCAGGCCACTGTGCGCTTGTGAATTATGTGCGAAAGATAGCTAAATTATAGCACGCATGTGTATTGTTGCCACTCAACGCTGACTAACTCCCGCGGCACGCACACGCACACTCACTCACGCACTCACAAATACACATATACTCACACGCACACTCACACACACACACGCACTGTGTGCAAACACAATGCAGTGTAAACACAAACAACTTTGAATAGCGTCCACGCATTGTGCCCGCCTGTAAATTGCTGGCTCAATTATGTGAGTGGCACCCGCCTCCGCCTCCGCCTCCGCCTCCGTCTCACTCACACTCCCCCTCTCACTCTATCACTCTTCCTCTGCCTCCCCTAGCTTAGTTTGTTTTTTCGCGCACGCAGTTTATCAGGCAGCCGAGGCACATGAATCAGCCGCGGGTAGTGTCCTGGCTTCGTCCAGGACATTGCGACAGCCATTTGCAGCCTCGTTGCGGGTAGTGCACCCCCTCTCCCTCACACCCACTCTCCACATTGCCGTTGTTGTTGTGTCCCATGCCCTGTGCCTGCACTTCATTGATTCTTCAAATGATTTATGCGTCTAAGCAAGCCAAAGTCAGGCTGCACTGCGACAGGGTGCCTCACGCACAGCCCTGCACCAGATTTAAACCCACTTGCGGGGTGCGGGGCCAAGCAACAATGGCGGGCATTGCCGCAGTGCAGCAGCAAGTTGCCAACGGATGCGTTGCACTTCACTACAAATGTATTATTAAGTATATTAAATATTTAGCACAGATTGACAGCTGCTCCAGAGGTTTGACTTGCGATTGAACTTCAGAGAAACTGCTGGAAACCCTTGTGTAAGGAGACTTGGATCTGATGTTCTCTGTATTAACTGAGAAATTGAAAGAAAGCAGGTATATCTTACTAGTATACACTATATAGACTAAATATACTAAAGTAGTTAGCATATGGCACAGTCTTCATGCTACAGATCTTTGTGTCAGCTTGCTTATTTCGTACTGATATCATTTACTGAACTGTAAACAATTGTTGAAAACAATTTACAGATAAATCTAGAAATTATTTTGATAATTATAAGAAAATATGAAAAGTCTTAGCAGCACATTCCTGAAATCTTTTACATTAGTGGACGAAACCATCAAAACATACATCGATTTTGTGCCCGAGAGAGACAAAGCAATACAAGTAGTTTCTATATAATTATTATTATTAATTAATATTACGTACGAGTATAGTAACATAGGCAGTGTTGGGTAAGGGTGATAATAATAGTCAGTGTTCAAAGCCGTAGCGACAGTCTAAAGGGCCCTTGTCGAAACTTCTCGGGGGCCTTAAGTGTAGATAGTTACCTTGCTTGAATAAAATGCTTAAGCTCATAAATTTTTTAGAACTGGAAATTTTTACTTAAATAAAGAATATTAATTACATATACTCCTTTCTAGTTTTTGGAAAAATCAATACAGATATCATTTCCTAAATTTTAGAATTTATGTTTATGAATAATCAGTTATTAAAAAAAAAAATTTCGCTCTTTAAACTTTGCTCTTATTCACTGAAATAGGAAATACAATAATTTTGTATATTTGATTATCTTGTTTACAAGTACAAGGTCAGTTTCTTAGTACTTTCTACAGTATAAGCGTGTTAAGGCCTTTTTATACCCTTCGACCATTGAAAATGGTCAAAAAGGGTATACTAACTTTGTACAAGTTGCCAGTTATCGATATTTGCCAATTTAAAATTTATAGAGAAATACCGATATATACTGCTCACACCGCTTTTTGCAGTCTTTCGCGCGCTAGGAAATTGCAGCGATAAATTATTGGCAACGTATCGAAGTTTATGCAAGATGGCAGCGCACTGCAGTGTTATGATTAATTTGTTGCTTGCGTTTAGTATTATACAATTAAGTACTTTTTATGGCAACATACGTCGAAGGGTATCCCACTGTCGCGTGCCGCTCGACTGTTGCTCTCGTTCCAGCTGTTTTTTGGAAACCACTTGCATATGACAATTTTATATTCAAAAAAGTTTTACTAACTCTATCATATCATAGGAATCGTATTGTATTAATAAGTACATGTAAATACTATACTATACTAATGAAATTAAATTTTTCAAACAAATGCCAATGATCCCTGGAATTTAATATCTTCTGTCGGTAGTGCGGGCCCCTGGCAGATGGGGCCCTCGTGTACCGCACACCCTGCACACACCTCGCAACGGGCCTGGTAGTGTTGACTTATGGTGATGTTAAAAGACAGTGTTGATTAATGGTCTGTCTAAAGCTTTTCAATACTAGTTATGTAAACTGTTAATCTTAAAATTAACTAATTCGAACCTCTTTCACCATTATATTGTTCAATATAGAAATCGATACATAACTTAGTCTGCCTACTTATGTACATTATGTTTATGCTTGATAGATCAGTTGCTGGAAGCTCAACATACGATTGCAAAGCACTTGAAGCTTGTTCCCCAGTTCGCAGTTTGTTCTTTTCGCCCTTTTTGTCGACACATTCCTAAACAGAAGCTGCCCATTTGCTCAGCTTGTGGCACGCCCATTTGCGATTGCAACTGCCTCTGCTGGTGCAGCTGTTGTTGTTGTTGTTGTTGTTGTTTCTCTTATTGTTCGTTGCTGCTCCTGCGGGCTGCACATGACAAGCTCGACACGAGCTCGTCGCAGTGGCAATTGGAATTATATGGCAAACTGTGTTTGGCGTCCAAATCACCGCAGGGCCACTCGAAGCTGCCATCGACGTGGACCTTGTGGGTAGTTTCGGGTTGCATCGTTCTGGTTTGGGATCTGTTAGCGCACTGTGGCCGGGTGGCGATGCTAGTGTGGTCTCTTTTTAGTTGACTGCGCATCCATTGTGGGGTGTACCAAACTTGGCACTTGAGACGAGCGGAACCTGAGGGCATTGCCATATCTGGCTATATTCCCGCTGTTCTAGGGTAACTGCTCGTCCAGTGCACTCTACTGGGGGCACTTTTATTTTTGCCCCATTTGAATGACATGCATGAAGTGTTTATTGCATTTCACAAGTGCCCCATGAAGCTGAAGCGATATCTAATAACTGCACGAATAATATGTGTCTGGCAGGGGGGTGGGGGAGGGGTGGCACAGGGGAACTCTGTAACGAAATTATAAACTGGCTATAAACTTTCTGCTGGCCAAGTCGGGCTTTCAATTAAAGCACTCAAGCAAAATTTGTGAGCGACGAAAACTTGAGAACTCGAGCAATTTTACACTGGTCGTCAAGTCGTAAGTCCAAGTCAGCATGAAAATCAATTGAAGCGTGAATTTGATTTAATTCACTACGTTTTTTTTTTTTTTTGCAACTGGGCGTGGCGCATTCGACAGGCAAGCAGCAAGGGGAGGGGGCGGGGTTGCACAGCGACTGGTGGCAAATTTTGCGACTTGGCATAAACTAACTTCCGCTGCAGCTGCCAGTCAACTGCAACTGCAGCTGATGAATAAAACATGTATTTATGCGATAGTCAGAGGGGGTGTGGGGAGTGCAGCGGGGGGTTAGCGAAAGGGGAGTACAACGTCAGTCAGCGGGCGGCAAGTGGCAGCATTCAGTCATCCAGCTGAGAGTGTCAAGTGTTTTTGCAACGCTTTAGCAGCAAGTTGGGCTACAAGTCTAATGGCATTTTAAGTAAATCACTGAAAAGACGTCGTCGCGTCTCAGACTTGAATTCCTTCGCCAACTTTAGTACAAGCAAGAGCCGAGAATGTAACCTATTTCAGCATGTAACCTATTGGTGCATGCAGACCGGGAAAAGGCTAAATAATTCTCATATTATACTTGACTTTCGATAGATTTCCGACCATCTGAGGGAAAGCACTTTATACTGACTGTAAATTAACAAAAAAGGGCAACAAGGAGAAAAAATGTTCGTTTATTTGATTTATTTTACAGAGAATGAATCTTTTAACTGCCTCGTTAGATAACCGTATTGTCAAGGTCAGGAACTCAACTCATATGCGATTGCGGAAGCTTTTATTTATATTATTCAAGAAAATAACAACATAAACTTGTTTGACGTACGATAACAAAGTCGAACGACTGTTAAACCCTTCATAGTATTAACAGTGTACGCCAGCTATATATAATAAATAAACAATATATATATTTAATATATACAGCAATGTTTCGATATTTCTTTCAAGTGGTATGTAAAGTATATACATAATATGCAGGTCTACATAAATTCAATGTCGAACAGATTTTGTAATGCTGTGCTTACGATAAGGGCTATTGTAGCTTTAGCTTTCACTATGTTGTATAACATTTGTTTGTATAATCAAACGGGGAAGTCGAGTTCGGTTCATATCGGTTGTCCGCTGGAGGCTGGACGAAGCTAGCTATATATTATTGGATACAGCACTCAAATAATCATTTTACGTTTGACTACAGTGGAGTGCGATATATGAAATTTTAAATTTATTGTTCAGAACCAAAATGAACTGGAGAACTGTTCTCTACCTCTTTATCGGTCTATTATTGGGCTGGAATGGGCCTGCAGGAGCCAGTGAATCTGAAAATACTCAGGTATAACACAAGATTCGAGTTACCACATTTATACCCTTGCAGAGGGTATATTTATTTTGACCAGAAGCTTGCAACGTACCTAAGGAGACATATCCTACCTTATAAAGTTGTATATTCCTAATCACCATCAAGAAAGGAATCGGACTAGCCCTGTCCGTCTGTTGCAACGCAACCCAGAAACTTGGCATATAAGCTTCTTATTGCTGCACGCTGTAAATAAGTCGAAACGAGCCGGATCGGAATGATATATACAAACTATAGGATGATTTTTGGTTATTTCTTAAGATAAAATTTCATAAGAATCTGATCACAATAACATAAAGCTGCCATAGGAACAATTGTCCGGAATGAAGGTTTTAGAAATAACTGAACTTCTCAGTGTTAATCAAAGTGATGCATAATATTGAATATACATAATACCATTAAATTCTTCTCGATGATATATTATTATTCTTGAAACGAACGGACTATATAAGACACTGTAAGGGTATAGAACTTTTGGTATGCCGAAGATAGCCTTTCTTACTGGTTTTCTCTATTTAAGTTAAGATTTATTGAAATATTTTGTTGCGAATTGAAATCTAATATTACGATAATCATTTTATGAATACTTTTTTTGGTTTTTGCCCACCAGCTGGATGAAACCTGTGCGAGCTATACACTCTCGGTAGTGAAACCTTTATTGGAACACTTTGAAGAAACTAAGCTGAAGACCGCCAAACATGACGTGGAAATGGAAAGCGACAGAATAAATCAACTGACGAAAGAAGTATCTCGACTTCGAGTGGAACTTGCAAGTTATTCATCCAAAGATAAAATAATAGAATTATATAAAGCCAAAATAAAAACAAGTGACGACCAAATCGAAGCCTTAAAACAAGAGCTTCAACTTTCCTCTAAATGTGAACAGGAAAATAATTATGAAATTCAATTCAAGAGTCAACACGAACTATTGGTTACAAAAAATAAAACCATTAATGAGTTGGAATTGGAGGTTAAGAATGTACTTGAAAAGTTAAAGGGAATCGAAGAGAAAAATGCAAGGAGTTGCATTTCATTCGAGAACTCTTCAGGTGTCCATGATATCACCCTTTCAGGTAACACTTTCGAGGTACTTTGTAGCTCTGATATTGCGGGTTCTGGATGGACCGTTATTCAGCAAAGAATCAAGGGAGGAGTGGACTTCAAAAGAGACTGGAATTCATACCGGAATGGATTTGGCGACTTCTGGGACGGAGACTTCTTTCTCGGACTGGAGAAGATACATAGACTAACCTCGGAGCAACCCCACGAGCTTTACATTCACATGGAGACCTTTGATAATTCCATCTTATTTGCCAAATACGATGAGTTTGCCATTTCAGATGAAGATGGGCAATACCGACTAAGCAAGTTGGGCGAATTTTCTGGTAATACTGTTGATAGTTTGAGTTATAACACACAAATGAGTTTCACGACATATGATCGGGACAATGACAAATATTATGGAAATTGCGCTGTTTCGTATCATGGTGGCGCTGGATGGTGGTACAAGGCTTGTACTTCTTGGTAAGAGTCAATTTGTCTACAGAAATGTGAAGTTTCTACAGACTTATACCTAATGGAGTTTCTTTCTGAACAGCAACTTGAATGGAATGTACCCCGAAACTCAAGTTAGAGACGATACAAGCATTTATTGGACAGCCGAGAAGTCCTTGAAGACAGTGAGAATGATGATTCGTCCCAAAGCTTTATCTATTCCACTTTATGATATGCATGTACAAGTTCGCCCAACCGTTTCCCTTCCGTTTGAAAAGCAAAGCCAATAAATTTTACCAAATGAAAATTGCAGAAATTGTTTAAAGTATTCGTAGTTTTCATGCTTCCTCCTATTGTTTACAGATCCGAGTTCACGAGTCTGAAATCCCTGCAAATTATGCAAAACTTTGGGGCTGACCACTTTCTTAGGCCGCTTGCACTTGCGACACAGCACGGCGCTGAGGGAGAGGGGCAGGCACGTTCGGCTTACAGCTTTACAGCTGTTGCTGTGGCTCATTTCACGGCCGCTAAGCCGCAACAACTGACGAAAGCAAGTGGAAATGGAAAAACCCCTGGCGAACATAAATAAATAATTGTAAGCTACTTAGCGGGAGTCTCCGCAGATTTGCCTCATTTCTTCACTATTCTGCGCAAATGCAAATGCCGCTAGGACTTGTGGCTCTCTGCCCCTCCCTTCTCCCTCTCTCTTTCTTTTCGTCTCTCGCAAGTTTCTGTGCAAAGCCGCTTAGACGGCAAACAGTGGGCGAAAACTTTTCGGGCACAATGTGTAGTGCAATTATGTTAGTTTTGGGCTGCTCTCGAATTAGTTTGAAAATTAATTTATTGTTGAGAAAGCCGCAAAACTGCTGCCTGACAGGACATGCACACACATGTCTGTGCTTGCGTGCGCGTGTCTGCCTGCGGTCGCTGCTTCGATGGCCGCTGTGCTGTAAGTTTTCGTCGCCAGCAATTGCAGTTTTCCAAATTGGGCAGAGGAAAACTCTGCTGCGCCTGATTAAACTGCACTTGCCTGACGTTTTCCCCCTTGGTCATTATTTAACTTTGCTCAGGCTGAACAGCAACAACAACAGCAACAACAGGAGCAAACGAGAGCAACAACAACAATTAATCATTTTGACTTTTAATCTTTCATTTGTCCTCAGCGTCGGCATCTTTATCGTGTCTCTCGGGCTTTGCCACGCCTCAACTTTGAGCCCTGCCCATTTGTTGTTTATGTCAAAAGTTTACGCAATCCCTTGCAGCCTCCAGCTTCGGTAAACCTCCCTACCCCCTCTGCACCCCTTGCTCGTCATAGCGGGCAATGCCTTCTATCTATCCACGCCGGGCATCCGTCTCAGGCTCAGTTCGTTAAGTACGCTTTGGGTCGCTTAAGCAGACTTAATCGCATTATTACTTTTACGAGAGTTTTTCTTTATGATTTACGCTAGCCGAGTGCAATACGCACAGCTGTATTGCCTCCAGGCACCTGCCATCTCCCTACTGTCTTCCTTCCGTGCCTCCTTCGGTTCTTGAGTAAATTTGTTGGAAACGAAAACATCAGAAATGAATTTTTAAGTGCGGATTTTGTGGTCTGACATCGTTACTGTTACCTGTGTGAGTGCTTCACGATGCGAATTAGTCTGAGAAATTTCGCAAATGTAATGCGCTGTAAATGGTTTAAGACGCGACAGGGACTGCCTGACGAAAGGATTTCCAGTAAAAATCTAAGCAAATAGGTAAAAATTTGCTGATCAAATAGTTTACATTTTGCTGGGCAAATTGGTTAAAATTTTCTAAGGAAATAGGTTAATATTTGCTTAGCAAAAATTAAATTAAGGTAAAAGTTAACAATTTTCGACTGCCTGTCCAGTAAGAATCTAAGCAAATAGGTACAAATTTGCTGATCAAATAGTTTAAATTTTGCTGGGCAAATTGGTTAAAATTTTCAAAGGAATTATGTTAAAATTTTCTAAGCAAGAAGTTAAAAGTATAGTAAGCCAATAGGGTAAAATTTGCTAGGAAATAGTTAACAATTTTCTAAGCAAATAGGTTAAAATTAAATAAACAAATAGGTTAAAATTAAATAAACATATAGGTTAAAATTAAATAAACAAATAAGTTAAAGTTTTCTTTTCAAATAGTTTAAAATTTGCTAAAAAAAATAAATTAAAATTTGGCAGCAAACAGGTTACAAATTGCTTAGCAAATAGATTAAAAATTTAAGAAAAAAAAACCTCTTTAAAATTAGCTTTATAAATAGGCTAAAATTTGCTAAGCAAATAGGTTACAATTTGCGGAGCACAAAAGCTAAAAATTGCTCAACAAATAGTTTTAATTTTGCTAGGCAAATGCGTAAATATTTGCTAAGCAAGAAGTTTAAAGTATGCTAAGCAAATAGGTTTAAATTAGCTAAGGAAATAAAATTTACTTTAAAAATACGTTTAAATTTGTTAGGTTAAAATTTCTTAAACAAATAGGTTAAAATTTGCCAAGCAAATAGGTCAAAAATTGCTAAACAAATAGGTTAAAATGTGCTAAGAAAATAGTTTAAATATTTGCAAAGCAAATAGCTTAAACGTATGTCAAACAAATAGGTGAAAAATGATGACCTTTAAAGTCTTAATAGAGAAGAAATTAACAAACAGAAATGGAAATATATTTTGCCAAAAAGATACTCAATGGATTTAACCCTAACATAAATTGTTTGAAGCGAAGTCCACTGTAACTTTGTAAACAAATGATTAGACTTTTAACAAGTCTTGCAAATATATACCCTCTTTCACTTATTATGTATAGGGTACACGAATTTTGCATAATACCCAAAGTTAACACTCTGTTTGGGCAAATAAAACAAGAGCTTTGCTGAGTTTAAAGAAACACGTCGCATTCGTTGATTAAAATTTGTTGGAAATTAAATTTTAAGCAGCGAAATAAATTAAAATTATAATAAAATATATTAAATAAGCGATTATTCTTATTAAAGAACCGCCATTTTCAATTGAATGTGATTTGCAATTCACCAACCAAAGGCTTTAAATGCAATACCCTTCCCTTTCCCCTACCCCTCGCCTGCACCGAGTATACCATAAATAAGTATTGCAGCATTAACGAGAGCGCATTTGGCACTTTGCATGAACAATGGACGATTTCCACACAATCTGCTCGTGCTATAAAACATCGTCGTGCCCAATAAAAATCAACACACATTTACTGGTCATTTATAACTCAATTTCATTGGCCTCGCACATGAGAAATCAATTGAAAAATCACATTAACCGCACACGCAATTATTCCGATCATCATCATCATCATCGGCATCAGCATCAGCATCAGCATTGGCAGCGTCATCCTCAATGTTACCCAGCATCCCCTCTCCACCTCTCCTTCTCTCTTCTCTGCCCTAGTCACCCACCCTGAACAGATTGCGAGTGCGGCAGCCATAACGAAAATCGGTGTAAAGGGGGCATAAAACTCATTACATAAACGTCGGCAACAGACAAAAATCGCATTTGACAAATTATTATTGCTCTTCATATTATGTTGACTGCACAGCCCGAAAATCGAAAATGATATTTCGATTTTATGTGAGAAAAAAATAAAAATAAAATGCCTCGAATAATATTGAAACCAAAAACCGAAACAATTCCGAAAGGCAGCCACAGAAAAGGGTAGCCAAATTTGCAATTGCCACGCGATAATTGCCACAGTGTGAGTTCCCAAATGGGTGTGTGCATGCGAGAGTGTGTGTGTGTGTGAGGGTGCATGCGAATGGGTTACGCGACATTTGACAAAGGTTCGAAATGATAATAAATGGCAAATGGCAAGAGCTCGTTGGTTTTGCGGTGCGAATGTGGGGGAGTTTACGGATTGGAATGGAATACATATATGACGAGCAACAGTGAGGACCATCAAAGCGATTACTACGTGGGTAAGTGGTAGAGCATAATGCTTAATCGCTAGATTAATCTTGAACAATGCCAAGCAATAGTGTAATTGCTGTTTACAAGCAATTATGAACTCTCAAAATTTGTTTGAATACAAGGAAAATAAAAAAAACACAATTATTTTTTGCCCTGCTTGTTGAAAACAATTAAAACATTTTCAGCATATTTTTCGAGCATTTTTAAGCATTTTTCAACGTAATTAATCAATGCAGGCATCGCCTCGACTCAACTCGACGCATCTCATCGCGTTCGGGCATATTTTATCCGTGGTTATTTGCAGGATTTTTGCCTTTGCCAAGCGTAAAGCAATTACAAGCGGTTAAAACCGCATGGCCGGAAAATTGAAAACAACAAAAAAAGAAAACAGCGAAATACCAGACAGACAGAGAAGGAGATAGAGACAGAGAAAGGGATTGAGATAGAGTGAGAGAGAGAAGTGCAGGAACATAAGTATGCATTAAGCACATGCATTGTCTACGGCTATTGTTGTTGTGCTTTAATTCCTGAAACTATGTTTGTAAATATTTAACAAAATACGTGTGTGTGTGTGCGGGGTGTGTGGGTGTGAATCGAGTTGGGGGTGGGGGTTATTAACCCAGGCCAACCACAAACAGACAGCAGCAACTGCGGATTTGTATCGGCATCTGCAGGTAGCAGATTGAACGAGTGAGATGAACTGAGAAGAGACGAGTAGGTTGCAGAGTGACAGAGAAAGAGAGAGGCAGAGAGAGAGAGAGAGAGAGATAGAGCTGAGCAGGCTTACGGTCTGAGTCGATGAGACGTGTTATTTGTAATGCCATCGGATCTGCTTTTAAATGGCTTTTGTCATGAAACTGCGCTGGCAATTAAAGCGGCAACGGGCTTAAGTGAAGTGAAATCTGGTTAGCTTACTTTGTGTTCTTCTATATTGATGTTCATAATTAATTATGGAACGACGCTTACTTCTAAAAAGAGAGCAGAGTTAATATTTCACTCGGGCCTGGAAACCGGAAATTGTGTTTATCATAACATGAAAGCGATCTAATTAATAAGGCATAATACAATTATCAAAGTGGCCCCGAGCAACCCGTTCATCTTGTGCCGAGACTAAGTGAAAACTCTCGACCCAAGCGTTGCCTGGCGCCCAGCTCGGACATCCGGAAGCTTCCGAAAACACTTCCGTGTCCAAAAGAGCCAGCAACAGCAGGGAAAGAGAGAGAGAGAAAGAGAGAGCAGAGCATGGAAAAAAAGCGAAATTGCCGTAAATCAACCGCAACACTTTAGACACTTCCTTCCGCAGCGCCTTTGCCTTTGACAGAGAGTCAAGTCAGTGAGCGGACATGGAAAAGAGCGAGGCGAGTGGGGTAAGGGATGTATAGGGGGGTGGGGGTGGCAGTTAAAACGGCAGGCATGTGATTTATTTTCTTATTAATTTCCGTTATTCACGCCGCACACAATTTCCGCTACGTGTTACATCGAGGCTGACCAGCCGGTCTAGCCCAGTTCCCCTCTCTTTCCCATCTCACTTCACCCCTCTCTCTCTCTTTCTCTGCTTCCTCTTCATCACCATTTTTTGCAGACATAAAAAGGCAACTGCGCACACACTGAATACATTAAGGATGCTGCGCGGGGGGAAGGGACAGAGCCTTGTCTCGCCTCGCTAACAATCTAATTAATCAGCAATAATTCATAAAATTAGAGCTGCACAACAGCAGCAACAACAACAACAACAAGAGCAACAGCAGTAGTAGCAACCAACGTTGTGGGCTTGTGGGCGTGGCACTTGCCTTTGCTTGTTCCACACATAAATTAGAACTAAAAAGTGCATAAATTAAAAGGCAAATTGCGCATACGCCGCGCTGTCCGCTTGTAAAAGTGCTGAAAAGTTGTGGCAGATTGGGGGCGTATGGAGAGGCGTGGCTAGCAAGTAGCACCATTAATTGCATATTAATTTAGACAAATTTCGCTGGCATCCAACAAACGCAGAAAGGCATAAAAAGTTAATTCTGGGGTGTGAAACACAATACTCGTAATAAGGAATATTTATTTAAATTGTTTCAAAGAGAAATAAATAAATAAAACTTATTTTTGTATGAGGTTGTTTATGAATGAATAAATATAAAATAATCGAATTATATAAAACCTCTTTTTTATCTAGTTGGTTTTAAATATCAAACAAACTTCAATTGTAATAGAGACTGATACTGATACAAAGACTGAGACTAAGAAAGAGACTGAGACTGAGAGTGAGACAGAGACTGAGACTGAGAGGGAGACAGAGACTGGGACTGAGGAAGAGACTGTGAGTGAGGAAGAGACTGAGGAAGAGACTGATTAAGTGACTGAGACTGAGAGGGAGACAGAGACTGGGACTGAGGAAGAGACTGAGAGTGAGGAAGACACTGAGGAAGAGACTGAGACTGAGACTATGGCAGAGCATGAGACTGCGAGTCAGCCCAAGACAGAGAGAGAGAGTTAAGACTGAAACATAATGTATAACTTCGGGGCTTAAAGTTTGATTTGATTATACTTTATATTGGATACTTTAAGTACACCAACACTTCAAATTTTAAGTAGCAATACTTGTGATGATAGGATCAATAAATAAATACATCTATTAACAATGACTTTTAAAGTCACACTTCTGTATTGTGTCCAAGGGTGTGTCATCTAAAATTGAAATAAATTTCACTTGTATTTCATGTAAAGGAACTTTCATGCAGGTCACAAGGTCCTGCTCTTTGCTGTTGTAGTTGCTGACAAACATATCCAATTCCTTCTTCCTTGTTCAAGCATTCGCATTAGGCTGCAATTCAGGAACAATTTATGAATTATCTGTGGCATATTAATTAAGCTGACGCCATTGATTTTCTTCAGTTTCTGTTTCAGTTTTACTTTCATTCCGACTTGAACTACGTTTCGTCTGAAATATTAATTGAGCAGCTTCGTGCGGCAACTTGATCAGATGTCCGAGGAGAGGGGGATGCCATAGGACAATGGGAAGTCGAGCGACAGGCGATTGAGGATGTACATATTATGCTTTCTGCTTGGGAGAGCATAAATCTTCTGCACAAATACAATTGATTTGCTTTATTAGTGCTCGCTTGGGGCAGCAACAACAATAAACGCTTCATTTATTAAACCGAAAAAAAAGAAAACAAAAACAAAAACAATAGAAGGAAAAAAACTGAATGTGGGGCAAATGAAAAACAAGAAGAACGTTGATAAAATTCCCTGAACAGCTAATCTCTCAGAGCTTTGCTTTTGTTTTCGCTTGTTTATTTGCCGCACAATTTCACACATGTGTGGCTAGTCCTTCCTCTTTCCCTCCCTCTCTCTTTCTCTTTCTCCCACTCTCTTTCTCTGCCTTTGTCTGTTAAAGTGTGTTCAGCTCATTTCGTTTTGCGTGAAGTGATTTACGAGTAATTCGCCATTTAACCTGTGGCTAAATTTGTAATTAGTCAAGTTTTCGTGGTGCATGCATAAAATTTCCCTCTGTCTATTTTTGCCAACATTCCAGTGTGTGTTAGTGAGTGTGCGTGTGTGTGTGTGTGCCTCTATTAATAATAAAGTCTGTGTGTGTGTGTGGCATTTATTGTATAGTATAACATAGCCTTGGCTTACTGACTCTTATGTAACAGCTGGAAGACTTGGGTAGTCCCACACACATACATATACACAAACAATCTCACACACACACACATGCATGTGACAAAGGCCAATTTCATTCACTTGACGACGGCGAAATGCTCGCATGAACCGCAAATTAATTTTGATGGATTTGCGGGGCGAAACAGAAATGTTTAATGGGTCCTTCCTGCACCACTTACCCTCCTCTCCTCTTCGCTAGAAGTGCTTCAAGTCCACACAAAACACTTTCAAATGTCTCGGAAGCTCTACGAAAGTAGTTGATAAATCAAACATGGTAGTAGGTCGACTGTGTGTCATCGAAATGAGGAAATGAGGGCAAAGACAGCATAACATATTTCTAAATTGAATTCTCTTCTGTTTCGCTCCCTGGAATGAAATGAAACCAGAAAGAAAGACTACTTTGGCAGGCCAAAGGTTCTATACCCTTGCAGATTGAAATGGGATCCCATTATTCCTACACTAATTAAATATAATGGTGCAGAACTGAAAAATAACATCCAGTAATGTCTATCTAGGATTGGTACTAATAAGTTAAGCTATTGCTAAAAACTATACTTGACTTCATATAAATATTCACAATCCTGTCAATTGTTCGTATGGGAGCAGTATCTTGTATTGCTCAGATTCTTATGAAATTATATATAAATATTAAATATACAGAAAAAATTCGATGGCGTAATTTTGGTTACATTATCTTAACAAATAATAAAAATCGGGCGATAATTTGTATGACAGGTACACGATATATCAGTCCTATTACGGCTTGTTCACACTTATTTACAGCGTGCAGCAATGGGAGACATGAATGCCATTAGCTAGTTCGATTCCTCTACTGATGCTGATGCAGAATATATATAGTTTATGGGGACGGGTAAAGATGCGTGACAAACTTTTGGCCAACATTAACAAATCCTCTACAAGGGTATAATAGCTGGCGCTGTTTAAAGAGTCCCCTTGAAAGAACTGAATGTAATTAAATTTTTTATTTCCATTAATTTTCAAACTAGTGAATGACTGACTCTGCACTTCTTTCCATCTTTCCCTTTTGCACTAATTAGTTTCATTACTATATATTTGTAAACAATAATGGTAGTGGCAGCGTAATACTCGTAGTATGGGTGGCAACGCTGTAGGAACCGTTGCAGGCAACTATCGATAAGATCGGGGTTGCAGTTGAAAGATGTAATCGAGTCGTTAAGTTAATGCCAATGAATGAAGTTTAGTTGAAGTTGACAGAAGCTTAAAATTAAAATTAAAAGTCGTCGAAGATTAAGCAGTCGCAAAAAGTTGTCCAAGCAGGCATTTAAAAGGCGGACAAATCGGACACCCTTCTAAAGTTATCGATTGGTCAAATCGGACTGTTGTGTTGCTTTCTGTTGAGAGAGTCAGAGATTAATCGTTATTAAAACTGAACTAAACTTATTTTTGAGCTCTTCTCTACTGTTCATTAAAAACTTAACTAACATTACAAGGAATATTACATATATACGAGTATTATATGCTAATAAGTCTTAAAGTACGAACAATTATTGTAAAGCTTTACCTGCTCATCTGAGTGACAAGCTGGGTTGAGGAACTACAGTTAACACCCCCCTCCCGTGCCCTTTCATTTCCAAACATAGTTAGACAGTTGACATTGGATACACATGCCGTTTGGCACAGCTCGACCTCAAAATGGAATCCGGTTTTATTGTATGGCAACCACAAATGCCGAGCCAACACCTTTTGTTACCCTATCGACGTTCAATGAAATCAAATTGATTGAAGTTTCGCACGCTCTCGCTGTCGCTGTCGCTGTCGCTGTCGCTGTTCGCTCTCCTACTCTCCTACTCTGCTCTCTCCTTGCCCCAGGGCTTTGCATATCCAGTGTCTGGCAATGGGGCTGTCCACACGGCCAGCTGTGAACATCAATTAAATTCATTGCCAAACAAATATTGTACAAAGGAATTATAAAAGCAGCCAAGCGTCTATCGACAGATGGACAGACGGAGGGACACATGTTGCCGTTGCAGGACGCGTTGTCCGAAAGCTTGCAACGTTTTGTTTTGGTCTGTCTGGCCGCGACCAGGACAAGGCCAAAAGGGTTGTGGGGACACTGGGTTTGCCTGGCTGCAGCTACTGTATCTCGCACTGCAGCAAGTTGATTGAATGTGACCCCCCTTCCAACTGTTTCGATCTCTGACCCTGCTCGTAGTTGTTGTTTTTTGGCACTTTGCAGCGAGCGTTAAATAGAAAAAAAGTGCCGACATTTTGTAAACAAAGCGACTAAAGAATGAAGGGACAGACAGACAGGCAGAGGGAGATAGAGAGAGACGGGGTGTGAGCGGAGAGAGCTGTACCCTTTTTGAGTATTTCATGTGCTGTTTGAGTGCCTAATGCCAAAACCCCAAACCTAACCCGAACCTAACCCGAACCTAACCCCTAACTCCGTTATCCCATGGATTGAAGCCAAAAAATGCATGGCAAGCGTCTTTTTTCTGCGCTTCTATTGCGAATAAGTTTTTTGCAGCTTGTCTCTGCCTCTGTCCTGCTCTGTGTGTGTGTCTGTAAGTGTGTGTAAGTGTGTGTGAGTGTGTGTGCTGTGCATTGGTATCTTTTGTGTGGGTTTTTTAATTTTTCGACTGATTGCTTTATTACAGAGTACCGTTCTCGCTTCAGAGTTGGAGAACATTTTGGGAAAGTTCTGTACTTTAATTGAAAGCCAACAGTGCATGCTGACAGTTAGCTCACACCAAGTGGCAAATTCTCATCAAACCGGGTGTGACAAAGGTAAATATTTATTAGATGTTCTCCGACCACGCACTTTGAATTTGTTGGAAAGCAATTAAAAATGTCCTATAATAAATTGCACATATATTAAGCAGTGTTATGTGGAGTGAGGAGTGAGGAGGAGGAAGGGGCGTGCAACAGCATGCATTATGAGATGGCAAACAAATGAAACGCCTGCGAGTAGACAAGAAAAGTGCTCTCTTCCACATCAATTCACAGCGTCAACATAATAAATCAAGTTTTGTGTGCTCGCTCATCGTTTTCAGGTTTTCCACTTTTCTATCCATGCAATACACGTGAATTTGTATGTGTGCGTGTGTGTGTGTGCCGACAAATAATTTCCTGTCTAATTTTCAGGCATCAGCAGCGCCATCTGCATCGCAGGCTGACTATATAGAGTGCCCGCGCCCGAGAGTATGCAACAAAACAAGCGCTTGTATTCGCTCGATTAATAATGCAGTTAGACATCTCTGTTCAGGTATATACTCTATATATATGGTATATCTATGTTCACATGCTTATAGCCGCCTTTGGCCGCTGTTATTTTTGCGTGTTCAACGAAAAGAAAATCATTCTTCATTCATTAATCTCTCGCTAATCGAAAGTTTTCATAGTTTAAGAATCTTCTTCTTGTGCTAAAATATTGTATAATATTATTTTTTATGGTTCTCTCTCAATTTCTCATTTTAGAGTCTTCTCAATATTCTTTCTCTTATTTTTAAAATATTTTTCCGCCTCTTTATTGGTGGATCCTTTCCATTTCATAGTTCTCTAAGGATCTTGAAACTGAGCAAAGGCGACTTTGCATTTCAGCAGACAGGCTGTCAGAGTGGCACTGTACGTGTGCGTGTCTGTGTGTTGGTAGAGGAGCTTTTTCATAGCTCTGTATGCAATTTCATTCTTTCGATTTCACTAACAAAGATTGAAAATGTCACGTAGGCTGACACTGGGAGATAACAATAAACATTTTACTATGACAGCAAATTTTCCATGCGCACAGAAGAAAATGAAGAAGAAAACGCAATGGAAACTCGTGCCAAAGGCATTTGAATAGTTAAAAGGATGCAGTGGCGCCTTAAAGTATGCAGCAAGTACGTAGACAACAAGGGGATGCTTATGGCAGGGGTAGGTGGGAAGTTGGGGTGCTATAAGAATAAAAATATTCAATTTCATACGCATTTAGAGCGGCATTAAGTCGAAAAACTGCAGCGTATTTTGCACAATCCGCTTTGCATATGGCGACACAGATAAACAAAAAAGTTGAAGGAGACCCGCAGATATCCTAGCCTTACTACTATATATACTAGGGCTTTAATAATAATTATAAATATACAAATAATATTATTTATATTCTTCTAGTTCTTTTCAAGTTGCATGAAGAATAAAAAGGTTTATAACAAAAAGTAAACAAAAGAAGAACCATTTTTCCTGGGCTTTTGTCCGCTTTATTCGATTTTAACTGCTTCCTTTTTCACTGAATATGGGAACAAAGATCCTCCATAAAATTTCATTAAAGTATAATGTTCTCATGTCTCTCAAATAGACACTTGGCATGGCAAGGCAAAAAGAAACGAGGAAGGAAAACTATTTTCGGCATGCCGAAGTTGCATACCCTTGCAAGTTCATATCTCCCCCGATTAATTTAATACTTGTTACATATAATGGTACAGAATTGAATGGTTGTATTGTACATTCAATAGTATGTCCCACTATGATTGAAACTGATAATTACTAAAGTCAGAACTGGTCTCTAAGCAAACCTTTTTATTTCGTCTGATTGTTCCTATGGCATGTGTATGTTATAGAGGTCTCATTCTTATGAAAATTTATATACATATTTTATATACACATTATAAACAAGAATCGAATCACCGACCAATATTGCTTCTTATTCGTTTTTCTAAGATCCGCGGACACTCCCGCTTTCAGACGCTGTTAAAACAAAACTACTCGGTTGATTCGGCTGAAATTTGGACAGTTTCCGTCTACGAGAATTTACTACATCATCAGACGGTGAAGCTAAGTACTTATTGAGGCTACTTATATGCAATTGTATTTTCGGTAATTGTCATGTGCATGGAAAAGAAGAGTCGAGAAACAACTCGCTCTACGCGCTCGTATCGTTCGTCCCTTTCTTTCCTGCACAAATAATATAGCTATGACGTCATCGACAACTTGTTTGCTGGTCGAAGGTTTGAAATCGTTTATCTAATAACTTACGTGTTTATTATCCGATTTCGAGGATAGGTTCATTTAGTATTTATCAATATGTGTGCTGAATCAGAACGTTAAGACACGAGTACTTCGAATGTAAATAGGAAATGGTCGGTTCGCGGGGGTGGTAGGCGGGGTATTCCAAATTGAAAATAAACTTGATCTGCGTATGGTATACAGGAATCGTCATGCTAAATTTGGTATCCCTAGCTTTTGCAATAGCTGAGATCGGCGCGTTCATCCAGACAGACAGACAGACAGACAGACAGACAGACAGACAGACAGACAGACAGACAGACAGACAGGACATGGCTCAATCGACTCGGCTATTGATCCTGAGCAAGAATATATATACTTTATGAGGTTTCTGACGCCTCCTTCTGCCCGTTACATACATTTGCACAAAGTTAGTATACCCTCTTTTGATAATTTTCAATGGTCCAATGGTATAATAACAAAAATACGATATATCGGTCCTATTTCAGAATATATATACTCTATGGGGTCGGAGATGTCTCCTAAGCTGCGTTGCTATCTACCGTCTGCAATGTTATAAATATAATGTAAGCTTAGTTAAAGGAAAGCACACTTTTTGGAGAAAAATAAAAATATGAAATAAACCTACATATCCCATACTACAAATTTTAAATTGTGTATAGCATATCATGAAATTTTTAATGAATTATTTGATATACAATATTAAGGCTGCTCTATGTTCTTAGAAACCTTTTAAACTGAAGTTCATTCTTTTACCATCTGAAATTCAAGCCGATCTTCTATGGATAATACACCAAAAAATAAGAGTGAAAATACTTTCTAAAGGCCGCACGAGTGCATAATTAATTAGTGCGCTGTCTGTGGTAGGCGTGGCAACAGACACGTCGGCTTTAGCTTCGGTTGCGGTTTCGGTATCAGCAAAAGCAGAGCTGCTTGTCCATTTTGTTGTTGGTTATTAAACACGAAACACAAGCAGCAACAGCAAAAACAAGAGAAAATAAGCGTACGGCATGCACCATCATACTATACACCCGCACTCACACACACACACACACACACACATACACACCTATGAATCATTCCATGTGGGTAGTTGTTTTATATACACGCTTCGTAATACTCTTCTGACTGACTGTGAAGCCTTTTTCAGTTAATTAAAAAGGCACTTCACCGTGTCTCTGTGTGTGCTGTATGGGTATTTGTGAGTATGAGTATGAGTGTGAGTGTGAGTGCGAGTGTGCCTGCAGTTTCATTATAAATGGTCAAGAGCAACAAAAACCATGAAATATTCCCCGGCTGTGGTGTGAGTGAATAAGTCAAAAGCAGCGCGAGGTACTCAGCGTACACTCACAGCGAAGGTTCAACATTTAACTAATTAGCCCAAATAGTTTACGATTTGAGTGCGTTTCTTTAAGGAAAGGGAAAAACAGCATACTGATAAGGTTTCATTATTATTAAGAATATTAAGAACAGCAACACCGATTACGAAATATCCAGTACGATAAAGAATACTCTACCCACAAATTCCAAATATAATTTATACAATTAAAACTGAAAGAAAACAGAAACAATGGCCGAACATTCTATATCCTTACAGGTTCTTATATCCTCCAATCATACTAATACTAGTTTTATTTAATGGTGCAGTATTCAATGTATATATTCAATATCAGTTATTTCTAAAAATCAAAACAGGTATTCATACATAAACCCTTATTTCGGCCGTTTGTTCCTACGGCAGCTAAATGTTATAGTGGATAAATTCTTCTGAAATTTTATGTACGTATAATACGAGGGTCGTTTGATAAGTCCGTGACTTTTTGTATTTGCCGCGCACCTGCTCTAAATACAACACTGCTCCTGTCAGCAGTTATCGATTAACAGCTGACTGTAAAATTTTGAGAAAGCTGCGTTTCTTAGTTTGCGTTTTATAGGCATTGAAAGCAGACGATCTCGTGAATTTTAACGAAAATGGAAAAAAGTGAATTTCGTGTGCTAATTAAGCATTATTTTTTGCGTAAAAAATCCATCACCGAAACCAAGGAAAGACTTGATAAATATTATGGGGACTCTGCACCATCAATTTCAATGGTTAAGAAATGATTTACTGAGTTCCGTTGTGGTCGTACCAGTACAAGTGATGCCGAACGTTCAGGTCGCCCAAAAGAGGTCGTCATGCCAGAAATCGTCGACAAAATCCATGGAATGATATTGGATGATCGGAGAATGAAAGTGCGTGAGGTAGCTGAGGCTGTAGGCATCTCAACTGAACGGGTACATCACATTTTACATGAATATTTGGACATGAAAAAGCTTTCCGCGCGATGGGTGCCGCGATTGCTCACACACGACCATAAGCGCAACCGTGTGACCATTTCAAAGGAGTGTTTGGCGATGTTCAACCGCAATCCAAACGAATTTTTGCGCCGTTTCGTTACCGTAGACGAAACATGGATCCACCACACCACACCAGAGACCAAAGAACAATCAAGACAGTGGGTTTCTCCGGGTGAACGTGCACCAAAGAAGGCCAAGGTGGGTCTGTCGGCCAACAAGGTCATGGCCACAGTTTTTTGGGATGCACAAGGTATCATTCACATCGATTACCTTGAAAAGGGTAAAACGATCACCGGCGAATATTATTCAGAGCTTTTGGACAGATTCGATATTGATTTGAAGCAGAAACGACCGCATTTGGCGAAAAAAAAGTGCTGTTCCATCAGGACAATGCACGGGTGCACACGTGTGTAGTCAGCATGGCAAAATTTCATAAATTGGGCTACGAACTGCTACCCCATCCAGCATATTCTCCAGATTTAGCCCCCTGTGACTATTTTTTGTTTCCAAACATGAAGAAATGGCTCGGCGGTAAGAGATTCGGGTCAAATGAAGAGGTCATCACAGAAACAAACGACTATTTTGAGGGCCTTGAGAAAACCTATTATTTGGAAGGAATAAAAAAATTGGAAAAACGCTGGACTAAATGTATAGAGCTAAAAGGAGATTATGTTGAGAAATAAAACGCTTCTTTGACGAAAAAAATATATTTTATTCAAAAAGTCACGGACTTATCAAACGACCCTCGTATATATAGAAAAACTCCGATGTTGTAAATTTGGTTACAATATTTTAACAAATAACAAGCATTAAGAAGTATGTATGCCAAGTTTCATTAAGATAGCTCCAAAACTGGGAGATTAGTTTTCGTTGCAACAGACGGACAAATGGACAGACGGACACACAGGCGGAAATACGGACAGATGGACACGGTTAGTTCGATTCCTCTGTTGATGCTGGTTCAGAGATGTCTCCTAAGGTGCGTTGCGAACTCTTGGCCAAAACTAATATACCCTCGAAATGGTGTAATAAGAACATTATAGTAGTTGAGATAAGAAGTACGTAGTTATATGTATGGTTTGCGCAATAGATCCAGAGTGATTTTGTCTGTATTAAATAACTATTAACTATTTCTGATACATTTGTTATGTTTCAACAACAGCTATTAATTACTTTGAATAGCTTTCGGACGAATTAACATCCTTACTTGCTTCAAAGATACACTGTGTTTCCAAAATATAGATGTGGGATGCCGCACTACAGATTTAAGGTATTTTCCATTCAAGTTGCTGTAACGAAAGAATGCATAATATATATGTGTGCAAAGTACCTTAAATTGATTACGCAAAAAAATCATACCAATTTGCAGAAGTCTTGTACCACCAGCCCCCTTGCAATAAATCAAATGCACAATTTCCAGCCCGCTAAAGATCGTTGTCGCGATCATATGTTGAAATTTCATACTTTCATGGTTTTACCCAACGTGCTAATTTTGTATTTATTCATTTGAAATGGCAAACCCATTGTATTTGACAAAGAAGGTGCTGCTATCAAGTCCTTCCATGTGAATGTAAAGTGCTTGAGGCTGTCCGCTGGTCAATCTGTGTATCTTCTCTAGGCCGAGAAAGAAGTCTCCGTTAAAGTTCCCTAAGCCGGTCTTATACGCTGCCCATTTTTTGTTGAAGTCTTCTAGACCGTTGAGTCTCTGTTAAATAACTGTCCATCCAGGAGAGTTACAAAATACTTCAAAGGTACGAGTATAATTATTAGAAAGGGTAATATTATGAACATCCGAAGAGTGTTTAAAGGGAATGCAACTATTTTCATATTTCTCTTCTTTTTCTTTTAATTTATCAATTAAGTTCTTCATTTTCCTTTCTAATTCAACAATTCGATGGTCTTTTTCGACAGCTAACTGCTTTTCAATTGATAACTGCTTTTCATTTTCAACCATATTTAAGGCGTCTGCATTTGCTTTCTGGTTAAGTTGGGCTATTGTCATCATTTGCTTATCTCATTTGTTCCCCACCTATTTCTCGGTTAATTTTGACAGTGATTGAATCTCTTGTTTCAATGTTTTGATAAAGTCTTCGTTTGATTTATCTTTTTCTTCAAATAACTTTATATTTTATCCTTGGATGTGTATCTTGTAATTGTCGCTTTCAATTCGGATACTTCCTTAGTCAGTTCATTGAGTCTGCTGTTTTTGCTTTCCACTGCCAAATCAGTTGTGGCAATCTGGTTCTTAGTTTCTTCGAAATAGTCTAACAATGGTTTTAAAATCGAGAGAGTGTAAAAGTTTCAGATAGCTGTTAGACATAAATTATTGCTAATCCTAATTCTTCTGTTATACCTCAGTATTCTCAATTCAATAGCCAATGCAGGTCCATTCCAGTCCAATAATAGAGCGACAAAGAGAATGAGAATAGTTCTCTAGTTCATTTTTGTGGTTTTAGTTTTTCACTTTAATTGAACAGTAAATTCTTTAATACTTGACTTCACAGCACAGAAATTAAACGTTGAATGATTTGGAATGTTGAGGTCGATGTTTTTAAGCTCGAATTGCCTTCCCATATGCGCTGATAAGGCTGGCTCTGGTGTAAGCACGATGCGGGGTCAAGAATTTTTTTAAAAATCGGAGCATGCGTAAATAACATTCAAACATATTTCTGTACTGAATCTGCGAATACCCTGCATCGTTTTTTGAAACAGTTTTTGATTTTTTAATATTATATATAATGTATAATTAAACAACTACCAATCAATGTTGTACAGAAACTCATTTGAATTTTTCATTTGATTTAAATTAAACAACTATATCTCATAACGAACATATTGGTTTACTTCAAGGCTAAAGCTGCAGGGCTAAATAACTTTCTATAAGCCAAAAGAAACCTTTCCTTTCTATTTGTATGCCCGCTTCACATAGGGTTAACTTAATGTCAACCGATGTAAGTATGTATTTAACTGACAGAGGGCGGCATGGCAGACCAAAAAAACGATATGTATTCTGAATCAACATCCGTGTCGATATAACCATGTTCGTCTGTCTGTCTGTCCGTCTGTCTGTTCGAGTGTCTGTTTGTGTGTCTGTTCGTCTGTCAATCAGTCTGTCTGTTTGTTTGTCCGTTCGTATAAAAACCTATATTTCAGAGACTATAAGAGCTAGGGCATCCAAATTTGAAGATAACATTTATTTTAGATCTTGCCCATGATCACTTCCGCCCATGAAATCGATTAAAACTGTATTACAAGCGTAATTTTAATGCATGATAGCTAATCTTTGGTGTATACACACAAATGATTTATAACAATTTTGGTTGCGATCGTGTCATTACCTTCGAAGTTATTTAAGAAATCGTTATTTCGCTGCCACTCCCAAAGAAACTCACCAGGGTATGCAGATGGGTACCGGGTATATCACAGTCGAACACCATCGACTATAGTTTTCGTGCATGTTTTTTATTTATCAGGCTTAGCCAGGGAAATATATAGAAATAATTAAAAATTTTATTGTTATTCTCTTGAAACAAATAAGTATTAATATTTAAATACCCTAAGTTCCTGACCTTGATATTGTGCTCATATCTCGAAGTGCAAACGCCGCATGGCCATCCACGTTGGTGATCTTTAAAAAAACAGTGGTTTGCTCTGGTTGCTTATCAGGCACTCCACGATTTTGTTGTTCAATTTGTTGACCGCTAATGAGCACCAATTGCTTTGACTTTAAAGATCAAAGTAACGCAATATAACCCAGGCAGGGTACACAGGAAATTAATAAATAAAGCAGCCTTTGACAGCTTTATGAATTAATTATTGTTCTAATTAACCACAATCAATGGCGAAAGTTCGGGTTCAAGAAAGTAGTAATGAGTATTATTTTTATTTAATTGGTAAATTAAGTTAACTAAGTAGGACAGTGATCTCTTGGCAGATGAGTTGAACCTCGGCTAAGATGACAAAATGTTTATTTGATGTTGCCAGAGCACACGAACTCGACTCGGGCTCAACTGTCACATTTACTTTGCTTATTTACAGTTTGTCACTTGCTTAGGGGGGCAACGGGTGTTACGGGTGTCAAGAGGGTCCATTGGGAGGATGAAAGAAGAGAAATTTACATTTCCTTATGTGCCCGCTGTCGACTTTGCTTTGTTTATGTATTTTTTATTATGATTGATATTTTTTGTTGTTGCCTTCGCTTTGTCGTTGCTTTTAAGGCTTCTACCATCTTTTCGGCTTATGGGGAGTTTCATCATTTTTATTGACAGCTGGCTAAGGGCGCATGTTGTTGTTCACTTGTTTAGCATTTTTTATGAGCCGTCGACAGCGCCAGCCCTCCGCCTCTGGCTCCGTCGAGACTCTCTCAAGTGTCACATTTAATAATTTGCCTGTAAACTGATAAGTTGCCCTAGCTGCAAGGGTTTAGTGAGTGCCGGATGGCTGATGGGTTTCGGTTGCCGTCGAGGGTTGCCTTTAAACTGACAACGAGTTGGAGCAGCCACAGTCTGGGGGAAGTAAGTAAGAATACTTATTTTAAGTAAGTGAATTCATAATACATATTTTATATATTACACATTTAAAATACATTCAACATATAGTTTTTGTCCAGTTTTTAAAATCACTTTGCTGAGTATCCCCAGTCACGGCGGAGGCTTTCTTCACTGCCCTGCCTCTGCAGTCTATTCCATTCTTTCTCTTGTGCCCACTCTTTAATTATCAATTATATATGTCGCCTTGTTAAATTTAACATGCTCGTTACGCCTTTGTTTGTCGCCAGCCAACTAATTTAAAGCCACCACGCCCACTACTTTTGAGGGGCCAACAAAAGAATATGAAACTTATTTAAATCCGAGCAGTGCTCTTCCTGGCCCTCTCTCTCTCTCTCTCTCTTCATCTCTCTCTCTCTCTAGCCGGTTTTGGGGCTTGGTGCGCGACTTGCAGCGCCAGTGTCGTCATCAAGTGCCACTAGAAACAATGCAAATTTAATTAAAATTCCGAAAATCTGAAAACAATGCGCACGTTTTCATCATCAACATTATGCCCCGGCACGAGGCATGGCGAGGGGTGCAGGGGTGTGCAGGGGATCACCCACTCGCCGGAGACATGCGGATGGGTCGCTCTGACCATGGCCATAACTATGGCTGCGCTATCAATGCAGCTGCGCAAGGACAATGCACACTGCTTGTCCCGTTTGGCGTTTGCCGACTCACGTCTCCCCCGTTGCACGAGTAGCTGCTCGGGGCACAGTGCTCCTTGGTCGCCTCTTGCATGTAATTTTGGTATTTTCTTTACTGTAATTAACACTTGAGGTATACCGACTACTTTACATAGCTTGTGCAAGGATTTCTTCTAGCAACTTCCTTGGTCTTAGCTCCAGAAGTTTACAAATAGGTTGAAGAAAACGATCGTAAATATGTTGAAAAATTATCGCAAAATGGGTTGAAAAATATCGGAAATAGGTTGAATAAAGACGGTAAATAGGCTAAACAAATATTCTTAATAGGTTAATAAATTCAAATAGGTTGAAAAAAAGATCGCAAATAGGTTAAAAATACTAGTATAATACAATACAAATATGTTAAGTGAAGATAGCAAATAGGTTAAAAAATAGGTTAATATTGTAACAATAATTAAATAATTTAATTATATAATGTTAGCAAATAGGCTTAAAAAAATCGCGAATATGTTCAATAAAGATTGGAAGTAAGTTAAAATAAGATCGCATATAGGTTAAATAAAGATCGAAAATAGGTTAATTATATATTGCAGAAATATGTTAACAAAAGATCGCAAATAGGTTAAAAAAAAGATCGCAATTAGGTTAAAAATACAAGTATAATACAATACAAATATGTTAAATGAGGATAGCAAATAGGTTAAAAAATGTTCGCAAACAGGTTATATAATGTAATAATAATTTAATAATTTAATTATATAATGTAAGCAAATAGGCTTAAAAAAATCAATAAAGATTGGAAGTAGGTTAAAATAAGATCGCATATGGGTTAAATAAAGATCGAAAATAGGTTAATTAAATATCGCAAAGATATGTTAACAAAAGACCGCAAATAGGTTAATTAAAAGGTTACAATTGGCAGAGATGATATAGGCGGAAATTGAAGGGTGGACGGGGACTGGATGGGACCAGAGAGAGAAAATGAGAGGGAGAGGGATAGACAGATAAGGTGCATACATAATAACGCTTACTATGGTAACGCTGAAAAGACAGTTGCAATGAAGAAGTACAGCGAAGCAATATGTTTAAAAGAAGATTCAATACCTAAAGTACAAAATAATAAGCGTGAATATATTTTAAGTGTATACAAAGTTCGTTAGCAATTAAATTCATATTACTTTTGTCGCTTTCTTTGTCGCCAGCTCGAAAAGCAAATGTAAAGTTTTTGGTTTCGACGCGAGGGATTTATAGTGCGATTATACTTTTGTGTGTGCCGCTGCCACAATTCGGATAAAGTGTTGTTCTTATTGTTGTTGTTGTTGTTGTTGCAGTTGTAGTTGTAGCTGCTGTTGTTGCCCGTTGTGCGCCCTGAAATTGCATTTTTATAAAGCTGAGCATCCGCCATCTCCCAGCTCCCATAATAGAGTAGTTTTTAAATAAACAATGCGGATTCATCGCCATCCTCGAGCTGTCAGCTGTGCTGTCATCTTGCCCACAGTCAAGGGTCGCCACGTTGACTACTGTCATTCCGCTGCAGCGGCTACTCCCAGTTGCAGACAGGAGCGTCTTCCCTTCCCTTTCTCTCTTTCTTCCTATCTCTCTCTCTTCCTATCTCTCTCTCTCACTGGCAGGGAAGTGCCGCCAAGGCTTGGCTTTTATTTGCATGGCCATCGCGGGAGCTCTGTGGTTTTATAGGTTCTTAGTTTTATTTCATATACACGGAGTTAGTTGCCCTTCTCCCTGCTCACTCTCTTGCCTCCCTCCCTCCCCTCTTTGGCTGTTGTTCGTGTTGCCTCTTCTTTTCGCTTTATTGTGCTCGCCCAGCCCGGGATGCACATCGTTTTGTAAGTTATTTAGACGCCATCAACACTTTGCAGCTGGAATTTGATGTCGAATGATGCCGGGAGGGAGAGCTTTATGTTCAGCTGGGAAACTAGCGGGAAATCTACTCTATAAAGTATTTGTATACAGACTGTATGCATATATACATATGTACGTATACATAGTGTGTATTTGCTGGTGGACAAAGCAAACACTTTAACCCTCACGGCACAACAGTTGCGCCTCTTGTGCCTCTTGCTGTGGCCTCTTGGCGGCCATTATGGAAACTACTTACTTTTCATTTTCATTTTCACACTAATTATCTGGGCCGGCAAGTGGTGGCGATAAATTCACGCCTCTGCCTGCTCTAGACTGGCTTTAAAGTCACAACTTGGCCAGCTGCGCAGCGGACATAAATTGCCAGTGAGAGAGAGAGAGAGAGAGAGTGTTGTTGTTGTTGTGGTTGTTGAGCCATTCAGTAGGTTTTGTCGAGCGCCGTGCGAAAAATGCGCAACATTCAAAGTCAAAAGCCGCAGAGTACAGCGCACAATTCTTGCCCTGAAAAGCCGCAAAATTTCATTTGGAGAAGCCAAGCCGCGGCGGCAAGTTGTCCTTGCTGTGGGGCTGAATGAGTTTTGGCTTCATGAAGCTGACAACGGACAGTGGGACAGTGGGACAGAGGGACAGTGGGACGTGGGTGTGTACTGCAGTTTTGCAGTGAGTTACCAGGCAACAGCAAAGTAACTGCGTGTCTGCCTCCGAGTTTGTTGCGGTTGCATGAATTACGTATACGCAGCTTGGGCTGTCGACAATCAATCAAAGCCTAAAATTGCACAAAAAACTTGGCTCTGTTAGGGCCTGAAACTTAAGATTGTGCACAGCTTGGGTAAACGAGGCATTTTTCACAGCACAGCATCAGATTGAGCAGCAGGAGAGGCAGGAGCAGGTGTCGCTGAGGTGAGAGCATTATGGGCTTTGTTCACAGCAAAACCTCAACTCTTTTTCTTTCTTTTCCTTTCTGTTTATCATGCTCACTTTGAGTTCAGAGTACAGAGATTGACAGAGACAAGCCCACCCACTGGCCCTGCTGCTGCTGCTGCTGGCAAATAAAGTTTGCCAATTTTTAAGACATTGCGTATACGCCATGTGTGAAGCTCAAGTTGTCAGCTGGGCGCTTTGCATATGCCCACCCCCCTCTGCTCTGCCCTGCCCTGTACCTTCTTGGTGTTTTAGTTGATTTCACGAATTTACAGCCCCATGGAGAAAGTGAAAAACAATGTAATAGAAATTTCATAAACTTTGCTGCACACACACTTTTTGCTTCTCTTCCCTCTTCGCTCGCTTTCGACAAGTGCAAAACGCTCTTTATCTATAAGGATTTGTGCTGGGGAAACTACCTAAAAAAGTTTGTGTTTTTTATTCGCTGCATGCTGCAGGGAATGGAGGGGGAAAGGGGGCTGCGCTGAAGCTCTGCTGATGGTAGCGTAAAATCCACTTAAGCTGCCTGCAGATTTTGGGCGCGTTTTGCTTTTTGTTTTATGTTTTTATTTTTTTTTTTGTTTTTTGGTAACATTTTTATGCCCTGCTGTTCGAAATTGGGTGATGGCGAGAGGTGGAGTGGGGGTAGACAGAGACGTTGCATTATTTCAAGTTTGGCGCAAAGTATTTAAACCATAAAAATGCGCCACGAATCCTTCTGCTTTATCTCTCCGTGTGGCCAATGGTAAATGTCTCTCACGGTTTACCCGTAAAGTTTTTGAGCATTTAGCTAGAGATTTATTGGCTGTTACTGCAACCGAATCACTCTCCACCCCCCTTCCCCCTCTGCAGGGGTGTCTGTCTACTTTATCGCCGCAAACACGTAACTAACTTGGTGGGGGGGGGGCACCCCCGAAACGGATGCTGCATCCACATAATGATATGGATGATTCAGTTTTCATTCAGTTGTTGTCACCGCAACGCGCTGCGTTCCTTTTTTCATTGTATTACAAAATCTCAAGTAGCACAGGGAGCACATTGATAGAGGGTCAGAGAGAGAGAGAGAGAGAGAAGGAGAGAGAGGGAGCGGTTGCTTGGAAACCTCAAGGAAAACTCTATGGTCGTCCCATAAAAGCGACCATTACATTGATTTACATGCGCACGTTCATGGACGGCAGCTTACGGTCTGTCTATAAGATCTGTACTCCACTGGCAACCGGCTCCTCCGCTTGCCACTATGCTTCACCTCCCCCCTGGAAACTGATACTGATATTCCCTGGTATTTTATAGTGCATAGTAAAAATGCTGCATTTGGCATTTTTATTAGCTGCTCAGATGAGCAGAACGAGCTGCGGCTTCGGTTTTATTAGCAGCTCTTAAAATTTTCAACGGTTTCATTGCCCTTTGTGCTTGAATTGCGCGTTCCCCAAAGCGTTCGATATTATCATTTCAGGCTTATCTTCCGCCCCCCTCCCCGCCACCCTCCTATACAGTAATATCGCAGTATAAACGATGCCATAAGCTGCTGCTGCTGCTGCTGAAAATTTGCACAATTTGAAGTCGTAACATAAAGAATGCAGTATTTATTTGCTTGTATTGTAGTATATAAAAAATTGTGAAAAAAATGATTAATGTCGTACAAGCAGCAAGCAAATATACCACGAGAGCGGTGCAAAAGCAGCGTGAAACGTAGAAGCCTAAATAATACGCTATTCGAGTGCGACTTCATCGAGAACAGAAGATGTACCTCAATTGCGAACTGCAATTGCTAGTTGCGCTACCAAGGATGAGGTTAGAAAACTACTTGAAGGCAGAGAGCAAACGAATGCATTCATGAATCCAGAGATTCAACCACTATTAAAATTAATCGAGGAACAGGTGCGTGACATATGTGAGAAAGAGAGTAAACCAATAACTCAGCTTCAAGAGACGGTCAGCTCTCATGCTGATAAATGTACCAATTATGAAACGCAAATTGAGAATCTAGAAGAACTACTTAATGAACAAGAGGATGAACTACAAAAGAAATTCAAGAACTTGATTCAGAGCGTCATTCAGCAAAGAATCAGTGGCGGAGTGGACTTTGACAGGGATTGGACTGAATATAAAGAGGGTTTTGGAGACTTCTGGGATGGAGACTTCTTTCTAGGGCTCGAGAAGATACATAGATTGAAGATATATAGATTGACCAGCGGGGAACCCAACGAACTGTATATTCATATGGAGAGTCTCGATGGGCCCTTCTTCGTGAGATACGATGAGCTTGCTATCTCCTGGGAAGACGATCAGTACGCCCTAAGCCAGTTGGGTGAGTTCTCTGGTAACTGGCGTGTTGAGTAATCTTCAAAATATGAAATTCACAACATACGGTCGTAAAAACGATAATAACTATTATGGTAATTGCGCCAAGGAATATAGAGGTGGCTGGTGGTTCAACGACTGTGCCAATTGGTAAGTAAATTTTTGCCGTACTTTATATTATTACCTAATATGTATTTTTCCAAACAGTAATTTGAATGGAGTATACAGACGTAAAATGATCGGTGGAAAGAAAATCTTTTGGGGAGGTGAATCAACGATAGCCCAAGTCAACCCAAGTTAGAAGATCGAAAACAGTGAAAAAGAACTTTTAAATATTGTCGAAATATTTCTTATATACTTCGAATTATTCGCTAATAAGAAAGAAGAACATTTAAAGCGTGATACAGTGATACTCTCAGCTTTCAGCTGCTTTGGCCTTCTAATTACACCCTTCCAACATTGAAAACGGTTAAAAGAGGGTATACTAACATTGTGCAAATGTGTGTAACAGGCAGAAGGAGGCGTGGCCGGGGACAATCAATAGACTTATATATATTCTTGCTCAGGATCACTAAACCAGTCGATTGAGCCATTTCTGTCTGTTTAACCGTCTAGATATTAGCTATAATATTAATTAAGTTAGGGACTCAAAATTTAGCACGATTTGTCCACAGATTAAGTTCATTTAAAATTTTTTTTAAATTCGGTTGCCACACCCACCGCTCCAGCAAATCAAGAATCAAGAATCCGATTTGTAAGCGATGTATAAAGGATACAACTATCTGACCTCAACACTAAGTTAGCTGACTATAATATCCATTTTGCCAACAAATTGTAATCCCATCGAACAAAAAACACAGAAGATATTTAAGAAAGTTTGAGCATAATACCAAGTGCTTGTGTCAGTTAACAAGGAAGCGAGCGCCATCTGTCGAGAACCATTTGAAAGTATGTTCATATGTACATGTGTATGAATTCAAGAAATAAAAGTAACATCGGAACATATGTACATACATAGGTCGCGTGCCGCTCGACTGTTGCTCTACCTTTTTCGATGACTATGAACTTATGAGGATATGCTGGTAAGGTCATTTAAGATTTCTACGACTCGAAATGAATACGCAATAATGCAGGGTGTATTGCTGTGCACACCCATATTTATTTTGTGTAGAGTACTGGGTGTTTGGCAGTCGACTTAGCTGCAGCCATTATGATTTATACAGGCGTGAGCTACAAGTCCTTATCTGTATTTCGTTTACAGTTTTCACGATCATTTCAATATTCCACTTTTGGGTTATCAAGCAAATTTATATTTAGAACGCACAGCACTAGAGCCAAACACACAATGAGTTCTTGAAGGCACAGTCCGAAATTGTATAGCTAGCTCATGCCACAGCATGACGTGGTTACAAGAATGTTATCAAATGTTGAATCGTGTGTGTATGTGTGTGTTCGACCCACACAACATAAATTAGCTGAAGGGAATGTTTGATTGTTGTTGCCCTCGCAATCTGTATAACTAGCCGTACATATAAAAAGTTTCCAGCTTCGATAAAGGTGTTTGCTCTAGTTTCAAATAAATCTAGTGCCCTGACCTGCAAGGGTCTGATACATTCGGGACATCTAATACACTTTTCATACCCTTTGATCGTTTCTTTTTAGTATCAATAAACAAGTCACGTCCGTGTGTTCTTCATTTAGTTCATCGAGATCTTAACTATTTCAAAAGCCATAAGAAGGAAGAAAGGCTGGCTTCGACTTGCTGAAGTTCTTATATCCTCCGACCGCTCCAATAATATTCATATATTATAGTGCAGAATTTAATGGTATTGTATTATGTATATATTCAATACATCCCACTTTGATTGCCACTGATAAGTTCATTTATTTCCAATATCAGGATATATCTTCAAACAAATATTTTTATACCGGCCGTTTGTTCCCATGGCAGCTTTATGTTAGTGGTCGGGTTCTTGTGGAATTTTATATGCATTTTATATATTTAGAAAAAGTTCGATCCAGTAATTTTTGGTACCAGTATCTCAACAAATAACAAAAATCGATCGATAGACCGATAGGCCGATCGACGATATATCAGAGCTCCTTCACAGCGTGCAGCAATAAAAGACATGTGTGCCAAGTTTCATTAAGAAAGCCTTAAGACCGAGAGACTAGTTTGCGTTGCAACAGACGGATAGGCGGACAAACGGACAGGACTAGATCGATTACTCTGCTAATGCTGATTTAGAATATATATACTTCATGGAACATATATACTCTTGGGAGAAGGGGGTCGGAGATGTCTCTTTAGGTGCTTCACAAACGCCTGGCCAAAGCTAATATACCCTTTACAAGGGTACAAAAATCAAAATTGGTCTAAGGGTTCCAGTATTTATATATAAAATGTATTAATTATCGGCATGCGTTTATTTTGAAACTTCAGTTTAACATGACAATGGACACATAAGTTATTCAAGTTCAGTCAGAATTATTTGTAGGGTATTATATCATTTTTAAAAATTAGGCAGAGTATCTTCCTGTCTTGCGTGTTCGACTGTAGGTTTCTGTGCCTGGTTTGCTGGATTCTGTTGAGTCCAAGAATACAATGGCCTTCAATAAAGTGGGATTAAATCTATACAGCCACATGACTTGGGCAATAGCTTCAGTATACAAAGAGTTGTTTAACTTTCTTTAAAAACTGTTAGACGTTCCTTTTGAATATTTTGAGATGATTGTGCATGTTTAAACAACATTCACTAAAAGTTAATTTCAACTGCTTTCGGACGAATTAACATTCTGACTTGCTTCAGGTATCTTTGTCCCCAAAATATTGTCGATTTATCTCCAGTTTCATATTCAACGTATTTTCCATTCAAATTGCTGAAGAAGAGAAAATATGATAATAAAAATATGATTATTGATATAAATTGCGGCAAAGTAACTAACCTATCGCCACAATTGTTGTACCACCATCCACCTGAATATGTTTTGGCGCAATTTCCCCAATAATAGGATTTATCATTGTTACAATCGTGTGCCGAGAACTCCATATATTGATTAACACGTAGGGCATCTTCCGTATTACCTGAGAATCTACCCAACTTGCTTAGCTTGTAATTATGGTTGGCACTTGAGATGGCAAACTCATCGTATTTGGCGTACAAGGTGCTGCCATCAAATGCTTCCATGTGAATGTAAAGTTCGTGAGGCTGGACGCTGGTCAATCTGTGTATCTTCTCCAGGCCGAGAAAGAAGTCTCCTTCGAAAGTCCCGAAGCCATCTCTGTACTGGTTCCATTTCTTGAAAAATCCTGTTTGCCGTTAATTCTTTGTTGTATAACTGTCCATCCAGGGCCAGCGATTTCAGAGTTACATAGTATAGCAAAGGGGTAATCCTGATAAAGGAAGACTTTATGAGAACTCGAAGAGTTCCCAAAGGGAATGCAACTCCGTGCATTATTCTTTACGGTTTCTTTCAAATTCTTGTTTTCTCTTTCTAATTCAGAAATTGTTTGCTCCTTGGAAGCAATTTGATTTTCATATTCGACCGCTTTGTTAGCACTTGCATTGATCTTTTCGCGGAGTTCCTCTATTTCTTTTCTCTGCTTATCACATGTGTTGCCCACTTGTTCCTTGGTTAGTTTTAGTGATTGCTTCATTGATTTGATCAGCTCTTCACTTGATTTCTCTTTATCTTCGTACAGCTTTATTATCTTTTCCTTTGATAAGCAACTTGAAATATCTTCTTTCAGTTGAGATACTTCTTTTGTCAGCTCATGTATTCTTTCGTTCTTTACTTCCATTGCCACGTTATGGTCGATCTTCCTATTAGTTTCTTCAAAGTGTTCCAACAGAGGCCTTACAACCGAGAGTGTATAGCTGGCGCAGGTGTCGTCTAGCTGAGGGGATAAACAACAAAATAAATGTATGAAAAGGAACCTTTACTCTTTTGATATACCTCAGTATTCTCAGATTTACCAGCTGCTGCAGATCCATTCCAGCCTATTATGACGCCGATAAAGAGCAAGAAAACAGATCTCCTGTTCATATTAGTTCACTTCTATTTCATTTTTACTGCACAATAAATTGTAAATATATATATTGTACAGTAGTAGAGCTAAATGCGCAATAATTTGTTTATTGCCGAGTCCGATATTTTATACTTAGCTTTGCTTGGACTGTTCTGATAAGGCGAGCTCGGGTGACGGCATGACGTGCTTCCCAGAATGTTATCAAATTAAGAACCGACCGACATAAATTAGCAACAATTGATTGTTCTACTATTATCGTTGACTTTCGAGCTTTGATAGAACTTAATAATACTCTGTTTGGGGTTCATATAAAGCTTCTGTTTTAAACTGCAATGTTTTAAAACTAAAACTAAAAACGTTGGGCAAGCTTAGTAAACTTTAAACCATTTTATGTTGAACATTAACGGCTGCTTACTTCAGTACTGTCAAAGCTATTTTTACCAGTGTTGCCGCCATACAGGCAGTTTCCATAACAATTTTGAATTGGCCAATTTGCTTCTAATGCCTCTTGCATCTGAACTTTTGCTGAGAGGGCAAGGCTTCGACTTTGCCACTGACCATTTGCATCAAGCCCAGACAATGGCATATGCCAAGGGGGGAGGGTAGCAATGCCGTCTTTTTTTTGCAGCTGCATTTCGCGGCATCCTTTGAAGTGAGTTTCCAGCTTTGAGCAGCGTTTTCAACTGTCAATTAAACTGCACTCTCGTCGGGACAGGCCGATGACGTGGCCACGTTGCCCATGTACCGGGCCAGAGAAAGAGGAATGGAGGCTTTGGGGCGTGCCTCCGTTCAGCGTTAAGCACGGCATTTAGGGAGACAAACGGCAAAAAGGGACTCTAACTCTGACATGGGACGGCTTCATTCAGCGCAGGTATAGCGGAAAATTGTGTCCTTATACAGCAGCAGCAGACCTTTTCGATTTCCCATTTTTCCCTTTTTTTGTTGGGGAAATTCTTTTTTTTCAATTTTGTTGGATTCACTTGTTTTCTGGGGCAGGCCCTCCTCGCCTTTGGGGCATTCGAGCAATTGTAATTAGTGTGAGGGCGAGGCTCTTTAGGTCTGATACTGAGTCTGAGGATTTGCGTCGATGCTGTTTGTGCTTGGGAATTGTTTCGCAGGATTTGTGCTGTATATATATATATATATATATAAAGAGTTGAGTGGGCCATTTGCCAGTTAAACATAATTGAATTTGATTTCGCTTTGTGAGGGATTTCTGCTTGGCTTTGGTGTGATTTACTCTGTTCTTGAATAGGTTAGTTGCTTTGAATTTGATTAGCTTTGGACAGGTGTTCAGCATTGATTCTCAGCCTTATTTAAGAGAAGATCTATTTTATAAATCCAATTGAAATTCGTTTACTTTAAGTTGCCCTATGCATTCCCAGTTTGATGGCATTTTCGGTTTTATCAATCAAGAAGTCGCATTAAAATTTCAATATGTTTTTCGCAGCATCCAATGACACATGGCAAGAAAGGGACATGAACTTTTGGCAAAGACTGTCAAACGGCTGATTTATTATTTATTAGTAGTGACCTCGCCCTCTGGCCAAGGGACATGCTCCACTTGGGGTGGATCCCTACGGCGTGGGACGAACACAATCCATCAATTATGCAGCGTCGTCGATGTGACGAAAACAAATCAAATCCGTGAATATCGGAAATGGAATTGGAAACTTAGGTCATTTGACAACTTGGACGACTTGACAGGCGGCCGTGGAAATGGGACTAATTGGATCTGTGAAAAATAGTGGATGTTGCCGCAAAGTGATCAGCAGTCGGTCGCTGCATGCCACAGCTAACGGTGATTTTCCATTCCAACCTAATTGACTGGTTTTAGAATTAATTTTTCTCTTTCGAGGCTTGAAAACTGCTGCCCCGCATATCATTTGAATGGGGGAAAAGGTCTTTTGGGGCTGCAATAAAGGAAACATTTACTGCGGTCAGGAGAGGGAGGGGAGGTGGCAGCAGGTAGGGGGCGTGGCGTACGTGAGTCGCATGGCGAATGGTGTGAAAAATGAAACAGATGAAGAAACAAGAAGTGAAAGCGTTACACGCAGCGTCTGCCGCTGACAGCTGGCATAATGAAACTGAAACGCGTGAAATGAAACGGAAAAATAAATGTTGCTCAAGTGTAAAGCGGTTTGTTGCCGGTGGGAAGGGGGGGAGAGGGGAAGGGAGAGGTAGGATGTGGCAGGCAGTTTGGGTAGCTGTCCGTGACAAAGGCTTTTACTTTTGATGCTTTCTTTGTGGCATTCGATATAGAATTGTTTTCCGTTTTCTTGTTTCTTTGACCATTTAACCTTCTGCTGGTTTTTGATTTTTCTTTTTTAGGTTAATAATAATACAATTCAATGGAGAATCAATCGAATTGGTAAGCAATTATATTTGTATTCTTTGCATAAGCACAATTATATTATTTTCAAACATTTCAATGTTATGTTATCAAAGTTATTTCTCTTTTATTTCGGGAAACTTCAGAAAGTGCTGAAGTTGCTTCGAATATTTAATATTTATTGTGCCTTCAGCTGCACTCAGCGCTTTTCTTCGGGGCTCGTTAAGCAGCTCTACCTGTCTTTATTCCTGCCTGCTCCCTTGCTGCCCCCGCACCTGCTGTCCCTTCCCCAGACACTTAATGCTTCCCCGACAATCTTCTCACAAAGCGCAAACCGTATTAGCAATACTTTTATACATGCTTTCCCCCTCTCACTCTCTCAGTGTCTCTCTCCCTCTCTCTATCTGTCTGTCAGGTGAACACTTCATAAGTATTTATAAGCTTGTCTTCTTCTTTGTGGAAGAGAGCAAAGGACGGGGAGGGGAAGCAGTTGAGTTGTTGCATTAAAACACGTTCTGTTTTAATGCAGCAAAAGGCAAAAGCATAAAATGCCAAAGCGCAGTGCTTATAGGTAGTAAAAATATATATCCTACCTCTTTCCCACATCTCCCTCTCCACACTCTTTCCCTTTGGCACTATTCGCTGTCTGCCTCTCTGTCTGTGCCTTCTCCTGTTTCGAAGCTTTGCCTCGTGTGAGCGGCAGCAAATTTTATGCTTTGACGAAAGTTTTGCTTAATGACAGAAACATCCGTCAGATGAACACACACAGACATGCACAGACATACACACACAGACATGCACAGACATGCACAGACATGCACAGACTTGTAAGCTGCTGCACACACGAGAACGTTGCTTAAATAAATTAACAAAGTTGCCTTGGCTGTTGGCTCTTTGCCTATAACACGAAAGTTGAAATGAAAATAAAATTTAATTCAAGCGTCAACAGCGACGCTGACGTCAGCGCCGACGTCGACTGCGACGTCATGTGTTGCCGTTAAGTGCCATCATCATCAACAGCAGCAGCCCCGCGTCCTATTCTCATCAAGCTGCTGGGTTGGAGAGAGGGGGGGGGGCGAGGGAAAACTGCTTTGTAGTTTTTCGCTTGACTTTTACGGAAAAACTTTATATGCGCATGGAGGCAGGACGACTTTGTGAATTGAAAAATAGTTGCCATAGTTGCCGAACGCCTTGCACAACTGGAAAGTGGAAGGCGAAAAGGAAAACTGTGAACTGCAAACGGAAAACGGAAAAACCGCTGCGAGAGTCAAGTGTTTAATTAAGGTTTTCCGCTCAAGCGACTTTTAATGTGCGAATTGACGAGCGAATGTTGCCTCGTAATTAAAAAATCTAGTGAGACTACAGGGAGGAGAGAGAGAGAGGAGAGAGAAGAGAAAGAGAGAGAGAAAGGTAACCAAAAACAAGCACGAAAGCTACAGTTGAGTGTTCACGACTGTGATATACCCGCTACACACCTGACCGAGACCCACCGAATACAAATATCACTTCTATTTTTAGTGCATTATGTGTTGCATACTTCAGGGATCGATTTAAAAATCAGTAACTCTTGAAATTGTTTATTAAATAACTTTTATGTTAATTATTCGATCACAACCAAATTTGGATGTTGATATTTATTGTGACAGAAAGACAGACAGGCAGACGGACAGAAAGACTGACTGACTGACAGACGGACAGACAGGCAGACAGATAGACAGACAGACAGACAGGCAGATAGACAGACAAACAGACAGACAAACAGACAGACAGAAATACAGACACACAGACATAGATAGATAGGGACATACAGTCATACAGACATACAGACAGACAGACAGACAGACATACAGACACACAGACATACAGACATACAGACATACAGACATACAGACATACAGACATACAGATATACAGACATACAGACATACAGACATACAGACATACAGACATACAGACATACAGACATACAGACATACAGACATACAGACATACATACAAACAGACATACAGACATACAGACATACAGACATACAGACATACAGACATACAGACATACAGACATACAGACATACAGACATACAGACATACAGACATACAAACATACTGACAGACATACAGACATACAGACATACAAACATACTGACAGACATACAGACATACAGACATACAGACATACAGACATACAGACATACAGACATACAGACATACAGACATACAAACATACTGACAGACATACAGACATACAGACATACAGACATACAGACATACAGACATACAGACATACAGACATACAGACAAACAGACATACAGAAATACAGACATACAGACATACAGACATACAGACATACAGACATACAGACATACAGACATACAGACATACAGACATACAGACATACAGACATACAGACATACAGACTTACAGACATACAGACATACAGATATACAGACAAAAAGACTGACAGACGTTGATGCTGATTAAGAATATATAGCTTAAGGTCCAAGATTTCTTTTGCCTGTTACATCCACTTTCGGTTGGCACAAAACTATTATACCCATTTGCAGCGAGTATAGCGGGTAGCGGGTATTAATATAGAAGCAAAACTTGCGACGACGCTGTCAGTCATGATATATCCTCTCCAATTAACCGCTTTGCCTACGGCCGTAATTTATTAAGTGTCGAAAGTTTTTGACCTGTCGCCGGGCGACAAGAACAGACAAGGACCAAGGACCACTAGCCTCCTAATCCCCCTTGTTCCATTCCCCTCTTCCCCTCCTTTGCCTCTTCGTTTGCGCAAAAGTTGTCAGCGTTTTTGCGCAAAAAGTTTTCTTTTGCAATAGCAACGGCGGGAAACTGTCGAGAAAAGTCAACGCAAATAACACAGCAAAATCAGTTGCATCGATGTGTTCTGCGCTCTAATTAATTCCAATCGAGAAGCTGCTGCAGGTGACTTGCCCACTAGGTATTTCCATCTCTTTCTCCTGCATATTTTGTCATTGTCCTGCTTCATGCGATTAATAAGCATTTCGCATTCCCTTCACGCTTCGAGCGCAGCACGCAGTATCAGAATTATGACCAGTCTGTGCCTCAGTTTACATGTCAGTCAGTCAGGCTGTATGTCTGTCTGTGTATGTGTATGTCCTGCATCTCTCTCTCTCTCTATTCCTCTCTCTTTCTGGCCAACAATCAGCTTGTCAGCGCGCTTGCACAACACGAAAGAACAAAGCGCAACAAACGAGCTGCTGAGCCTTCGTCAGCAGCAACCTTCACGTATACGTACTCTGGGTCTAGTCAGGATACGGCAGAAAAAGAGGTAGTGAAGGTGCAGAGATAGAGGAGGGACAGAGGCTGAGAAAGAGGGGGCAGAAGCAGGCACAGGACATGAACATGGACCGAGTAACTTGGCTCAATTTTTGACAGAAACTTCGGTCACCTGAACGTGGGCTCTCGTACTCGACTCGATGAAAGTAGTTCACAGAGTTGCCAGAGAAACAGTGAAAGACCTGAAACATTGGCAGCAGAGCAATGGGCGCGGCTACAGGCGGGTGTGGGGCAGGGGGTACGTAGGAAATGTTGCTTCTGATTGGGGCAGCGCGTTTGGCATTTCGAATCTATGCGCAAACATTGCAAATGAACTTTGATTGTGCAACTCATTGTTGCAACAGCAACTGCAGTGGCAGTAGCACTGGCAGCAGTCCTTGACGTAAAGGGGCAACTACTCGCAATAATGATGACGATGACGATGACCATGATGTCAGCACGAGTGCAGGCAATTCTTCAGACATGTTCGACTTTAGGGCAACAGAAACTTTGCACAGATTCTAATTACTGCGTAGCTTAAGCTCATCGAAAAGCTTGATAAAGCATTAATGCTTTTGAATTAGTGAAGCTTTGTTTTTCTCTGTTTATGAAAACCTCTAAACATGGAAAAAAATTGTGATTTAGACTGATTCATCAGGGTTTTTGTATTCTGTATTCACCTTTAACTTCGCCAACTGAATTGCACTTAATCTCATCCTTTCATTTACATTGAAGCTTTAAGCTGCTTTCGCTGCAATTTATTTGCTTTTGAAATATAATTACTGCTTAAAGCTAGCAAGAAACACCAAGAAGCTGCCACAAGAGCAGCAAATGCTGTAAGTGCATTTGTTACCTTCTTTTGCTTCCGTTCAGCTCCATGTTTGCTTCCTTTCCCTTCCTTTTTCTACCCTCTGCCCAATTGCTTGTGCACCTTTTGGCATTTTGTATGCAACAGCAGCTTCCGCATAGCAGTTGCAACAGTTGCAGTCGTTGTTGTTGCAATTGTGATTGTTGTGCCATCAAAATGTGTCATTGCTTTCCAAAAATGTTACCCTACCAAAGGCACAGTGAGCACACTCGCAAGCAGGCGGAGAATAGGGAAGGCGTGGGGTGACAGCCAGGGCTTCACAGCTTGGTGTCATAGTCCATGACATCAGAGGTAGAGAGAGGGAGACCGAGAGTTGCCTTGCCTGAAGCTGCTGATCAGGACACAGGGCAAAGCAGCAACAGTAGCAGCAACAGCAGCAACAGTAGCAACAGCAGCAACAGCATCAACCATTGCCAGCATCCTTGTCATCATCGCTTTCGTCATCGTCAATCAGGCAGACGACTGACATGGAAATTATGAGAGTTTGTATTTTGGCATTCACGAATCGACAGCGATGCCTTCTCTAGCCATCCATGGCATTTCCTTGTGTTCAGCTCAGCTCCCTGTTCTCTTCTTGTATTGTGTAGTTGCTACTGTCGTTGTTGTTGTTTTTGTGGCATAGTGTGCATATGTATGGCTTATAATTTATGTGCGTGCTGCTTTTGCTGATTATGGCCCCAAGGCTGATTTCTGCTGCTGCTCACGTATCACAAGTCGCATACAGCGATGGAGCAATGCAAATCATACGCAACGTTGTCCACAAAAGGTGCTACAACTTAAAGCCCCAAACTGAACTCACCTCACCTCACTTCATCTATGCGCCTCTTAAATAATGTATTAAATCCCTTCTACTTATATTTTCTGATCGCATCCGATTAATATGACTATTGTTTGCTAGCACTAGCTTTATATCTTGATTATTAACATGACGTACAGACGTAGAGATGCACGACAGACAGGGTGAGGGTTATATTTATAGCATTAACTCGACTGCTGACGCTGATCAAGAGTATTTATAATTTTTAGGGTTGGCTTAAGATGTATGGCTTAGTTGATCAAATTTAAAGAGCAACAGTCGAAGGCTCTCGTCTTAAGTAGAGGGGCGGTGGGATGGCCACCTAACAGTTAACTTGATCCTCGCCTAGTATAAAAGAACCTTTATGCCAGTTTTTGTGTCTGAAGTGTTTATAATAGTTGAGTTTTGTGTGTTTATCTGGTCAAACAGACAGACAGACCAGCAGACAAACAGACAGACAGGCAGACAAACATGGCTATATTGACTCGACCGTTGATGATGATTCAAAATATGTATAGTTTATAGGCTGATACGTCTCCATTTGAGTGTTATATAAATTATCGGTTGGCACAAAATAATTATACTCTTTTACCCTATAGAAAGCGGGTAAAATTAAACAGTTAATTCAAAATAGGACAGTTGAATTTATTCATAATCGAGATAAAAAAAGGGTTTTAAAAGAATGTACAAATATTCATATTTATATTTTTACATTAATCATTTATGAAACCATTACCATTCAAATTAAATTCAATTTATACGCGCATATATATATACATAACGTGGAAGGCGAACTAATCTCAATGTCAAGGTCGGGAAAAAATTTGCAGTGATAACGGCTTGAAGCGAGAATTTTATTTTTGAAATACACTGCGTGCTCGATATGGGGAACAAAGATGCGGGATTCAGTGCCCAGCAGCAGCTTAAATATTAAGGAACACTTAACTTACAAATACTTATGTAAAAAATTGTGAATGTTTATTCAAGGCTGTGCTCGTGAAAGACACGAACACGACTACATCAATGTTACTATATTACTTGATCGTAAATATAAAATTGCAAATATGCACAAATATATTCATATACTAAACAAACATCCACTTAGATTCCATATTAAAATGAAATGTTTTAATTTATATATTGCTCTAACATTTCCGGGACTGCGCCTAAGCGAGGTCGCTCTTTTTTGTTTCGATAACGCGCGCCACGCCACACCAGACTGGTGTATATTCGTATTTATTTTACTATAATATCATTACAATATCATACGTTTCGGTCCAGTGTGAAGTTGAACATTTCCGGTTTTTTGTTCGCGAAACTACGCCGTGTAAAATGAAACAAATTTCTACACTCCTGCTCTGTCTGATAATGTTGGAACCGTCAAAAGAACATGAATTGAACAACAAGGATGTTCAGTCAAAAGAAATTCAAGAGAACGACTTCAAGAGTTGCATTTCGTATGGCAATTCTTCGGGTGCTCACATAGTCAACCTCTCTGACGGTTCCACATTTGAGGTACTTTGTAACTCCGATATTGCGGGTGCTGGATGGAGCGTTATTCAGCAAAGAATCAAAGGAGGAGTGGACTTCAAGAGAGACTGGAACCAGTACCGGAATGGCTTTGGCGACTTCTGGGACGGAGACTTCTTTCTCGGCCTAGAGAAGATACACAGATTAACCTCGGAGCAACCACACGAACTTTACATTCACATTGAAAGATTCTCTGGCTCCGCCTTCTTCGCCAGATATGATGAGTTTGCTATTTCGGGGGAAGATGATCAATACAGATTACAACAGTTGGGTAAATTCACTGGAAACACAAGTGACGAAATAAAGGAATCTCGTGGCCGTAAATTCTCTACATATGACAGAGACAATGATAAGAGTAGAGTCAATTGTGCAAAGAACTACGGTGCTTGGTGGTACAAAACCTGTAATGGAGCGTAAGTACTAAGTACCTAGTAATAAAATGAAAACATATTTTGACTGTGTATTGTTTGCAGCAATTTGAATGGCATATACTTTAATCACGAAGAGGATGATTATGATGGCCTTACCTGGGATACTGAAAGTTCTTTAAAAGTTGTAAAGATGCTCATCAGACCAAGAAGTGTCTCTAATTAGCATTTGATAGGTATGCAAAACATATATATGTCGGAGAATAGACGTTATTGAAGACAGATGTATGAAAGTAAAGGATAACATTGAGTTTATCAGATTGAGTTATTATTTAGATAATGCGTAGTACTCGTAGAATATTGCGTGAAAGAGTCTACTGAGTGTGAGGCAATGAAGGAATGGGAGGTTCAAGGGAGAACCGAACGAGAAGAATAGCCAGAAGAGAGCTATAATGCCGGCTGAAGGCATTGACAGTCACAAAAGTCATTTCATTGCGCGTTAATTCAAATAATGGACAAGTTTTCCTTTCCCAAATCGATATATTATATATGTAGTATTTATGAAATTGAGTAATGGTTTATTGATATTATTTAACAAACACAGTTCTAGCTAGTACAAATTAGTCAAGTTGATAACGTTCAGTTTTACTCTCACAAACTCAGATTGATTCGCGCAATACAACTTCTACTTCACTCGACGATAGTTCGACTTGACCGTTCGACGTTCCCCAAAGGCTTAACGACTTATCCGCCGTTTCAACAACTTTCTTCAACATCTACTCTGCGACTCCTCTTAATCTGCGACTATCAAGTTCAACTTCTTACATCGACTTCAACTTAACTACTGCCTTCACTCCTTGATTATATCTGTCAAACTGCAACTCTGATATTATCGATAGTTGTCTGCAGCGATTCCTGCAGCGTTGCCACCCGTACCAACATACTGCCACCACCATCTTTTCTTACATATATAGTACTATTATTTCAAATGAAAAATGTAAAACCCACATATTAAAATGATTAAAATAAGAGAAAAACGAGAGCAACAGTCGAGCGGAACGCGACAGTGGGATACCCTTGGACGTATGTTGCCATAAAAAGTATCTAATTGTATAATATTAATCGTAAGCTACAAATTAATCATAACACTGCAGTGCACTGCCACCTTGCATCAATTTCGATACGTTATCAATAATTTATCGCTGCAATTTTCCTAGCGCATGTAAATACTTGCATACATTTATATTTATTTACCACGCCACCTATTGGTTGAGTATTAGTATATATTTATGCACATGTATTTTCGGTAATTGACATGTGCATGGAAAAGAAGAGTCGAGAAACAGCTCGCGCTTCGCGCTCGCATCGTTTGTCCTTTTGTTTTATGCACAAGTAATTTAGTTCTGACGTCATCGACAACTTCTTTGCTGGTCGAAGGGTCGAAATGGTTCATCTAATAACTTCAGTGTTTATTGTCCGATCGGATTGCAATTTGGAGGATAAGTTCATATAGTATTTATCTATATATATACTAAAGCAGAACGTTAAGAAATGAGTACTTTTATGTAAATAGCAATGTAAACCAAAATTGGCGATTTGCGGGGGCGGTAGGTGTGTTATTCCAAATTGAAAATAAACTTGATCTGCGTATGGTATACAGGAATCATCATGCTAAATTTGGTGTTCGTAGCTTTTGTAATAGCTGAGATCGGCGCGTTCATCCAGACAGACAGACAGACAGACAGACGGACAGACAGACGGACATGACTCAATCGAATCGGCTTTTGATCCTGAGCAAGAATATATATACTTTATGGGGTCCCCGACGCCTCCTTCTGCCTGTTACATACATTTGCACAAAGTTAGTATACCCTTTTTGACAATTTTCAATGATCCAAGAATATACAAATTTAATTGAATATATGAAACTTACTTCAATTCATCACACTCAACTTTAAGATTCTGTGCATATTTAGATATACCAAATTTGAGATAAGGTATCTAGTTTTCTCGATTTGAGAACTCATAAGATCTATGCGACAGATATGGCGATGTTTTAATGATGAAGAGAATCGTTGAAAACTAATGTGAAATTACGGAATCACTTCATCAAGAGTTCTTACCATAAGGTCGTACGGTCAATAAACAGTATTATCTTGAAGTTATGTGCCGTTTGCGAGAAGCAATACGAAGAAAACGTCCAGAATTGGGGATAACCCGTTCATGCCCCTGCTCACTCATCTTTGCTTGTGCGCGAATTTTTGGCCAAAAACAACACACTAATGATGCCGCAGCCACCATATTCCCCAGATCTGGCCCCTGTGACTTTTTCTTGTTCCCTAAACTGAAGAGGCCCATGAAAGGACGACGTTACGCTAGGAGGAGGAGGAGAAGGAGGATCTCAATGCTATACCGAAAAGTGCTTATGAGAAGTGCTTTGAGGATTGGAAAAACCGTTGGCACAAGTGCATAATATCTCATGGGGTTTACTTTGAAGCGGACAAAATAGATATTCATGAATAAATAAATAATTTTTGAAAAAACACAAAATTCTCGATATTTTTTGAACACACCTCGTATGTTCTCTCTTTAGACCGTGCAGATATGAGAAGATAGCTTTCAAACCGACAGACGAATACGAGAACAGAAAAAAGACTTGGCTAGTTTGACTACACATTTAATGCTGAATACATGCGATATATATGTGCTATAGGGTAAAGATAATAACGTCGTATTCATTCGTTATCTACAACATACATTTCCACTAAGGTAGAGGACTCGTCTTGGCCATTTTTCTAGCCCTTTTCAACTGCTGCATACGCGCTAAGGTCACACGCAGCAGATGCTGTAGCAGCTGGCGTGGTTGACCTAGTTGTGGACTTACCTGAGTGCACTGTCGTACAGCCTGACAGTCAGGAGACAGTTGGCTAAAGTTGCCCGACTCCGCCAAGCGGCAGCAGCAACTAATCGAAGTAGACTTTAATTTAAAAGTGCATTATTTGGTCTGTCAGGGCGCAGAAAAGTTTCTGCCTGCATAAATGAGTGCTCGGCCAGACCCAAAGTAACTGACAAACTGGCAAACTGACACAATGACCGAGTGGGCGCCAGCTGTAGTCGAAAGGGGAAGAACGAGACAACGAGAGAAGCAGGCAGGCAGGCAGGCTTATTGTTCGACAACAGTTGGCACCATTAAATGTCATGTACTCCACGCCGACTCAACTCGACTCGACATAGTTTGGCTGAACTGGTCTGCGACTGACTGGCTGACTGGCTGACTGTGGGTCTTCTATGTCTGTCTGTCTGTCCATCTGTCCTTTTGTCTGCCTCTCTGTCTGTTTGTTTTGCATACTTTTCGGCGCCATTAACAGCAGACCGAGAATGGAGAACGAAGAACAAGAGAAACAGGAGCAACAACTAGCGATGCTTTCATTGTCATTGTTTTTGTTTTAAAAATTATGTAGTTTTTGCTGCCTGCTGCCACTGCAACATGTCATTAGAAAAGGACACACGAACACACCCACACACACACAGTTACACACAGAAGTTGAGACTGGAAGTTGGTCCTTTGCTTGGCTGCAGGTGTTGTTGTCCTGCTACTGCTGTCCATTTATTTAGGGGTCACTGTAAAGGCGAATTTCGGCCATTAGTTGAACAGCATTTGCTCGCAGCTGCTCGCAGCTGTAGCTCTGCTTGTTCGCTTGTCCAGGGGCTGTCCAGGGTTGCCAATGTGTGCCCCAGCCGGGCAATTAGTAAGTGCCAAGCAGAAGTAGCTTGTTTTTTGCTATTTGAGTTTTTATGAGCTCACTAGTCACGTAATTGTTTGGAAAATTTGTGGGCTGTGGCTTGTGGGGTTGGTAGGGTTGGGCATTAGGGTCAGTCCAACGAGCACTTAATGAGTGAGTAAATGCCTCTTACAGTAGGGTTGTCATTGCCCGGAAAGAATCTTCAATTCAATTGCAACAAGTTTCCGCTCAAATATATTCTAAATTAAATTACTAAACCGTCAAGGGTTGCCACAACCTTGCCTATTACCGAATTAATAGTGTACCAACAGCCTGTCATAGGGTTGCCACAGCAGTTGCGGTATTTCTGCTAAATAACCGCCAAATCAAAAGCAATTAAATCAACTTAATTATTTCTTTAATTGGACTTGAACTGAGAGAGCGTTTAATCAACGTTTAAATGCCCGTCATAGGGTTGCCACCACACATTTTTGAGTGTTTCCAGTTGCGTTAAATAACCTCAAAGTCGAAACAAATTAAACTACATTTATTATTTCCACTTTTGCGATTTGGGTCAACAAACTGCCAAAAATGTCGTACGCATTTTACAAATTCTAATTAGAAACAAAGTCAAACCACACACACAGCACTCACACACACACACACACACCCACAGACACACGCAGAGCACACTCATACACTCATGCGTGCCTACTCATAGTTAACGCATTAAAAATTAAATGTAATGCTATGAAATTGCGGAAATGAATGTGGTTTTTTGCCAACTGTGTATGTGTGTGTGAGCGGGAGAGTGTGTAAGCCAGTAACAGTATGTGGGTGTGTAGTAGCGGAAGTGCAACAAAAGCATAAACTATTTTTTAGTAAAAACAAAATATAAAATTGGAATAACTGAAGAATCGAATTGTGCGGAATTTGGGCAAATTTGAAGCGTCAATTAATGACGCAAAATCCGCTGCCAAATGACTTCGACAGCGTTGCATGCAGCGTTGCACCAGTGCATTGCTATGCGTGCATGTGTGTGTGTGTGTGTGTGTGTGTTTGTGTTTGGCAGCAACGGAAATGACAGTGCTGCAACGCTGCAGGAAGCAATAACCGAATTCAGTTACGTTGCACGGAAATGACACACGGCACGGGGCCAGATAGGAAAGGTGAGAGAGAGAGAGAGAGAGAGAGAGGGAGGGGGTTGAGAAAGGTGTATAGGTTGCTGCCACATGTAGCATACTCTCTCTCTCTGTCCCTCACTTTATCTCCTTCTGTGTGTATGCTTGGTAAGTTATATGTAAAATTGGAACGTATAAACTGAATCATTGCTTTAAAACGAAATCGAAGTGTTTCACTGAAAAGAAAGAATTCTTCAAATATTTATATGTATAACATCAGAAGCAGTTTTATATTTAATTGCTCCTTAAGGACATATGTTAGGGATACCATTCTATATATAGTGAAATACAACCCACTGAAATATTTCAGAAATCTGCCCAGAAAGGAAACACTTTTCAATTGAATTTTACAATTTATTTATTTACTTGTTCTTCATCATAATTTACTCGTATAATTACGGGATTTCCTCACACATACATATGTGTATATATATATATTTATGATGTATATATAAGTACTTGAGTCTAAGTTGTTTACCTTCGAATTAATTCCACTTTTTGGTTGTTCTTCGTTCCTATTCATTTAGTTTAGTTTTATTTATTTGCCGGCATTCGCAAGTAAATGCTGATTTATATAATTCACTTGTATATAATGATACAGTAATATATATGTATGCAGTATGTACTGATGTACTGTATATATATAATTTCATGGTTTGCTTTTTCACACAATTAATAATAAATTATATTTATAATTAATTACAATAAATTGCATAACAAAATTGATTCGACTCGCATTTAAGTTGCCACTTGACGTTCGTTAATATCAATTATTTATGTTTAACACAATAGTTTGGTATTGTATTATTATAGTTTTTGTTAATGTTATTTATTCTCATCGTGAATACAAATAGAAAACAATGAATATTAATATTAATTTCCCTTCAATTTTTTGCCTTCATATAACAAACAAAATTGTTCCGGTTTTAATGTTTATCAAGTATGTCAAACTTTCAATACACTTGCAGAGGGTATATGGGTGTTGTCATAAAATAAGTAACAAGGTTTCGTATAATATAATATTTCCTGAAATATTGATTATAGAAATTAAGAATAGGAGTAATTTTATGATGTAAAAGTTTTCTCCAAATCAAAGATGATAAATCAGTTAGAGTATTACATCCACAACTCAGTGAATTTTCATTTTTTCTTGTTTTTTTAGATTTTTAGTCATATTAATTGCATACAAGGTTTGCCCCCATTTGGGAATTGTTTGTTAGTTTTGCGGTCGATTTGAAACATACAAAAAAACTGCACAATTTTGTTTCTCTTGTTGAATTATTAAAGAAGAAAAACTTCAATATTAGTTGCAGATTTAAATTGTTCGATTTCTCATTTGTTTTGTTAATTACTTTTCGATTTTAATTGGTTTGCTTTCATTAATAACTATCTGTTTGTTGTTCTTGCTAAGTACAATGCCTGCTAATATCTGTTCTTGTGTAATAAAAATTATGCAATTATGTTTGTTGTTTTCTTTTGTTTTTTACATAGTTAAGGTTTATGTTTGTATTGACTGTCAAAATGTTTAGCTAGTTAATTTGCAGTGTGACTTATAATATACATATGTATGCATGTATTCGAATTTAGCATTTATTTTATAACAATTACTATCATTTTGTTGTATCTGCTTTTATTAAGTTAAGAAATTCGTTATTCATTTGCTTTAAACAATTTTACATTAATGATTTATTGGTTTTGTTCTTTACAGAAGCTCAATCTGTTTGTCACTCGATCAGAAATAGAAAATAAATAATCATTTAAGATTAAAATTTACCAAAATGCACTGGTGGAGTCTCTCGCGGCTCCACTTTACTGCTTGGCCTCCTCCAGTGCGCCAGTTTTCTTGTTCTTTTTAACCTGAGCATACAGCGAGGCGGCCTTGTAATTGATGGGCCCATAGTGCTGACTCTCGAGATCGGCATAGATGAATTCATCATCGAAACTTGCGGCATTCAGGGGCTAAACCGTGTTCATTGAAGAAATCATAATGGAAATGAATATAAGATTGGAAAGTAACGATAGTCCTTATGTGGAATACCATGCCAAAAACACATCGGTTAGAAAGCATATTAATAATCTATAACGCCTGTCGTTTATATGTGGTTTAAGTTCATATTCGCATCAGTTAAAGGCAATGAATTTGATGAAAATTATGAAAATTTAAGAAAAGTGTGCACTAGAATAGCATATTGAACGATTTGAAGATCAAGATTCGACAGCACAACGACAGTTGAAATAAATTATTAACATCCATAGACGAGATTAAATTAGAAAAACAAAATACAGCAACGAAACGAATACCATAAAAGATTTACCTTGGCTTTGCTTTCTTTATTTGTGACATGAAACATTTAGCTGGGCATATTTATTTGTTTTTTAGTGGAAAGTTATACAAAAAGAATTTAGAATATATAGGTATTGCTGCCTTTGTATGGATCCTCAAAATCGGACACATGCTATAAGAAATTAATTTGCAAAAATTTAGAACACACTTTGAAAGAGAAACGATGATCGATTACAATAGATAAAGAGAGAGTTGGGTTAGCATGTCGGATGGTTTGATGACAGATGCCGTGGGTTATCGTATACGATAGATTTGCATTCGCATCGAATGAATCAAGTGAATTTCGAAGAATGTTCTTTGAATTTAGCTTTGGTCTTCGCTTTAGCATTAACACTAGAATAAATACGGTATAAATAATGGTAGAGCTAGTGGAACTCTAAGTCGTATGCTTGGCTTCTGTTTGGTTTTGTTGCCTAATTAAATAGATTACATAAACTAAATTAATTCCAACTCGGTTGCTATATACACAATACAAGAATCATCCGTCTCTCCATACATCTCTAAATTTGTAATATTCCACGGTTCAATTTACACAAAACTACTTCAAACTTAACACACATACAGTCAGAGTTTGCTTAGGCTAATGCTTAATGGATAATCTAAATATATATATTAGGTAATTATGGGAATGAATCGCCTGTGCAACTGGGGAATGTGTTCAGTGTGATTTACTTGAATTGTTTTCATATTAGTAATCAGTATTTATTAGTTATCTATTAAGTTCTCTTCTCCGGCTTACTATATACACTAACAAGATGTGCGAGAAAGAGACAACACCTTTCATTAATATCTATTCTATTCGATTTCTTCATTCTGGTTGCATTTCGGGCTGCTTTAGAGGCCACAAAAGAGTTCTAAGATTAGATTTTGTTGTTTATATTAATTATTATGATATATGTATGTTATAAATAATGCGGAAATGAAGTTGAAAGAGTGCTTGAAATATCGGCTATTTCTCTATATTCCCTATCCTTCTCTCTGCTGCTCCGCCTCTCTTCGATTCGATGATATTCTATAAGCTATGGTACATACATATATCGTATTGTAAGTTGAGTATTACGAGCTATAATTACGCTATATATAAATACTATGTATCCCTTCTATTCCCTTCGATTCCCTTCCATTCCTTCAATCCTTTCCGTTCTGTTCCATTTCCGTTTGTTGTAGTCACTTTGTTTAATTACTAAATACCTTGTATGCGTCGTTCAGGCCTGTCGGGTGACTATATGTGCACCTCGCGATAGCTTTGAGTCATGAAGTATCTCAATGCACCCGCAGTTGCTGCTGCAATCGCTGCATTGCTGCTGTGCGCGGGCGTTGAGGGCGGCGCTGTGACATTGTGTGGCGCCTCACCGGCTTCATCTTCATCATCATCATTCTCATCATCATCATCATCATCATCATGGGCAGCAGTAGCAGCGTTCCCATTGTCATCCACCATGTACTCCTCCTCGCAGAAGGAGTATCCCAAGTCCTCCTCCTCCTCCCCGTCGTCGTCCTCGCCCCCGACAGCAGTTGCTGTTGGTTCGCTTTGTTGCTTGCTGCTTGGTCGTGTAAACATAAAGTCCGGATGCGTTTTGGTTAACACCTCTAATGCCTCCAATGAGGCAGCGGGATTTAGCTGACCCGCCGATGGTTGCAGCTGCAGCAGCTGCTGCTCATCGTGTTGCTGATGTGTCTGATTCTCCTTGCGTTTTTCATAATCAGGCAACGCGTTGGGTGTTGCAGGTGTGGGCGATATTGGCTTAAAGGCATGCTGCTCACTTAGCGCCAATGGACGATAGATGAGTGGCCCCTGTTGTTGCTGTTGCTGCTGCAGTTGCTCGCGCTCCATTTGCTGCTGTTGCAGTTGGCGGCGCAGTTGCTGCAATTTGCCATTGGCCGTCTGCGTTGTCTGGAAGTGGAAGGTGTGATGTTTACGCAGTGGCAAACGCATGGGGCGACGCACTACCAAACAATCGTAGGCGCCGGCTAGTGGTTGGGTCAGGGGCGTGGCACTTGGCATGGGCGGCACATATCTTAAATTCTGATTGCAGTCGGGGCCAGCAGCAGCAGCAGCAGCTAATCGACTCGCCTGCAGCAGCAATTCATTTGGCATTAGCATTTGTTGTTGATGATTGCCACGCCCCCGCCCCCCATACCTAATCCCATTGTTGCTGTTGCCAATTTGCTGCTCTGCCGCTGTCGCTGATACTGCTGTTGCTGTTGCTGCTGCTGCCGCGGCTTGTGCGCTGCTGTTGCTGTCGTCGTCGACGATGTTGTTGTTGTTGGCATTAGGGGCTTCGCCATTGCCGGCATAATGCCGTTTGATATGTGCGTAGGGGTCGCTGATGGTCTGTCGTCGTAGCTTCTTGTTGCAGGCGATGCTGTTACCGTTGCTGCTGCTGCTGCTGTTGTTATTGTTGCTGCCGTTGTTGCCGTTGCTGCCTTGCCGTTTAAGTGCTAAAAATGGATTAGTTGCCAGCAATTGCATTTGCTGTGGTTAGTTTTGATCGAGGCCAGTTTGGAACATGCAGTAGCAATCGTGTTGTTGATGTTGTTGTTGTTGTTGTGAGTAATTGCAGCAGTATAAGTTGGTGTTGTTGTAATTTGATATTTGTTATTGTGGTGGTTGTTGCCATCAAAATCATAAATTTAGTTTAGCAAAATTGACATGTGAAAGAAAGAAAAATAAAACGAAATAATCAAAATTTAATCAAATTAATAAAGAAAAATTGCATTTTCCAGTAAAGTGAAAAGCGCTTTCCATCGATTATCTTAAATTGAATTTTAATCTGTTTTTTGATAGAAAAATAATTCAATAATTGATGATGCTAATAAAGTTTGTGAATTCGAGTTTCGTTTAAAAATTAATTATAAATTTAAACAAATGAATAGAGTTGAATAACACTGAGCGACAATATTCAGGGTATTGAAAGTAAGCGCGATTCTGAGACTTGTGGCTGAAAATAGAGACCAAAACGAAACAGTCATACTTCTCCCTTTGTTAAAGCTGTCTCAATTATTTACATTTTATTCAATAACAAAAAAATACAATTTTTTTTAAATTGTTCTGTAAGAATGTGCAGGTCACACAATTCATTTTGAAATTCGTCTATATAATAATGTTTCTCTCAGTTCGTTTGTTGTATATAAATCAGCAAAGCCATACATTAGTCTAATATTTTTCAACACGAAAAAAACCAAGTTTAAAATAAAAAAATAATTCATTTGTTTAATTTTTGCCAGGGAAATATTCAGAAGACTGATTTTTCTTACTTTTCTTCTTAATCTGATTAGTTTTTCCACTACATAAAATTAAAACAAGCACAAAAGCTGAACTCGAAGGTGATATACCCGCTACCAACCTAACCTACATTTTTTTGTATTATTATTAAAAAGTGAAGAATCCGTACATCATAATATTCCAACCTACTGTGTTTATCTTATTTTGTGTTGTATACTTTGAGCAGCGTATTGGAACTTAGTTTTTTTTTTTTTTTTTTTTATTATTTTTATTAAGTGAAGAATTTGTGCATCATAATATTGTATCTTAATGGAACTTAGTAAATCTGAAAATTATTTCTTGTATAACTTATATGTTTATAGTCTGATAGCAAGCAAATTTTGAGAAATAATTTTGACGTTGATAGTTGTTGTGATTACCAGAAACTATTCTACTACTTCTAACAGTCGATACAGTGATAGACTACGGAAACATAGCAGTGTTCTTGCAAGACGTCTTATCCCCGCTCGAACTCTGAGGCGACTCAAACGGCAAGGCTTTGCCAAGACACCTGGACAACAATAAACACTTTTCACCTATGTTCCTACATCACTTACTTTAATATAGTGTTTGGCAATTCTTAAGAATATTTCTCCATTTGATGATGTTAAGATACTATATTTCAATGTACGGATTCTTCACTTATAATTATATATATAAAAAAAAAAAAAAAAAAAAAACTACTTCTAACTATTCTGCATTAGAATTACGCTTGGAATTAGGTTTTTATCGATTTCAGGGACAGGAAAGGGGTATGGTCAAATTCTACACATATTGCGACCAGATTTGGTAGCCCTAGCAATTATAATCTCTGAAATCTAGGTGTTCATACGTACAAAGAGACAGTTGGTTGGTTATACTGCCTTTTAATCCTATTTCTATCTCGAAAATAATATGTGTTGGTTTGAATATTTATTCAATCAATCCCAGTGCCGTTTTGCCAGAGAAAATTACCGATAGCTCTGACAATGACATCGATGATTAAGTCTCCGAATTGCGTTAACTTGCCTGAAAATTGTCGCATAGTGTACCATAATTAACATTCATAGATTGATTTTAGATATATGTAGATCCATTTGCTGTTTTCATTCGACATGAAATTCTAAAACCGAAAAGCTGAAGTTAAGTTAAGCAAAAGTAAGCGTCAATCAAGATTGTGTTGCGTGCAGCTTGAAGCATTTGCCGCGAGTAATTGAGCTGCCTGCCACATGAGCAGCAGCCCCGTTTCTCTCTGCAGTCTCCGTCAAAATCTAAACCAATCAATACGCACCTCATGTGGACCCACGCGATGTGGCAGCTGCTGTGCCGTCGCTGCCGCTGCCAAGGGCTTCCCCTTGCTGCTGCGACTGGCGCTGGCAGCACTCAGGCTGCTTGCCACGGACAACATGGAGGCAGAGTGGCCGGACTGATGGCCCAGCTGGTACTGTTCGTAATCCTCAGGCGTTGTGATTTCCGGCGTGGGCTGCTTCTGTTGCTGCTGCTGCTGCTGCTGCTGGGGATGGCGATTGCAGCGAGTGCTGACGGTGCCGGTGCCGCTGCTGTAGAGCGAGTTGCACGAGCTGAGCGAGGTGGGATCCGTGACGGGCGCTGACGAGCCGGACTCATAGGACGAATTAATATTGTGTGCAGGCGAACCAGCACGTGCCGTCTGCTGCAGCTGCAACTGTTGCTGCTGCTGCTGCTGCTGCTGCTGTCCCTCCACATTCATGTAGACTGGCTTGCGAGTCAGATTGAGGCCCCCGGCTGAAGTCTTGTGTGCTTTGGGCGCACGCTGTTGCCCCAGGGCCGGCAGCTGCGACTCATACGAACTGTTCGATATGCCCGAGTCGCTGCGATAAATGCTGAGGCGCTCCGGCTCCATCAACTGAAAGTCTGCACCGGCATCAGCCTTTTGCTGGTGCTGGCGATGGTGATGTTTCTTCTTGTGGCTCGCCGTGACGACGACAGCAGCAGAGCCACCGCCAACGCCCTGTGATGGCTGCGTATGCAGCTGCACTGTGGCCAGATTGAGATTCTGTTTCAGATTCAAATTCAGACTGTGATTGGGATTCATCGAGAGACTGTGGCTCTGACTCTGGCTGTGGCTGTTGCTGTGGCTGCTGTTGCTGCCGTCGCCGCCCATTTGCATATCGAGATCGCTGCGCTCGCCGCCGCTGCCGCACTTGTCTGCCACATTCTCGTAGACAGGCGGATCGTACAGGCGCATGATGGGCTTGCCGTTGGATTCAATATCGCCATGGCTACCGCCAGCAAAGGAATGATGCCGCTTGCACGAGGCCGTCGCTGCTGCTGCCCCCACTCCCGCTCCCGCTCCTGATGGTGTCGTTGCCAGCGAAGCATTTAAATTGTATGCAGGCTTCTTTAGCTTGTTGCCGCCATGTGGAAACTTCAGTGAATAGAACTTCTTGTCGACGTCCATGCGCTCCAACAAACCGCCGCCCTTGCCCCGCTTGCCACGCTGCATGCTGCCCAGCAGCTCGTCCCCTGCTGCATCGTACTTCTTGAAGTTGCTCGCGGCCAGAAAGGGATTCGTATTGAGCAGCGCTGAGGTGGGTGCCGGCGGAGGCGGCGGCACACGCTCCACCACCGCGTAAGTGGGCTGATAGTCGTGCTCGATGGCATTCAACAGTTGCGCATTGGAGGCCGAGTTGGTGTGGAACTTTTGCTGCTGTTGCTGCTGCTGCTGCAGCGGGTGTTGCGGATGCTGCTGTTGCTGCTGCTGATGATGATGTTGCTGATAGTATTCGGTGTAACTCTTGGGAAAACAATTGCTGAGATTATACTGGATTTGATCGGAGCCAGACTCCAGTTGATCCATGCTGCGATTATGTGGTGCCGTCAGAGTAGGCGGGGCTGTGCAGCCACGCCCGTACTGCAAAGTGTTGAACTGCTGCTGATGTTGTTGTTGCTGTTGCTGGTCGTAGTAGTGTTGCTGCTGCTGTTGAGGATGCAGAGTCTGGTGATGATGTTGTTGTTGTTGTTGTTGTTGCTGCTGCTGCTGTTGTTGCTGGTTGCTCATGGGTTGACCAATATTTCCATTTAGTCTCTTGGGTCGTGGAGCGACGCGCACCACATTTGTGTTGTTATTAAAATTTGTAGGAGTAGTAGAGAACTGCGGAGGCGGATGCGGATGCGAATGCAATTGCGGATGCGGATGCGAATACATGCATTGGAATCATTTCAGCGTTGTTCGGTTAGCGTGAAGGTGTTAGAGAGAGAGAGAGAGAACATTCGATTAGTTGTTGCTGTTGCTGGGAATATGTTGCTGCATTCGATTAAAGAGTTTTAGTTCGGTTAGATCATAAGTTAGTTAGTTGGGGGTGGTAACTTGAACGTTTGTGTGTGAGTTTGGAACTAAGTAGCGAACAACATAGATGGGAATTCGTTGAGAGAGAGAGATTTATATATAAATATAGTTGAGTTTCAGTGTGTTCTGTGATTCCGAAATGTTGTGAGAAATACGCCAGCATAAAGGGAATTTTTCGGCATCAAACAAGACTTTTTACTTGAAGTATGTTCAATTTATCAAAATTTATATTTCAACTTCAAATTGTTCATCCTTTTTTCACTCATTATTGTCTTTTATTATTGCTAAATTTACACAGATGATTTGCTCATAAATATTCCTTTTTTTGCTGGCATATTTGCTAAGGTCAGGTGAGTAAATACTCGATTCGAGTCAAATAAATAAATGAATACATGGGAAACTTACAAGCTACATATTACAAACTACTCTCGTACAATACTAATACAATACATACACACACACGCATGTAAATAAAATAAATTTCATGTCAATTTTTTTTACAAACTCAAGTCTTAAAATACAAGTAAACAAAGCCTTAAGGAGAGAGAGAGAGAAATATAAATAAAAGGCAACAAAATTCACTTGACGGCAAATAAATCATTTTCATTTCGTATTATTACTTCCGTCTTTCCTCGAAAATATTCTTGAATACGGCAAAGAAAATGCGTATAAATACATAAATGAAATAACGACAAATGAATGATGAATGAGACATCATTAGGCAATGGAGGGCAAAGGCGAAGAGCTTAAGAGTATGTTAGGTTAAGTACGAATATGACTCGTAGCTGATTAAACTTAAGATCAATAGAGCATAACACTAAGAGCGAGAGAGAGAGAGATAGAGACAGGTATATATACATAGACAAGAGGCAATATACGGAGATAAAGCTTCGACTTAAACTACGATTAGGAGAAACTTTCATAGGCGAGATTAGCAATGTGTTCGAGAGTGTGTGGAGGTGTGTGTGTGTGTGGATGCGTTGTGTGCGATTGTGGGTGTGGTTGAGTGACTGATCGAGAGTGGGTTAAGTAAATACTTGAGGTTGATAACAATTCTAGGTTATGTAGAAGAGAACGCAAATATCAACTGTACCTTATTAGGTGCCGTTTGCAGACCATGAAACGGTAGATTCTCATACTCGCCAGGTTCCGTTAATGGATCCCCCAGTGATGACGACTTGTCGTGTACTGTATAGTATACGTATACGGATCGGTTGATTTGGCGATTAGCGTTGGGTATATTGTATATTTTTATCGTAACAATTCAGGTGTTTTATTTGTTTTTATTTGATTTGTTTTTGTATTTTTTTATGTTTTTCGAGGAACAAATCAGAGGGAAAATAAACATAAAAAAAATTGGGAAAAGAAGAAGAGAAAATTCAATTAGTCAATTATAAAATAATAAGATATTTAGTCTAAAAAAAGTTCACTAGAATTAAACTAAAATCTCTTTTTGTTTAATTTCACCTATGCTAAAAATGTTTTGTTTTTATCGTTGAGTAAGAAATCGAAAGCCTAGAGAAATTATTGGATTTTAATTTAAATTTCATTTGGCGGTTTTAGTTTTTTAAAGATTTAATTGTTTTTTTTTTTTAGATCATGCAGAAAAGAGTAACGAGTAACGGAACAATTCACAAACATTCACAACACATAAAAATACAGAAATACAGAAGTGCAAGCGTAATAAATGAATAAATCATGAGTATTTATAACGAATGAATGCTGCAATACATTGAGAATCGAACTAAGGACAAGTTGTTGATTGCTTTAGCTGATGCTCACTGTCTCTCCATCTCTATAGAGCGATTGAGGTTATGGAGCAGTTGTAGAGTTCGCTTACTTGATTGGTTGTGATTATATGAGGACCTCGACGTTTGATTCATTATAGTAAATTACTTACAGCGATTAATTGAGGTACAAAGAGATAAAGATTAGGTAAATGAGGATAGTTTTATGTACTTGAATGTTTATGAGTATGTGGTGTTCGGAGTGTGACGATATGAGTAGGGGAAATATGTCTTTAGGTCTTCAATTTTGTTTTTCATTCGACTAGAATAAAAGACTCCAGCTGAAAATACTCAATCTCATCCGGTAAGCCAATAATAATTGTAAAAACAGCAATTCAGCACTTTCAATTAACTTTTTCCCGTGGAAATTTCCATAACTTAAGCTCGATATTTATATGGGAAATATGCGTGTATTTTGGGGGAAGTTTTCAGCGTATGCGCAAGTCACCTTTGCCTAATAACTGAGTACTAGCAAAACCATATTGAGGAGAGTCACGTCGTGGATAATATTGTAGATATATATTTATGTGTGTACATAGGATACATCTGTATTAATGTAGCTCAGGCTACGAGGCATGAAACTCAATTGAAAAATGTAATCAATGTAAATGATTTATGAGTTCACTATGAGTGGGCCAGCGAGTGGGCGTGTTGTGGGAGTGAGTGAATAAGTGAATGAGAGTGGATGAGTGTGAATATGAGCTACAGATGGGAGATGACTTGTGTGTTCTTCTTACTTTGAACGCGTTCGACTCGGCTGGGTGAGACCATAACGGTGCGTTTGAGCAGCGGCGGCAGGCTGCCAGTGTTGCTGAGGGGTATGTTGCTGCCGCTGCTGCTGCTGCTCTTGCTGCTGCTCCTGGCCAACTGCTGCTGTCCAGGGCCACGACGCGATGGCACTGTGGGGGGTGGTGGACGCGGCGGAGGTGTGGGGCACTTGAGTATGCCGCGCTGTGGCTGTGCTTGCTCCAAGCCAGGCCCAACGCGGGCTATTGCTGCTGCTGCGGGTAATGTTGCTGCCACTGCCGTTGATGTTGTTGTTGTTGTTGTTGCTACTGCTGTTGCTGGGGTGTCTGTTGGCGGCGTCTTGTCTAATGAAGGCGCTTGAAATGTCACAGAGACATGTGATCGGACACTGCTGGGACTGGCCAGTGTTGTTGCTGTCGCTATCGTTGTTGTTGTAGTGGTTGTTGTTGTTGTTGTTGTTGAGGTTGAATTAGTTGCACTTGCTGCGGGCGTCTTTTTGTACGTGACTAGCGATACGTGAAGTTGTGTGTGTGTGTGTGTGTGTGAGTGCGAATGTTCGATATGCGTGATGACAAAGGAAGCAAGTGATAAATGAAAAATGAAAGAAAACAGAATGAAAAAATCATAAGTTAATTGTTGCCTCAAGTGTTGCACGTTGTTGTTTTGCATTTTTACCACTGCCACTGCAACGTATGCCCTTCAGGCGATGCTGTGCTGCAAAGGGGGACTCGTTGTGCCCGCCACGCCCACCAGCGCGCCAAAAGGTCTGCAACAGACCCACATGACTGCGCTGACTGTCTCGCGTGCCATCATCACGAGCGTCGGCTCGTTTCGCTCGTCGGAATACAAAGTTAAAGATGCGCTGCATGTTGCTCGGTGCAGCGGCAACAGTTGCCACTGTCGTTGCTGTTCCTGCTGCTGCTGCTGCTGCTGCTGCTCCTGCTGGCAACTCGCTGCTCAGGCAGGCGGACAACTCAGCTGCAGCCGCGTCTGTGGCATCTGTCGATGGCAAGTCAATGTCAATCGGATTAGTCTTCATTAGCCTTCGCTGTGCTGCAGCAGCTGCTGCTGCTGCAATCGCTGATGTTACTGTTGCTGCTGTTGTTGCTGTCGCTGTGGTTGCTGTTGCTGTTGCTGCAGTTGCTGCTGCTGCTGTTGGTGCAGCTGGTTCGGTTACCGTCACCTCGGTTAACATGGTGCTGTTTGAGTTAGTTTGGCTATCATTCAGCACGGCACTCAGCTGGGCCGACAATTGACTCACATTCGCAGCCGGATTCGGATTCGGATTCGGTTTCAATGTCATGCGATTCACGGCGAGATTCTCTTTAGTGTCGCTGCTCACGTGCAACATGACGCCGGGGCGCAGTGGCCAACGTGGCGGCGATTTGGGCACTGTGGCATGCAGTGCCCCATTGCGCGCTGTGGGCGGGGGCGTGGCCAGCTCATTGTTGTTCTCCGGTGCGGCAGCCTTTTGTTGTTGTTGTTGTTGCAGCTGCTGCTGTTGTTGCAGTTGCTGCGGTGGCAACAACGTGGACGGCAACAAAGTGGCCTCTGCGCCTGTTGTATCTTGTATGGGCAGGGCCACGCCCACTTGCGGCAGCACGGGCTGATATGATAGCACACTGTGCGTATGTTGTTTATGTTGTTGTTGTTGATGTTGATATTGATGTTGGTGATGGTGTGTGTGTTGTTGTTGTTGTGGGGCATTTAGCAAGCGTGTGTTAGGCAAAGCAAGCAACATACGCGTGTGAGAAACAAACACACACACACACACAGTGATACGGGCGGAATGATGTTTGTGTGCGTTTAAATGCATTTGTATTTGGTATATTGCAAAGTTTACGTTTGTGTGTGTATTGTTGTTCGATTGTTTATTGATGTTCATGTTGTTGTTGTTGTTGTGGTTGTAAGGTGCGCACAATTAGTTTTGTTTTTAAATATGCAACGAAAAACAGAATATTGCGTTCGAAAATAAATAAAAAATAAATTAAATATCAAACAGTGTACAATATTAGCAAATCTTACAGTAAATGCGAGGGCTAGAAAGCATGCAAGCTTTAACATTTACAATTTATTTAGAGTTTATTTAAAATTGTTGTAAATAGCAGAGTGATAATTTTGCAGCTTTTTTTATTTAGCTTGAAAATCTTATAAAGAGAAAGAGTAATTCAAAACGTATTGAGCTTATCATTGATTCGGTTTGCACTGTTTAATTATGCGCTCATGTTTGCTTAAAGGCTCGCTTTTTGTGCAAGTCGAAGTGAGATCGATAGTAACATCGTTTGTTTTCACAGCAGCGCGAGTGAATTCTCTCTCTATCTCACTCGATCAGTTTGTCACTGGTATCCCAAATAATTTTCGTGAGAGCAGCACACACAATGGCTGCTCGTAAGCTGAATTAAACTGACTATCCCTTTTACTCTCTAAGTGGATTAAATCAAGCATAGACTTAACATCTAAGGTGAGAGCAGCACGAATAGTGCCGACACCTAAGCTGTTCTAATCTACAAACATGTGAGAGACTAAATCACAGCTTCGTCAAGCATTCCACTGAACGCACATTCAGTGACCAATCACAGCAAAGCTTTGTCGCGCTCTCACGCACTGACTCTCTTGATCGCGGGTGTTGTTGTAAGAGGAGCAGATGGCAACTTCGCGAACCTTTGTTAAGCAGAGCCTAAACGTGAGAGAGTGAGATGTGTAATGTGCCAAGAGCAGCGCGAATAGTGCCGACATCTCAGCTGAGCTAATAAGAAGAGAGCAAATGTGAGAGATGCAGAGAGCGATAGAAATATACAAATACATATATAGGTGTATATGTGATGCAGTGATTGCGTGCCCGTTTGTTAAAACACATCGACACGATTGAAACACTGACAGATAGTTAATTAGATACGAAACAATGTAAATGGAGATAACGCTGACTTGAAGTCCAACTGAGTAGGTCGAATAGAAAATACTAATTTGTGTTAATTAGTAAATGTATTTCGTCATTGTGTATATCTCTGCTAACAAAACTTTCAAGTTAAATAAGCTGGCTTTTACTGTTACTTAGGTGAATTTCAACAATTTACTGGAAACTGAGGGAACAATGGCACTTACCTTTGATTGGCGCTTATGGATACTTCCGTATGATCTTTACCATGTAAATTTTAATCAAATGGGATATTGTTGTCGTTGTTTTTATTGTTGTTGTTGTTGTAATTGACAGAATGCAAGTGTGAGCGAGTTTGTGTTATTTGTAGTTGTTATTTGTGGCAGATGTGAAGAGTTTTGGCGAATTTGAAAGCAGCAAATGTGTTATTGTTGTTGTTGTTGTAGATGTAGTTGTTGTTGTTGTTGTTGCAGCGAGCAATTGTTAATTGAAGCGGCATAGAAACAACAATATAATTGAGTATATATATAGAGAATTTACATGTGTCAGATAGATGGATAGATATAGATGGATATTGAGAGCGAGTAGGCAAGCGAAATTAATTAAAAATGTTGCAGGCAATGCATGAAAAACACATACAAAATGGTCATTTATTTTGTAGTAGTTGTTGTTGTTATCATTGTTGTTTGTGGTTGTTAATTAGTTGTAGATGTTTTTTTTTTTTTGTTATTGTTGCGGTATTGTAATTAATGTTAGCATTCCATTTTGTTTGTTTATTTTATTAATTTTTTTGTTGTAATTGCATTATGTGAGTATTGATGAGCCATGGACGAGTTTGTTGTTATAGTATATGTTGTTGTTGTTGTTGAAGCATTTAACATTGATGCAAGAGGCAAGTAAATTTGTTGTTCACACACAGAAATTGCATTCAAAAGCATTAAATAATTGGAAAAAAAGATAAAATAAAAAAGTAAGTAAAATACATAATTATTTTTTTATACATTTTCAACAATTTACATTCAGATTGTTTTTTCTGCTGCTTTTTTCAGTATATTATTTTCGTAAAAAGCCAATTTTTTGTTTGAATTTAAACATAAGCGAGGGCAAGTTGCGTACAGGGTGCCTGCGTAAAGTCAATTATTTTTTTTGCTCTGCATTTAATATATTTTTTCTTTTATGCAGAGTATGTTTGTCATTTACATACATATGTGTGTACTTTACAGCTCACCGAGCACCCTGTATGCACAGAAATTAAACAAAAATATGCAATTCGCTGGCAAAAACTTATAATACGCATAAGCACAGGACAAAAGCTTAAAATCAGTAATTAAAACGAGTTGAAATTCAGCGGGAAAAAAGAGGATATGCGACCTATTTAATGGGCCATTTGAACTGCATTCGATTGGGGGTAAATAGCGTGTAATTTGCTGGCCTTAAATACACAAAATAAATTGTTAAGTCGGGGAGCTTAGTGAGTATATATTAAGCAAGGCCAAATAGGGGAAACGGGGCATGCTGCAAGGCTTCATTTCATACTCCTTCTTCATGCATCGGCAATGTTTCAGTTCAAAGGAAACTCTTAAGAAATTATACAAAATATTTTGAGAATATTTCGGATGTGTGGGGGGACGAAGGGGGTTGAAACTTAAACTCATTAGGATATTCTGTTCTTGTTGTGGTGGCTGTTTGTTGTTGTTGTTGCTGTGGAATTCTGATTGTTCATAATGCCTAAAACTATGCTAGAGGGTGGGAGGGGGTGGTGAAGTGGGGGAGAGCAAACTTTCATAACATGCCCGAAATGAGCGTTTGCTGTCATGTTGCGGCTATTGTTCAGACTGTTCTGCTTGCTGTTGTAGTTGTAGTTGTAGTTGTAGTTGTTGTTCTTGTTGTTGTACTCACATTTATCCTGACGCCGACGGCGACGGCATATGCAAATAATTATGCAACAAATAATGATGACGGCCAACAATAAGGCCAATATGGCGGCCACCAGAATAATGAGCGTCGTTTTGTCCCAGCGCTGCCACCAAGCCAATTGTTCTGCAAATAAAGAGAGAGACACAGACAGAGGAGGGTAAAGGGGGAGAAGAGAGATCAGCATTAGTATATATGGTATATTTATGGTATATACTACAGTACTTTGTAGCGCGAGCAAACTGAAAACAAAAACTTTTTCTCTCGGGGCGGAGGGTCAAAAAAATACATGCAATTCTTTAGAACTGACAGAGCAGCTAAGCCCAGTGTCTGCCTACTTAGCCGCTTGGCTGACTGACTGACTGACTGAGTGACTGACTGACTGACTGAGTGCAGGCTCCTGCTGCAGTTGCTGTTTGTCAGGCAACTTTAATTTATCAACTTGTCACATGGTTTTGCCAGCAGCAGCAAATGCATTTCATGTTTTACTTACAGAACTTCCCTCGCATTTACCCCGCCCACGCCCTTGTGCCCTGCTGCTGTCCTGTCACGCCCACGTAATGTGCCATTGTCTTATGGAGCAGCAGCTGGAGCTGGAGCAGCATCCTTCACGCGGTGCTCTAGTCTACCATTGTTTTCCATATTTGCTATAATTCAGCTGTTTATCATCCAAACAAATGAATTGTCTTTGCCAGCAGTGCACACACACACACACACACACGTAGTCTTCCTCCCGTTACCCAGTCTGCTGCCTCCGTCTCTCTCTCTCTCTCTGTCCCTGTGTGTCTGCGTGTGTATTGTGTGTATATTGCAGCCGCCTTTGTTCCGTGGCTGCGTTTATCTCTCTCGGTTTGCGGCTGTATTTGTTTTTGTGAGTGTATTCGCATATGTTATGAGCTATTCATTTTGGCATCGTGCGGATTCGCGTGTCAACAACATTTAGCAGTCAGCGACCACACGCCCCCGCCACTCCTACACCCCTGCTGTCGCCTCCTATCTACTTCCCGTCTTATGCAATTAAACAAGCGACAAATGAAAAATGGCGGCTTTTAGTTTTAGTGTCTGTCTTTGTGAGTGTATGTGTGTGTGTGTGTGTCTGCTTATGCGGATTAGCGTGAGGATGTGCCACAGCAGCATCATTTCATTTGTGTGGCAACTACTGCTGCTTAGTCAGCAGCCCCAACCTGCCTTATCCTTTGAAGTGTGACAATGGTACTAATAGCGCCATCTAGTGTTGAAGTTTGATGCCAGACCTCTGTGACTGCACTGCACGCACTGTTGTCATCTCTGTCACTCTTCCACGCCGAAGTGCGATCTCTCAATGAATCACAGCTTCGGCAAGCACTCGGCAGTATGCGCTCGTGAGAGCAGTAATAACGCACACTCAACGACCAATCACAAAGCAAAGCTCGCTCGCTCTCACACGCACTGACTCTCTTGATCGCAGCTGCTGTTCTGAGAGCAACTCAAGCAGACGGCAAGTCGCAGAACTTCTGTTAAGCAGAGCGTACGCATGAGAGAGTGAGATAGCAGTGCTGTGCTATGTGCTGACCACTCAAAAGAGCCCTCACAGCAAATGAACATTTAAACAGACAATGCAAGTGTGTGTGTCATTTATTTATAAGTCCGTACTGAACATCTTCCATAATGAAATAATTCACTCAATTTTCTATTAATTTACCCAACCATTATGCAATAACTAAAGCTGTTTGCGTTAATTGAGTTGGATTCAAGCATGCGTCTACTTACTTTTTGGTCGCACTATTTGAAGCATTTGCGAATCGTTAGTGAGGCATGAAAAGTTAAGTTAGCATTAAAGTGTAAGCAGAAGTTAAGTGGGAAGGGGAGATAGAAATAAGCAAATATAATTATTCAAATGCACATTAAACGCAATCACTGCCCAGTCTAGCATGATTCCACAATAACACAATTGGGGGCATTGTCAATAACAGTTGCTCTCAGCAACATTAAAGAAAAGTACAACGAAAATGAAAAGTGAACTCTTGTCGGCATTTACCTTGCCACCAAATGAAAAGTGCTGAACCAGCTGTCAATATATAATAGAGATAGAAAACCAAAAAAATATTACGTACAAATTAAAAATCAGTGATACAAAAAACACGAAAAGGAAATGAGGCGAAGGTTCTCAGAACTTTTCAAAGATAAACACACACATTTAACGATTTAACGAAAGTCGTCAGCCCAGTTTGGGGGGAGGGAAAAGCAACATAAGAAGCTCTAAAATCTAAAGTGGGCTATATAAAAAAAATGTTGACGTCATCAGCTGTCAAATTTCAATTTCAATTTCGTTTCAATCAAAGAAATGAAATAAAAAGTGGCTTAGTAAGTGGACACAGTAAAAACGTTGCTGGTGAAGACGTGGTAGGGGGAACCAGGGGACAGGCATTAAAATCGCGAATAGCGTTGGCTAAAAAAGGGAATTTGACGGCTTAAGCAGCTGAGGGAAGAAATCACAGCGCATAAAACCAGAAAAAGAAGAAGCTGAAGCCTCAACTGATTTTCACGAAACGTAGCGTAAAAAAGGGAAAATCAATTTCCATTGATTGTAATAAAACGTAGCGCATGTTGGAATAACAGGTAAGCCAAGGGAGATAGGGAGGGGAAGGGCAGGCTACTGTGGAAGGAAGAGATTGGGTTAGCCGGGCGCCAAACAATTCCCTAATTGCCGCAGCCAGCAGACGTGGCCGCCATTTTAGTTTAAAGCGGAAGCAACTAGCAACCATTTTATGCAAAAAACAAAAAGCGAAAAAAAGCTAAAGAAGAAAAAAAAAAGGGAACCAAAACACCGGAAAGCGGAAACAGATGAAGCAAATATTGACTGTAATCAGCTTCCGTTGCCAGTTTCTCTTCCCCATTGTCGTTTTTTCTTTGTTCTCTATAGATATTTGAAGCCATCTTTGTACTCACCAGCAACTTCGATCTCACAGAATGCACCTGGGCCGACGGTGTTATTAGCCACACAACGATAAGTCCTGGCGATGGCATAGTCCTCCTGCAGTATGTAGTAGCTCTTATCCTCGTAGGCCTTCTTGTCGCCGCTGCCCAAGGACTCCACTGTTTCATTCTCGGCTTTAATTGACCATGAAAAATCGGCCTGTAAAGTGGTTCGAAAGCAGGAAAAGAGAAATGGCAGGTGAGCTTCACTTGAGTTTAAAACAACGCACGCACATACATACACACACACACACACACACATACATAGGTACACACACACAGACATATGAGAGCAGCAGCCTTTTGCACCAGTGAAGTGCCGTGTCTACCACATGAGCTTCTGTTTCCATCCTTTTCGCAACCTTTTTCCGGTTGCCTTTGGCTTTTCACTTTGCACTTTGGCAATTCTGGTATTTTTCTTTTGCTACGCTTTGCAATATTTCTTCAGAGTTTTGTTTTGGCATTTGCTGAGGCAGCTTTGAAGTTTCGGTTAATGGCCATTCAGGTGAACACGGCCAGTGCAGGAACGGAACTGCATTTGAAGTGCTGGCACTTGGCTAATAGAAAAGTGATTTGTTTGCTCTACGGCCTATTTGGTGTGTGCCGTTCCCCAACCCCACATGAGGCAGTGTACCTTCCAGACTATACTGAGGAGCATATCCTGCATCTTGTCGGAACTGAAAGCCAATTCACTATCGAAATGTGCAGCTAGTTTGCCATGCACGAGTATATAGCCATATTTACAACAATAATCATTCGATTTGCTGTGCTTAACTATTGCAGAAAAGTTCTTTAAGCTTTCCACTTCCATTGCAGTGGGAACACGTTCAATCTCATGTCCTTGCGTGTCCTCACAAACTCAATTGAGGCGCACCCGAGTTGAACTCGCATCAATCTCGCATCTGATTGCATGCTCGGTTATTAAATTTTAACTTTACGCCCGTTGAATAATTTCCAATCAAATAATTACGATCCAGCGACTTTCCACACACACACACCCACACACACACACAGTCGTTTCGCTGTGGCTGCCGCCTGTGCGTGGCCATAAATCTTCGCGCCAACCTGCTGGATACCCTTTTACCGTCTCTGGCTCAGTCTCTGCTCTACTCCTACTACTACTCTTGCCTTAATCGCCAGCACGCTTTAACTCAAGTAACGGCAAAGCAAATGCAATTGGAAAAAGGTCAGGGAGAGCGGGGAGGGGTTAAAGAGAGAGAGAGGAAGAGAAAGATGAAGAGAGCGAGAGGGAGAGGAAGAGGGGGCTCATATAAAAAATACTGCACTGATTTATGCGGCACGGCAAAAAGTGCGAACTGCAAACTGAAGTTGGGCGAGTCGAGTTGGCAGTTTGGCTGCCACTGTAGCCGGCAGGAGATCCGCAGTCGGATCTGCGAACCAGCCATCTTCCCCCCTTTCCCCCGCCACCCTCATCTTCCGTCTCCGGGCCGGCCAAAAGGTAAACTCATAAAATTGAAAATTCTTGCAGCTACCTGCATAAATAAAAAATGCAAAAAAAGGAAAACACAAACACAAGCAAGTCCCAGTTGGGTTGGCATCCGCTGCTCCTGCAGTTACCACCCTCCCCCTGCCCTTCTACCGCACCCTGCAGCATGCACCACAATTGAAATGCTATCGTTATTGCCATTTCGATGGCCTGCGAGGGCTGCACAGACGTGTGTGCGTGTAGCGCCGACTAAAGTTTGCCACTGCTATGAGTGTGTGTGGCACAACGTAGGGTATGTCGAAGTTATTGGCGGGTTTATCATGCCTGTGTTGGTGCATGGTAGCAAGTTTGGAGTGCTTATTATCGTATTACATATAACACTCATTATGTATAGCAAATCATCTCAGTTCTTCATCTGTTATTGTACAACATTGAACCCCTCTAGAAATCGCCCTGTTTCCTTTAAATGTGCCTTCATTACTGCATTCAATTGCATAGTTTACGTATAGAAAGTATATTTATGTATATAGTATATATAGAAATTTTGATATACCTTTATGTCTCTATATATATCTATATCTTTGTTTTGTCTATCTATAAATATCTATCAAAATTATCTTTTTAAAGAGCATCCAGACATGTCTTCACACCCTTCGGTCGTCTGTGCTCTGTTTCTTTTTGTTTTCCTTTGTCGTTTTGCGCATCTCGCACACGCTTTTTTTCTCTTCTGCTTTCCGGACAATGGCCCGTTATGGCAACGCTAACGGTACTCACCTCGACGGGATTTCCGTATGCTGTGCAAATTAGTGTGTCCTGGTCATCGATCTCGCGCCTCTCGATTTCACAGCGTGGCGTGTCTGCCCAAGCGAAATGGACCAGAGATGAGAGAGAGAGAGAGAGAGAGAGAGAGAGAAGAGAGAGAGAGGTGCAAATTAGCCTTAATAGAAAGAAACGATTGCGAGTTGGAGTCCCCAACTTACATTGCACATCAATAACTGTTTCGGCTCTGCGATCTCCGTGCTTATTGAAGGCGCGACATCTGTAGATTCCGGTGTCATTGCGGTTGATGGGATCGTTGATAATCAGCGTGTTGCCCCTGGTGAGAGTATTGTTCGGGTACAGCCACTCGTACTGTGGTTCTGTGGAATGCAAGCACGTGAATGGAGCTGGTGAGAAACGGAGGTGGCAGCTCACTTACCCGGATTAGCCTGCGATTTGCATATGACGCGTCCCGGAATATGATGCTCCTGCACATAGACAATGGTCTCCGACACGCTGATATCGTCGGGTGCATCTGGAATGGAACAGAAACAGAACAGGGAAGGAGGGAAGCACAGTGGGGGGCACTGTCAGTAAAGGAGAAGCAAACACATCTGACACGCGCATAAAGTACTCACATTCAATGCTCAAGTAGGTGGTGCTGTTCACGGTCGGTCCCACCGCATTTGCCGTCGAGATGCACATGTACTTGGCATTATCCGATTCGATATCGAATTTCTTATTCGGGAAGTTTGACATATTGAAGTGCTGTAATCGGTTGGTAAGCGAATCAAAATATTTGTCAGTTACGCCAGATGTGGAGGATGAATATGTCGAGACCGATAAGCACGGTAGACGGACGGAGAGAGAGAGACAGTTCGAAATAGAAAAGCCTGCAATGTTTTTAAGCTGCTGCCAGCTGTGTTGCCTCTAATATTTATTTATTAATATTTTTTATTATTTCTACTTATTTTGTTGGCTACAGTCGATCACGTTAGCAGAGCGTATATAGAACTGCCAGGAAGTATGAGAAATGTTTGCTTCCCTTGACATTATTTTACCCTTACAGAAGGTATATTAATATTGGCGAGGAGTTTGCAACCCCCCATAAAGTATATGTCGCAATGATATTATTATTAATTTCATTAGTTCATCCATCACTAATATATTGTAAATCAATATCACCAATAAAGAATGAGTAACAAAGATAGGAAGATTATCTATATCTGTCATTCTCATCCATCCTCTTCCTACTTGTGCCTTCTCTTGCACACGGTTCACAAGCCCAACAGAATCTACTGTTCTGCGTAGCCTAGGTCTGTCAATGCGCTAGAGCGAGACAAATATAATGCTTAAAGAATGGATGATGCAATAATTGTAATCATTGCGTAATTACCATCTGGAGGACGCGCGCCTGTGTCTATGTATTTTGCTAGCATAATTTGGAAACTCGAGTCAGTCAAAAACTGAAGCTGAAGGAAGACAGACAGACAGACATGTCGTCGAGGAAATGCAAGGTTACGATCTGAGAGACTCATGAAATGGTTCAGTCTGACCATCTGACTCCGACATATATATGTAGGAATTGGATCTGAGCAAACACTAGTTCGTGAGACTCGGAGTGTTCAGCACTATTAAGAGCCAGAAACTAAATAACTCACCATGAAACATATCGGTTAACTAACTATCTAGTCGCTAAGAATTATCGATAAAGGCGACTTTATGCCAGAATCTCGGTCCGTGAATACGTATTAAAAATACACACCATTCATTTTAAAATGTTTAATTATAAGACAAATAAATATACTACAATAAAAACTATGTTCGTACACTAAAAGCGGAACCTACATATATATTTTGAATCAGCATCAACAGAGACATCGAACTAGCACTGTGTGTCTGTCTGTCCGTCTGTTGAAACGCAAACCACTCTCTCGCTTTTGGAACTATATTAGTGAAACTTGCAACACATGGGTCTTATTGCTGCACGCTGTAAATATGTCGGAACGAGCCGGATTGCACTGATATATCGTATAACTATCGGCCGTTTTTTGTTATTTATTGAGATATGGTAACCAGATTTACTACATGGGACTTCTTCTATGTATATAATATGAATATAAAATTTCTTCAAAATCGGACCATTGTAACATATAGGAAAAATCGTCCGATATGCGGATTTTTTATGAAGACAAGATTTTATTTTAGAAATATGGTAACTTTACCTATCAGTGTCGATCAAGCTGAGCCATAGTATTGACACATACACATTCAATTCTGCACCATTTTACATAACTAGTATTGGTGTGATCAAAGGATAAGAGAACCTTCGGCATGCCGAAGGTTGCTTTTCTTTCTGGTTTACAGTTCACAGTTTCTTTTTCAATTCATACTTTGCAGAGAGTGGCTTGGTAATCAGTATCTCCTTAGTGATGAGCTGATAGAGAATCGAACTGATTCAATAAGAAACCTCGCTCATGTCAATTCAACTTAAATAAAGACTCCACTTAATCTGAAGTCATTCTCAGTCTCTCTCTCCCACTGGCTGCCCCTACAGGGATCGGAACAATTTGTTACTCACCAGCACGGAGAACATGCTCTCGAAGTCACCAGTGGCCGGGGAGGCATCCATGTACTTCTCCTTGACAAAGTAGCGCGTATCGTTCTTGTCAATGGGCACGCCGTCCTTGTGCCAGGCGATCTCGCAGCGTGGCACACACTCGATGCGGCAGGTGAGATTGAATTGGGAGACGGAGTGCAGGACACCCGTATAGGGTTGCATGTTCTTGATGAAAAATGGCGGAGCATGTACCTCCAAATTGACTGTGGCCATTACACCCTTGCCGCCCTCGTTGTAGGCATAGCACGAGTAGTTCGTCCGGCTGTCAAGGCCCACCGGCTCGACGGTCCACTCCCTGGTGACGATGTCCTGGAGGGGACCACGACCGCCGCGCATCCAACGGTATCTGTTGGGTTGCGAGAGCGTTTGAGCCGAATACATGAATTTTCCCATTTTGCGATAGAGTGCAAAGCGTGGGGATGCCGAAGCGGATGCGGATGCGGATGCGGATGCAGTGGATGATGATGTTGATGTGGATGTGAATGAGTTGTCGTGTGAGTAGTCGAATGGATGACCGCCCGTGTACAGGGTTAAGATTTGTGATTGTGGCGTGTAGGTGGTGAGCGTGAGCAATGTACAGAGGGAATGATTCAGATGCAAATCGATTAGGGCGTGCGTCTCTCTGCTGCTGATTGAGTCGGGCAGCCGCGAGAGGGAGGCTAAGGCTGATGTTATGTGTGTGGGCTCAAGCAAATGTTGTTGTTGGGGATGTTGTTGATGTTGCTGCTGCTGTTGCTGTCTCAGTTCTTGCTGCTTTTGCAGCAGCAGCGCTTCGATGGCAGCGTCTGCCTCATGCTGTTGCAGCGCTTGCACTGTGTAGAAGGCAATTTGTTGCTGTTCTTGTGTTGCATGCGTATGGTATGTGTTCTTGTTGTTGTTGTTGTTGTTGATGTTGTTGTGGTGCTTGTGTTTGGCTACAGACCTATTCGATTCGGGGTAGCCAGGATCGTCTACGGAGCAGTAGAATATGACGCTCTTCTTCTTGATGGCAATCAGTGGGAAGTGCTCGAGCTTGGCAGGTCCGGGCTCGTAGTGCACCTGCAGAGAGAGAGAGAGAGAGAGAGAGAGAGAGAGAGAGGGAGAGAAGAAGTATAATGGGAAAGAGAGCGTGAGTAGGTTAGTGATAAAGACAGAGAAGGCATGTCTGCTACATGCCTGTAACAAGTCTGTTGACTGTAACATGCCTATAACATGTCTGTTATATGTCTGTAACATATCTGTTACACGTCTGAAACATGTCTGTATAACGTCTACAAATTTTCTTTAACATGTCTGCAATATGTCTTTAACATGTCTGTATCGTGTCTGTAACATGTCTGTAACATGTCTGTTAAATGTCTCTAACATGTCTGTAACATATCTATAAAAGGTCTGTAACATATCTGTAAAATGTCAGTAACATATCTATAAAATGTCTGTAACATATCTGTTACATGTCCGTAACTGAAACATGTCTGTAACGTGTCTGTTAAATGTCTCTAACATGTCTGTTGTCTGTATCGTGTCTGTGACATGTCTGTTATATGTCTGTAACATGTCTGTAACATATCTATAAAAGGTCTGTAACATATCTGTTACATGTCCGTAACAGGACTATAACATGTCTGCCATATGTCTTTAACATGTCTGTATCGTGTCTGTATCATGACTGTAACATGTCTGAAACATGTCTGTTAAATGTCTCTAACATGTCTGTTGTCTGTATCGTGTCTGTGACATGTCTGTTATATGTCTGTAACATGTCTGTAACATATCTATAAAAGGTCTGTAACATATCTGTAAAATGTCTGTAACATATCTGTTACATGTCCGTAACAGGACTATAACATGTCTGCAATATGTCTTTAATATGTCTTTAACATGTCTGTAACGTGTCTGTTAGATGTCTCTAACATGTCTGTAACGAGTCTGTTGTCTGTAACATGTCTTACCATCAGCTCCTTGTCCTCGCTGCGTGGTCCCCATCCGGCGGCGTTCTGGCCCTCGCAGGAGTAATTGTAGAAGAAGCCGCGTCCGATGCTCTCCAGCAGCAGCTTGGTGGGTTCAATGTGGCACAGATCCTCCTGCAGGGGCAAGCAGTGTATTAGCAAGGAAGAGTGGGAGAGAGGGACTATCAGGACATTACTTACCCTTGTCTCATCGCAATCGGGCAGCTCCTTGAGCAGCGTGGAGTTGGCGTACCAGCGCACCTTGGTCAGCACGGAGGGATTGCCGTCCAGTATGTTGCAGAACAGGGTCACATTGGATTCATCGTTCTCCTTGACGGGTCCTTCGGGTATCATTTGCACCTCCACAATGGGCACATCTGCGGCGAAAGGAAGTCATTGAAAGACATGACCCTACCACGTTTACTGCTGTACACTTACACTGCACATCGAGATCGATTTGCTGCTCGGAGACGCCTTGGCCAATGCTATTGGACAGGTGGCAGCTGTAGTTGCCAATGTCCTCCTTGTCTGTGGAGCGTATAACCAGTGCCACATTCTCCGAGTTGCCGCCCTGATAACGATCCGTATCGTTGACATTTACCACGTCCCCGTTGCGATACCTGCAAGTGAGTGAAGAAGGTTGCCAAATTAGCTGCGATTCGGCTGACTAGGAAGGACACGCCGTTGCGTGGCATAATTTGTAGGTGCTTTGTCTAGTTAGTTGCGTTCATTTATGATGCAACACGCCCACACATGAGGGGCAGGGGAAGGGGCAGGAACAGTAGCAGTTTGGCAGAGATGTGGGTGACTTTGTTGTTGGCTATTTAAAATTTATAGGCACGTTTCATTGTGCTTTTGTTGTCATAACAACTTGCACAATCCCACACACAAACACACACACGCATACACACAAAGCAGGCAGAGAAAGGTATGATGTAGAGACAGGGTGGGGGGGGAGGGGTTGTCATTGAATCTCTGCTACTTTTCAGTCCCTGCCAGAGACAAGGACTGCAAAATTATGTCAAATGTTCTTTGTGCTATGCCTTGCATTGCTTTACTTATTTACTGTGCTTGTTTATGCATTCTCTTCCAGCATGCATTGCTCCTTTTCTCTCTCTCCCACTCCCTCTCTCTCTATAAGCTGCTTTTGCTAACTGTACTCAACTATCGTTCATTTTGCATTTGCATGTTTGACAAGCTTTTTGCTCGGCATTCACAGTCTGTCAGCGGGCAATGGAGAGAAGGTGAAGGGAAGTGACTCCGCATGTCCGTCTGCCAGCCCAGACGGGTTTCCAAATCCACTTACGAATGCTCAACAATTGTGAGAGAAGGGGCAGGCAGAGGGAGAAAGGGAGAGAGAGAGAGGGGGAGTGAGAGAGAGGGGGAGTGAGAGACTTGAACTTAAATCTCTAGTTGAATCAGCTTCATTTCGAGACATTAAACTTGTTCTGTGCCAAGCAAAAGGTACAGTCACTTTTTTATGTTTCCACTGAATTATCTGCTTGCCTTTTTTTTGTAGTATTTTTTTCAGTATTTTTCAGCAATTAAATATTCGAATTAAACAACAAACTTGACCACAGCTCAAAGTCAGCGGCAGCTTTTGTACTCTACCTTTTTTTACTGTTCGATATTAAAAACAAACGCAGACGCTCTCAAATACCAGGCATAATCAAGCACACACATACAGAGATATGGAGGGACACGCAGTGGCACACTCACTCTCTTACACACTCACACACACACACGTGCACATGCGACTCGGCGCAAAGCCAAACCACAGACAATGGAGACGCTGCCCAACTCGATTTATTATTCTCTTTCTCTTCGTCATTGTTGTTGTTGTTGCTGGCATTGTTGCTGTTGTTGCTGGTGTTGTGCTGCTGATGCTGCTGCTGTTGTTGTGCATTTCCCAGTGGCATTAAAACAATTTTACGCACACTTCTGTCTGGCGATAAAAGGGCGGCAGTTAAAAATAAAATTGACGCATCCACGTGTTCTGCATCGTTCTGTCTGTGCATGTGTGTGTGTGTGCGTGCCTGTGTGTGTACGAAATTAAAAAAGCATTGCATACTTTACAGCGCAAGGCGGCATAAATGGAAATTATATTGCCTTCAGCCGGGCATCGCATTGCAGTTGCAGTTGCACTTGCAGTCAGAATCGGAGGCAGCTCAATATAAATTTTAATTGATTTACAATAACAAAGAAACGACAACAAATGACCAGCAAAGGCAACTGCAACAGGCTGACAGGGGGGTGCAGCCGCGGGGTGACGTCTTAACGCATAAAAGCAATTTTCACTGCTGGAACTGCGGCTTTCTCGCGCCCCTTTTCACCTTGATTGATATTACAGTTTTTCCCGAAGTAATTTTCAGTGTTGCAGTCTCGTTAATTTAATGAGCGGAGGCGGACACGCTGCACCTTGTAAGCGACTTGTGTTGCATAAGTTCTGCACATCATCATCATCATCATCAACATTATCATCATCATCATCATCATCATCAACCTCTTTGCGGAGCAATCGTAATTAATTTTAATTATCGGCCCCGAAAAATGCCTTTTGTACAAGCTTCCCCTCGCCCCTCCTCCCCTCTCCTTCCCCCACTTCTTTCGCCTGCCCAAAAGCTAACGAGAATCGCGTGTTCTAGCTGAAGCTTCCGCTCTGGCCAGCTCCACCAGTGCCCCCTGTGCGCTGCCTGCAGCCTTCAACAACAATTTGTCCGGCCTGAAGTCTTGGGCGGAAATGTGCGTCCAGGCAAACCGGAAATGCTCTTAATGGCAAACGGAAAAAGTATTGAAATTATTTTTATACATCTCGCTGGCAGCAACACAAAGTGCCCCACCCCCACGCCCACTCTTCCCCTCAGGCTCAAGCAGCTCATTAATTTGCTGCGTCTCTCTTGCTAGGCGTGTGTGTGAAGGAGTGAGCGAGCGAGTATGTGTGTGTGTGTGTGGCAGGCAGACATTTTTAATTGGTTCGAAGTAAAGCCCTGCGGCTCCGCCTTTGTCGTCAACAAGCCAAGCAAAGTCAACTTTTTGTCTGAGGCAAATTTGTGGTTTATTGCGAGTCGCTTAAATAATTCAACAATTACAATTACTTTTGTGGTGATTTATAAATTATGTGCCACACAGCAAGCGCAGTGTATGTGTGTGTGGGTGTCTCCCTATGTGTCTATTTGTGTGTATGTGGGGGGGGGAAGTGTGTCGCTTACATTCATTGAGGGTTTGTTTGTTTTGCTGCCAAGCTGTAGCTGCTTTTAAGGGTTGCCAGCCCCATTGTTCCTTGCCAAGTAGACAAATAGCAAGTTCCCCTCAGCTCTCCCTTTCCCCCTCTCCGGTCCTGGCTGCCATTGTTGGCGGGCGCAACAAATTAAGATTAATTTTATGTAAATATTTCATGGAGGTGAACAGAGAAAACAATGCTGATTGCATCTACGTAAAGATCATTTTGCTAGATTGCAATTGAATTATATTACGTGCGAGAAGGCAAAGCTAATGGATCGTAGTATATATATATAGAGAGTGCTGCCCGGTCTATGCGCCTAAGTAAACAGTGTATTCTGATTGTGGCAGATAGCTTTAATTAAGTTGAACACAATGAACACTTGCAGCTTGCCAAAGAAGTAACTGAACAGCCATAGATACACAGGTAAACTAAGCAATGATATGCTTTGCTTAGGCTAAGTAATGTATGAACATATTAAATATACTTTCCAAACACAATCATATGTTTAGAATTGGTTTAATTATGTTTGAACACATTAAATACACCTCCCAATCTTTGCTGACTTTGTGAGTCAGTGAATTCGAAGTGGAAATGGAAGTCGAACATTGCTTCCTTTTGCTTCAGCTTTAAGCACACCAAGCAAATTGCCAATTATGCTAAGGCCCCTTTAAAATCCAATTAATATGCAATTTGCAGCTGCAGCCGTTGCAGCAACAGCAGCCAAACAATTCGCAGTCGCAAATGTTGCCCCAAAAATGCCACGAAATATGCCACGAATTGTGCCGGCGGGCAACTCGCGCTGTCTGAATTCTATGTGCAGCTTTTTACTCTTTAGCCACAAAACATGGTCAGCATACAAGCACACACACTTATACTAATACACACACAGACACACAGACACACATAGGGTGGGGTAGAGAAACTGGGAGGGAGAGAGAGAGGGGTCTGCAGAGGCGTAATGAAATGCCTGCTAAATAAATTTTCTGTGTCACTTTTGTGTGTGCATTTAATTTCTCAGCCAGAGAAAGAGATGCAGACAGAGAGGAAGATAGAGAGAAGGGGAGAGGAAGAAGTCAGTTAGGAGTATGAGGAAATTGTGAAAACTAGAAGCATTGCAAAGGCTTGTAAAATGCAGCCACTTGACACAGAGGCAGAGCAACTGCAAGGGAAAGCAGGAGATACACAAAGAGGGCCACAGAAAGAGAAGCAGAGAAAGGTAGAGAGAGAGAGAGAGAGACCTAAAGTGGAAGAGTGAAAGAGAAAGAGAGATAGAGTTGTCTGCCTGCACCGTGTGTTGTTTGTTGCCATCTTCATTCATCATATTCGCGGGCTGCTGCGGCTGCTGCCTTTGTTGTCGTTGCCTAGTTAGCAATTTGCGTGGCGTTGACACTTTTGTTGCACAGCCAACGTACAGCCTGAAAGCGTGAAATGCAGTTTTAGTTTTCCTGCCACACTTCCTTGAATTTGCAGCCTAATTAAATTGCATTTGCAGAGTGTTAAAGAGTGCAACGAAGATTAACAAAGTGAGTCTTTTGCAGCAAACTGTAGATCAGCTCTATCAAAATAAGATCTAAATATATTCACTTGTAAGTACAAGCACACTCACCCTATCACATACTCCGTTAGTCACTACCTCCCTCACTCCCCTCCCATACCTCCCTTTAACCCGACAAATGAATGCGTTACGCATACGCCGCGTGGCCACAGCAGAGTCAGCGTTATGTAGAAGAGAAAATCAGTGAGTGGTTTTTCGCAACTGCAATTTGCATTTCGTGGGCCAGTCCAGTTATCAGTCAGCGCGGCGAGAAACACTCATTGCCAGAGCCAGCGCCAGAGCCGGAGCCAGAATCCACAGAAAGCATTCACATCCGCATTTGCAGTCCGATTTGGCTACTTGCGTTGCTGGTTTCCATGCCAGCGATGATTTTGCATTATGTGCGCGCGTGTCGGTCGCGTGTCACAGTGCAGTTTTATGCGTGCGCATGCACGAACCAAGTGCACTGTGCGAAACAAGTGATGACAAACAACTTAGGTAAAGTAAACTGGCAACGCTCTACTGTTCTGAGTATTGAAAGCTCCTTTAAATTCGACAGTTGGAGAAAAGCTTTTTAAACTTAAAGCTTAACTTAAACATCGCCAAAGAAAAATAGTTTGTTGGAGTTGCATAGCTTCATTAAGATTGACACCAGTTGAAAGTCGTTGAAACCTATCAAAGCTGTTGAAAGCTGTGGAAAGCAATTAACATGAAATAGGCAAAGCTTTTCGTCTCATAAATATTGAAAGCTTTAAATAAAAAAAAAAGGTTAAAGCTTTCAACATCTTTAACAAACCGCAGTACCTCAAAGGAAAAACAATAAGTTTATTTTGCAAAGTTATATCACTTAGCTCATTGAAACTAGATAAAAATGGTTGAAAGCTTTTTATTTGAATGTTGTTAAAAGCTTTACTAATTTTGGTTCTAAGCGAACTTGAGCTAAATAGCTTAAGCTATTAACACTTAACAGGAAAGCTTAACGTCTCTTCAATATTGAAACCTTTTATAAATTTTAAATAATTTTAATAACAGAATCAGCTCCAGAGTGTAACAGTTTGTTAATGTTGCAAAGTACGATTAATAAGCACATTGAAACTAGATGAAAAAGTTGTTAAAAGCTTTCCTAAGATTATTTCTACACGAGTGTATGGTGCGAAAGTTTTAACATACAATAATAAAAGCTGTTGAGCTTTTGATTGTTGGAAGCCTCTTTAAATACAATAGCAGATAAAGGGGATAAGCACATCCATAATATAACAGTTAGTTAATTTAAAGCTCATTTAAATCAGTTGAAAGTGTTGACCATTTTGGTATTACTCGAGTGTATTGGGAGACACTATTAATGAGAAAGCTATTGGTCCTTTAAGTGTTGAAAGCTTCTTCAAGAGAGACAGGAGGTTTAAGCTTTGAACAACTTTAACTGTAGCAAAGACCTTCAGAGATCAACATTTAGTTACAGCTGAAAAAGTATATTATTAATCTCATTTAATCTAATTGTAAGCTGTTGAAAGCTTTCGAAAGGTTAAACTCTGCTTGCCTCTTCTCAACTTGTCTCTTTTACAATCATTTTACTGCCTTACACCCGTTTCCACTCACATTTTTCTTGCTGTGTAGTCAGTGCCATGCATTGGCCTATAACTTGAGCCCAGACAACAACAACAACAAGAACAAGGGCAGCAACAACAACAACTAGTTGGAACAACAGCAATTGCTGGTTACATTCCATTCGGCATTTGGGATTCGGATTCGCATTACCCATTTGCGAGTTTGTTTTGATTTTCAGCAGATAAATTCAGTTCCGCTGAAGGGTGAACATGTGAGGGTGTGTGCGTGTGTGTGTGTGTGTGTACACAGAGTGTGCACCCAGTACACGCACTTGCTGCTCCTCTTGTTGTTCCTGTGTTATTGTCGTGTCTGCTGCGTAGATTCCAACTGGCGTGTTGTCTATTTACTTTTGTATTTGTTTTTAATTAGATTTTTGTTTACTGTGGAAATTTTAGTTTAATTGAGTTCTGCCGCCGTCGCTGCGCTGCCGCTGCCGCTGTGCGCCAGTTACCTGGCTTCAAAGTCACCCACAAACTGCCTGAGCTGCCGCAGGCCTGGCCACGCCCCTCGCCTGGCGGAGCAGCACCTTTGCCAGGTGCCAAAGCAGCACAACAAAGCACGCGTCAGTTTTGGCCTCGGGCCCAGTGCACTCCTCACCTACCCCCCGTCTCTCATGCTCTCTCCTTCCCTCTCTCTTCCTCTCTCTCTCTCTCCGTCTCTCATGCATGTGTGCGAATTTGTAGGACGAATTTAAAAGCAATTTAAATTCGTTTTCGCTTTTGACTTTTGCATTTTTGGCCGCAACCCCCGCCCCGCACGCTCTCTCTTTATCTGTTCTTCCATGGGTTTTGCAGTTTTCATTGCATTTCGTGTTAGTTTACCGATTTGAGCACTTACCACACAACCTGCGTGAGGGAGGCGGGATTCGCCACATATTCGCAATTGAGCAGCACAATTTCACTTGTGTTCCTCACCATTTCCGGTGGACTGACCTTGACCACAGGCGGATCTGTGGACAGTAATTGGTATATATATGATATATAGTGTGTTTATGCTACTATCTATCAGTCTCGTCTACTTACACATCACTTCCAGTGTGAAGGCAGAGGCGATGGGCTTCTCACGATTGATTTGCAGCACAATGTTCTGGGCCTCGCAGCGAAAGACACGATCGTTCTCGAAACGTGTCGCATTGAAGATCAGCTCTGATTTCGTGTGATAGGTGCCATCAGGTTTTTCGAACTGTACAAGATTAAGTTGTCTATAGAAAACGTGATCACACCTGCAGCACATTTACTTACGGCCTTGGTGCGTATCTCTGTCAGATCATTCTCCTCGGGACTGATAACCGACGTTGTATTGTACCAGGTCAGGTTCACTGCAGGTCGTGCGCCATGAATCTATAATGCATATATATTATATTATATATCAAAATTTTATATATATGTTATATTATTAATAATAATAATGATAATATATTTTAGTAACTGTTAAGAATAATTTTAAAGTTTGAAATAAGGCAAATAAATACATTGATAATTGCCAAGCGAGGCTCAAGACTAGGTACATTATAACATCTAAATCTGATAAGAACTCTTAGTTCTCTCGCCGATCACATAAGGCTGAGATGCGTTGAGATAACTGAAACGTGACCTTATTCCAAATAAAGTATGGTCTCGATCAAATATACTTTTACGTTCGTTTTACATAGCAATATAAACTATTTTGTAACCATGTATTGTGAGCAATTTGTGCCTACTCCGACGTTGAATGGAGCGTATGTATAAAATGCCCTACCTCGAGCTGCGCTCTGTGCAATCCCTATTAAATTTCCATTAGCTGGCAAGTGCATATATTCATATTTCCATTAGCGAACAATTTTCAGGTAGCAATTCTTGTACCTTGGCTAAGGACAGGCAGCGGCCTCAAGTGAGAGCAGCGAGCAGCGAGCAGCGAGGAGGTCGCAGTCAGTGAAAACAATTGCATAAAATTCCATTAAACATAATACGCAATCAATAGACAATTTTGCATAATTTCAGAGTGCACACGAGGCAGGTCCTGAGTCCTCAAAGTGCTGCTAAACTGCAGCCAATTGAGCGCTTTTCCATTAAAATGCAATGGAAAATGGCAAATAGCGACGGGCAAAGGACGCAGAGGGCAGCGGAGGGCGGAGGCCCGGCCAAATGACAAGGCATTGTCGTAGACTTTGTGAAGGCTCAGGACGACTGCTCGCCAGGAGCCACACACATGTCCTCGTCGTGGACGAAAAATCGCAAAATAATTGACAGTTAATTATTGTCAATTACTCGGACAGGGACAGGGACAGGAACAAGAACGACGACGACAAGGAGGCCAGCTGGGACGATCGGACACTGAAGGACGATGCACAGTGCAGCACACTTACAGCACAAGAGGTTATATAAAGCAGTATAGTGTATATATTAGGAGTTTATGCTGCTTTATATAACTTATATATATACTAGGAGTTACTTCTAGGTATCTAAGTAAAATTAAAACAATTTTGGAATAAGTGAAGTATTCTTTGAACCTCATTGCATGTACTTAAAGATAATTCCTTGAGCTGATTATTCCTTGAGTACATCTCATATTTGCACAGTTTCAAATCACATTTTGTCGCACTGTAATGTGCCTTCTCTTCCCCTCCCTTCAGCCAATACTTACGTCACATGTTAGCACCACTTTGTTGCCCTGCACCGTATGATGTTTCACTCCACTGATGTCTATGCTCGTGGGTCGCACTGTGGAAAGGTTAAAAAGATAGAAAGAGAGAGAGAGAGAAAGAATGAGAATGAGACAGCAGATTGGGGTGGCTGTTAGGAAATTGCTTAAAATGCTCGACTTGTTGTAATTGGCTTTTGTCTGGCTATGTCTGCAGCCTGTTTGCCATTCCCTCTCCTCCTCAGTTGCTTCCCCTTCTACTGCTTCGGCTTTTTGTATACTTTGGCCATAATATAAAACATTAATAATGGCAATTTGCATGCGGCCAAGAACTTTGCACACTCCTCCTCCCTCCCGTGCACTCAGTCGAGCAACGCCCCCGAGGGAGAGTGTGGGCCATCAATCAATGGCTGTGCCCACTTTCTAAATGAAAAACTCGGCTTAGTTGTTCAGTTTTATGTTTCGTTTAATGACATTCATTAATTGCCCCAGCAAAAATGTCAAATCATTCGTCAATCGAAACGGATCGAAAAAAATGTATGCAGGAAATGTTGCTCGATATTGTCGGCTTTTAATTTGAGAGCACAAGGCAAATGGGGAAAGCAGGAAAAAGAAGGCAAAATGTATTTCCATGACTTTCCAAAAAGGCTCTCAAGCCCCTCAGGGCATGCTGCAAAGTGGCTGCCACAGCAATTGTTGTTGTTGTTGTTGTTTCTGTTGCTATTGTTGTAATTAGAAAGGGTCAATGAACCCAAAACTTGTCAAAATGTCGCTTCAATGTTCGTGTTTTACGTAAATTTATTACGCTTTTTAATTTATGTTGATTAAAGCAATGGAAAAAGTCCTTTGGGATAAGGCAAGTTTTTGTTTTTCTCCCTCAATTCGTCAATTGAAAAATAATTTGTTTAAAGTGCCTAAAGGAAGGTTGCTTTAACTGTTTAAGCATTATTTTCTATGGTTTTATATCATTCATTTTGTGAAAATCTCAAGTATTTTTAAGATAAAACCAGAGCAACAGTCTGTGGAACGCGACCTATGCCCCAGTGTAATTTAATTTATTTAATCCATACACATATACATATGATCATACATTCAAATTATTCTCGACAGATGGCGCTCACGTCGCCTTTCTTTCTTAAATAACTTTTGTGTTTTTGTTTGATTGGATCGAAATTTAGATGAACTACAGATAGTATAGTATGCTTACTATTTTCCCAAATCAGACAAATCGACTTTAAGAATGTAATTATTGATTTGCGGGGCGTGGCACCCAACATTTGAAATGAAATTGTTTTGCGCATAGTATACAGAAACCTTCATACTTAATTTTGTGTCTCTATCTTTTATAATAGCTGAGATCAGCGCGCTCATACAGACTGACATGGGTCAATCGACTCGACTGATGATTCTGAGCAAGAATACATACATTTTGTGGGCTCTGCCGCGACACCTTCTACACTTTGACAAACTTAAAATACCCTATTTGACCATTTTCAAAGGTCGCAGGGTATAACTAGATTATATACAGTATTTTACAGTACTTCTTTTTACTACAATAGAACATTTATTGCCGTACTAACGTTTTACTAATCCTTAGGAATTATCTATGTGCACACTCTGTGATACTTTATGTTTTTCAGTGAGTTAAAAACAAACTCGTAAAACGAACCCTTTTGCTCCAAGTCATATAACTAAGCACACCTACATAAATAAGTCGTATTCCCGACCCAATCTATCTATCCATAACTGACTGCGTTTTACGAGCCAGTTCGTTGAGTCATGGAGAGCATTTACTGTGACGATGACGTTGACGATGACTCACCTTGCAAATCGACACTAAATTTGGTAACAATTGCATTCTTAATGGCCGCCGATTCGACACGACATTCAATATCCGATGCGAGATCCTCACGCGACAATGGCCAATCCAATTCGAGGGTCGACGTAAACAAGCCGTCGTTCAGGTCGTGAGTGGGCGAATCTGTGCAAAAGACGAAAGGAGAAGTTATTAAAAATGGTTTAAGGCCAAAAACAAAAAAGAAAAGGTATTTCCTAATATTATTATTGTGTTTTCTCAGGTACTGCCCGTCTAATTGCAAGCAATTATGATAGGCAAATGCCTTTAAGACCAAAATAAACAGAATTCAAAACTCCGCATGGCCGCAGACAGGAGAAAAAATGTGGGGGTAAACGAAAAAAGGGTTTGGCAACCGCAGACCGAGGCCAATTAGAGGGCAACGGAAATGCTCCAACATAAAGCAGAAAAATAAAGTAAATGTTGTTGGCGCCTTGTAGCCCTTTCCGTTGTAAATTGTTGGGATTTTCCGGGTATAAAAAATCACTTTAAGTGCTTTTCAAGGCCGCAACGCTGGGGAAAAGGTAAAGCTAAAAATGTCTGAAATATTCGCCGTGCTTGGTTTAAATTCTGTTTTGGCTAATGTAATGGACGCTTTGGCTTTGCAGAATAGAAATCAATTAATTTGGCCACGGGTCGTCGTGGCTGGGCAGGGATTGTAAAGCTTCAGTTGGGGGGTGGCTCTTAAAAATTTAATGAAAATCGCCTCTAAGTTTATTTTTATGCCTCACAATAAAAGCGCATAACATTTTATAGCGTGCTGTGGGCGCGCACGGACATTTGCCTATGCCGAGCCCAAGAACTGACACTGATAAGCAGCCCGAAATCCTTTCCGGGACCTGAGCTCCTGCACCGGGACCAGGAGCAGTGCCAGGACGTGGCTTTATGACCCGGCTCTCGTCAGTCACTGCGTAAACTTTGTGGCGCATCGTAAATTCGTCTGCCCCTGCCCCCGCCCCCCGTCCCGAAACTTGGGCTTATGCATCAAATTGGCTGCTTAGCCACATCTCCCCCTGGCCCTGGGCTCTAATTCCCACTAGCCGCTGCGCTCTAACTCGCTTTCGGGGAATCAATAAACACGCTTCGGCAGTTTTTATGACTGCCGCACGCAGCAAGTTGCCCCCTTCTCTGGGTAATACTCACATGTTGCCAGGCGCTTGGTGCCGCGCCACCAGCCCACGTCCGGTTGGGGGCGTGTGTTCTTCACCGTGCAGGTCGCCTTGAGGCTCTGACGCTCCTGCATCGGTCCCACGATGCTGCCGTTCTCGATGCGGTCGCCCTTTGCGTCCAAAATCACAACCTCTGTGGGTGGCACTGCACGTCCGCCCCAATTTCCAACGACATATCAGTTAGGTGTGTGTGTGTGTGTGTGTGTGTGTGTGTATGTGTGTGAGTTCAGTTGTATATGTTGTGGGTGTGTGCGCGTAGTTCAATGTTTTTCATATTTTTTCGTTCATTTTTACGATTTTTTCGGGAGGTAAAAATGTTGAATTTGTGTGTTTTAATAAATCATATTTGATTTTGCATTGTATGTAAAATATTATTAGCGTAAATTGAAAATATAATTGTAAATATCGAATAGAAATTAATATAATTATAGAGCAATAAGAGGAAATTAATAGCATGAAAAACGATATAGAAAATGAGCCAGACATCAAAGTAAATGAGGCGATGAAATGAGAGTTGAATGAGAGTTTCCAGTCGCAAGTTGATACCAAGTATAAAGCAGACTGATTAGGTCTAATTAACAAGTCAACTTGTGACTGTAGGAATAAATTGTTCAGTTATAAAAACAAAATCCACATAGTAATTAATAATATGTAATTTCATAAGTTAAACCAACAGCACATCATTCTCATTCTGATAAATTATAGCTTCAATTGAGTCATTCAACTAAATCGGAAATTATAAGCAAAGTTTTTAAAAATAGGTTTTTTATTTAAGAATTTAAATTTACCAAGGTTTTCTACGTTTCGTTTGCGCAGTTTTTATTCATAGCCAAAAACGTTTTGTTGTTTGTTTTTTGGTTGCCATATTTGGGTATTTTTTGCATTTTTTCGAAATCAAATTTAATTTAAAGCGTTTTCAGGAGTTTAAATTGTTTTTAGGTTAGGTTTCACATCGGAATATAGGTTTAGTTTTCGGTTTTAAGAGTTGTTTTTGTTTTTTTGTGAGGTACACACAGTTCGATACGTATAGAGAAAGAATTTTGTTGGTGAGTGCACACGTTTTTTGGGTGACGTGTGCGGGAAAGTGGGCGATTGTGAACAGAAGAGGCGTGGCATGGTGTTTGATTTAGTTTCGTTTCGTTTTTTTGGGTTTTCGTTTGGGGTTTCATGTTTTTTTTTGTTAGTTTGTTTTTAGTTTTGGTGGAACGAATTGTTGTTTGAGTTTTTGATAGCAATGCATATATATATGTATATATGTTATATAGAGAAATTCCATGTCGATGTGGACGAGCGTTTTTCAATTTTGTTCGGTATTTTTTTGGTTTTTTTTTATGGGACAATCAGTTAAGAGAAAATATTTGCATGAGTTTTGACACGTTCAAATGTTATGATAAAAGAGTAGAGCACTTTGATATATAGAACGATATAGTACATGTAGAGATATAAAATTGTACTTGTTGTTGTTGTAATTTTACAGTTATGAATTTATATATAGGGTACGGTATGTAAGGCGTGTAAAGGCAGGCAGCAAAAGGCATTCCAAAAATATTTATATATATTTTCATTCATTTGCAACGAAATAAAATCAACGTGGAAATGCAATCGATTCGGCAGCTCGGCAGTTAGATCAACGAGTTTTTGGCTTTTGAATTGTAAATTGCTGTAAGAGAGTTAAGAGCCAAATTGCAATCGAGAATTCCCATAGAGATTTTAGCAATCTAAATCCAAAGTGTTGAATGGAATCCGGCACAGGTGCAGGAGGTTCTTTTGAATGCCGGAAACAGGCCGATTAAGAGTCGAATTTAAATTGAACCTCTGTTAAATGTGTAGCTGCCCATCGATTGCATTTCCAGTTCAATTTGAAATGAAATACATTGCATTTTAAGGGACAATCACAGTAAGCAAAACAAATCGATTCATTTCGAGTCGATACGATCCGATATCCGATTATATCATGCAACATCCTTGTAGAGTTCTCTTTTGTTTCTCTCGTTTTTTTTTTTTTTGGGTTAGTTGGCAATCTCCATGCAAAGAGGTTTCTTGTTTTGTGTTTTATTTATAAGTTAGTTCAGCGGTTAGTTGTTTATTTAAGCAAACGAAATACGTAAAGATTTTACATGATACATAAACGAAAAAAGTTCGAAAAACCTTAACGAAATAAGCGCAAATCATAAGAAGTTGTAAAGCGATTATTATTGATATGGTTTCTTGTATTCTTCAATGTTTAGGACATGCAAAAAGAGTTGAGATTGTGGGATGGATTGGGTAACTTACCTAAGACTGTCAGTTCGACACGATAGCCATTGAAGTTATCACACGTTTCTTCTGGTATATAAAATGTTGTATCACATAGATAGATATCCTCATCAGATATTCTCAAGTCCTTAATAACTAATCTGTACGGATTCTGCTCAACAGTTACTCTTCAATGGGGAATGGAGGAGGGTTTTAATTGTTAGAAGTATATTCAAGTTAAGATTCGCCTTTATTTTTGGCGTATTCTCCACTCTTCACTTACCTATTTTTAAATTCATCGTTCACGCTCGTGACATTACTATCGCCCAGCAGCATGGCGGCAATGCGATCATCGCCCTTGAACCAGTTCAGCGAGTGCAGCTTCCCGCACTTATCCTCATTCACCGGGCAGGGTAGGACGACATTTTTGTTCTCATGCTCCTGGATCGAGAGATCTGTAAGAAGCGAAGAGCATGCGAGAGTTTCCAAATTAATTTCCATGCTAAGCGAGGCTGCAAAAGTGCAGCACAAAGGGCAAAGGGAATAGTCAAGAAGGTCTCAACCTCACACACACACACACACTCCGCAGAGCTATTCAAATGAATGTGCTGGGTGTGAAGGAAGGGGGACGGAGGTCAGCCAGCAGCCATATGAATAAAGCGGCTATTCAAGTCGCTCTGTGTGTGTGTTTAGTATCATAAATTCAAAAGAACGAAACTTTTTGCAGAACAACCTGAACACCTTGCAGACACACAACGTTTCTTTCTGTTGCTGTTTCTTTTTTCTGCTTCATGCTCCTTCTTTGTGTGTGTGAGTGTGTGTGGGTTGCCATAGAAATCTGCCGCTGCCGTTGAAATGAACAGAAATGATTCAATTTGCATGGCAACCAGTGTTAGCCAGTGTTAGCCCGCGTTAGCCAGTGTTAGCAATGCAAATTGAAAATGGAAAATTGGAAATTAAAGTAGCCCTAAGAGCGCTGTGGTTTCTCTCTCCTTTTCCCTCTCTCTCTCTTGCTGGCTTTGCCTGCGTAAGCCTTTAAGTAGGCTATAAATATATTTGCCCTCTTCTTTTTGGCTTGTAAACTCAAATGTTTACATTATGGTTTAACATATTTTCCCTTTACATTTTCTTTTCGTTTTTCGCCTCTCTCTCTCTGTGATTTGTTTATATTTTAGCATTGATTTATTTATGGGCTCGGCGCCATTTGCCTTTGTTGTTCGTGCCCACAAATTATGCAAAGCAAATTTGTGTTTTGATTTCGCAGAAGAGAGTTGAACACGAACTTAGTTCAGTCTCGTAGTTCGTCTATTTGAATGCGGCCTTAATTGTTTGCTGAGCACTCTTTCGGTCAGTTATTCCTGCAATTTGCTTATGTAAATATCAAGTATGTATCTGTATTGGTGTGAGGCATATCTAAATAAAGCCGAGAGGCAGACAAATCAATCAGATTAGAGCTGAGCCTTCGTCCCTTTCGGGCTCTGTGTAAAAGATGCTTGTATGTCCCGCATACATAGCTCAAGGAATAGTTTTAACATCACACACTCACACACACACACACTCGCAATTACACACGCTTGAAATGCATGAAAAAATACAATTTACTTTTCGGCCTAAAAGCCTATAACATAATTTGAAATTTACGCTCCATTTAGTGCGGTTGCTCAGCGTGTGTGTGTGTTTGAGAGCGTGTGTGTGTGTGTGTATGTGTCTGATAAGATATCATTTATTTCGCACGTTTGTCAGAGGGTCTCAGCTCTGAAAACTAACTTGTCCGGCTTGAGCCACGACTCAGCTTGTGCCATAACCGACAATCAGTTTCGTCTGGACTATCTGTCTCCCCCTCTCTGCAGCTCTCTCTCCCTCTCTCTCTCTCTACTGCTGTGCCTTCATCTGTCAGTCTGTCTGTCTGTCTATTTCTTTTGCCACTGCCTTCCATTCGCTCTGTCCACAAATTTCCTGCACTGTGGCATATTAGATTAGGCGCCCAGTCGTTCCACGCTCCACGCGTCTCGTTTCTTCTCTTCCGCATCGCTCTCCCTTCTCCCCCTCTCTCTCTCTCTCTCTCTCTCGCTCAGTCGTCTGGCGGAACAGCAGCTTCTCTCAATTTATTTTCTCTGTGTGTTTTTTTCTATTTTTCAATTTTTCTATTTGGTTTGCTGGTTAGGTTTTTGGATCTGCTTCTCGGGGCAATTTTTTTCTTCTCTGGTTTCTTTTTTTTGTTTTTTATACGTTTTCTTCTTCTTTCTTTGCCTGGTACACTTCCTTTTCCGTTTACTGCTGCTGCTGCTGCCGCTTTCAGTGCTTATAAAATTCAAACAGACATGTGAAATATTCAATTTCTCAACTAGCAAATCCTGCCCAGCCCTGTCCCGCCCGCTGCGCCCTGTAATGCGTCGTATGTTGTGCTGAATTAGCCGTGCCAAATGCGTCGCCCGACTTGCTTGGCTGCCCTGGAGCAGGAACAGGAGCAGGAGAGGTAGCAGGAAGAGGGAGGAGGAGCTGGCAAGAGATGGGCAGCCTTGCCTTGTCTGGGCCAAGGTGATGCGGGCTATCGTTGAAAGTAGTCGCAACCTTTGTTTGCCTGTTGGCAGAAGGGTTAGCACGGGAATTGAACTTAAATGGCTGCCCAGGCTAGATAGGGTTGGGGTGTAGATTAAGGGAAAGAGTGCAGGGGTTACTTCAGTTTGTTTCATATTGATATCATAACTGGCAAGTTAAATACGGATTTATATATGTTCTTATAGATATATTATTCTCTCTCATATATTATACTATATTTACTTATTTATTTATTTATTTATTATTTATTTATTATTTATTTATTTACTTATTTACTTATTTATTTATTTACTTATTTATTTATTTATTTAATTATTTATTTATTTATTTATTTATTTATTTATTTATTTATTTATTTATTTATTTATTTATTTATTTATTTATTTATTTATTTATTTATTTAATTATTTATTTATTTATTTACTTATTTATTTATTTATTTATTTATTTATTTATTTATTTATTTATTTATTTATTTATTTATTTATTTGCTTATTTATTATTTATTTATTTATTTATTTATTTATTTATTTATTTATTTGCTTATTTATTATTTATTTATTTATTTTTTTACTTACTTATTTATTTAATTATTTATTTATTTATTTATTTATTTATTTATTTATTTACTTAATTATTTATTTATTAATTTATTTATATATTTATTTATTTGCTTATTTTTTATTTTTATTTGACGTCAACTAAGACAGTCGACTTGGAATTTAAATTAATTTATATTTTTTAAATTATAATTAGAAATAATCAAAATTAAAAACAAAAGAAAATAATATAAGTTGAAGACTTAGATTTTAAATTGAATTTGGTAAAAAATTAAAAATTTAAATTTCATTAAAAATATATATTATATTTTTAAATTTAGGCTTTGGAATATAAAACAAGAATTTCTGATCCAATATTTGCTGCAAAGGACTGGGGAAAACCCAGTAAAACCCAATCAGATCGGTAGATTACATCATATAATTAAAGCTCTGTATATACCCAGGCCAACTGTGACCTTATTCGAACATTGATTTCCTCTTCAGCTTCGCTTTCCATTTCCCCCAGCCTTCCATAATTAAATTTGCAGCTCTCTTCGCACACTTTACGCACTCATTCAGTTCTATCGACGTTCTTTGCACATGCCTGACAATAGTCAAATTAGTGACTCAATGAATGCATGACAGCACAGCACCCAGACCCGATTTCCAATTCCCCCCTCCTACCCGCCCACCCCACTCATAGCCCATTCCTCAACTCATAACAGAGGCAACTTCAATGGGCATTCACATTATAGAAGGTAAAGATCAGGAAGGTCCTTCGGCAGCTGCTCTGCGAAAGTTTTTGGCCACACAAATCTCTCTCTCTCTCTCTCTGCTGAAAGGAGGAAAATTTCGCCACAGCTTTTATATAATTGTTCATAAATCCCATTTGGTCTCATTTCAGCCCTCTGCCTCTCCCTCTCCCTTGGCACTTCGCCTCACTCAGTTGGCATTCAATTCAAAAGTTTTGCTCGCACTTTGCTGAATTTATCACCTCATTTTTCCACATTTCGACTAATTTGCACCACAAATCTCTCTGGCTACACCTGCAGCCAGCCAGGCGAGTGTCAAACATTATGGACACGCCCACACCCCACTTGTCTGCATCCCTGGCATCCCTTTCGAAGCGAGTCTGTCATACAAAAGATTGTTAGCAATCAACTCAAGCACCAAACTTTGATTTGTATGACCATAAATCGCACTTCATTTTTGATTCAACCACCCGGCTACAGTCCCTGGCCCCCTCTCCCCCTCTCCCGCTCACTCCATCACCCCCTGCCCACTGCCACCGCTTCCATCCGTTTCCGGCAACCACTACACACAGTTTTGTGGTTGTCTGTTCATAAATTTGTGCCCCTACGAACTTGGCAAAAACTTTTCCCCATTCGCATAGGCAGTGCGAGCAGCCAGGGAGAAGGATGAAGAACGAGAACGAGAGAGAGAGTGAGAGAGTGAGAGAGAGAAGGGGGAAGGTGAAGAGTGAATTGAAGTGGGGTGTGGCAACCCCATGGCCGCCTTAAGCCTTTGGCAAACAGTTTTCTTATCTGCCTCGTGTGTGTGTCCCTTCTTCACCTCTGGCCTCCCCCTTTCTGTCCTTCCTTGCTTTTTGTATGGTGTGTAAACGTCTTTAGCTTGGCTTTTATAATTCTATTTCCGTTTCCTGCACTAGTGGGCAAAAAAAGAGACAGAGAAAAGAACTTTTTGCTTGGCTTGCTCATATATTTTCAACATCTTTTTACCATGTCGACCATTTCCTTCGTCCTTTCTCTGTGGCTGCAAATCAAACTTTTCCACATTTCGTTGTGTGCTCTGTCTGTGCGTGTGTGTGTGAGTGTGTGTGCACGAGTCTGGCTGCTGCCATCATCATTGTCATCATCACCAGTGGAGCTGCCCAGTAACACTGTCCCTTGCTGTCCCTATTCCTATCCCAGTCCATGCTTCCCCCTTCCCTGCTGCTCTGAAATCGTAGCATACTTTTGTGCGCCAGCGCTTTGACATTGAATTTGTGTGTCATTTAGCGTTCGCCTGCGTGTGTGTGTGTGTGTGATGTGTTTAGAACTTGCTTGAGGTACCTCCGAGCAATCGTTGCCCGCTTCCCCCCTGTTCCCCCTCTACAAATGCTTCTCCTGCTCTGTCAACAGCCCGCATAATTCAGCGTCAACTGCCTGGCAGAGACACATTCTCAGTCCTCTCAAGCATGCGTGTGTGTGTCTGTGTGTGAGCGTGTGCATGCGTGCGTGTCTTTGTGCGTGTCTGTCTAAGTATGTGTGGCTTGCATTTTGCGGTCGCTCGCTGTTTACGAGTATCTATGTCTGTCGCCATCCTTGAAGTGCTTCCAGTTTCGGCTGTCTTCGCCTTGCCCTGCCTTGCCTTGCCCTGCCTTTCCCTGCCTTGAATAGCTGCATAATTTTTTACACACACACACATACGCACACACAGACAGCCATTTAAAGGTGTGCGCATTGCTGAGCTTAAAGTGGTAATTGATATTTTTATGCAGGAATGTTTTAAAGTAAGAGAAAAAGAAGTTCAAACTGGGAAACTACTCGATAACTTGTCTTGTATCTTGTATGGTCTGAATCAGTGTAGTGTAGTGCAGTGTAGTGTAGAGCAGTGTACTGGCCGTGGCAGTCAACTTGCCATTAAAATTGATGACTTCTTTTCGAGCATTTGGCCAATTTGAGTGAAGCAATCGCCGTGAAGTGCGCAATAAAAGCAGAGGTAGGTGAACTACGCATTAAAATTTCATTTCTAATAATAATGTTTTATGACGGCCACCCCAAGACAAGTACAAGCACAGAGAGAGAGACAGAGAGTGCCTAAGGGGATGCAGAGAGAGAGTGAGAGAGAGAGGGGGAGAGAGGGGAAGAGAGAGGTGGGTGGCTGGGGAAACCAATTAGAGCGGCAACAAGCAGCACACACAAAATGCATAAACGATTTTAATGGTCAATTTCGGGCACTTCCAGAGAGGAGTACGGACTGCTGCTGCTGCTGCCAGGGTCAAAGGCCAGCTCTGTGAGGGTGCTACAGCACCGACTCCGTCTGCTGCTACTGTTATGTGTGTGTGTGTGTTTGTGTGTGTGTACGTTGCGAGAGGCTGAATTCAATTTGGCCGCTTGGCCGCTTGCTGTTGCCTCATAATTAAATCTTGGCTAGCTGCATGTCCCAGTCATTAAAGTAATATGTTTTCGGCTAATTACGCACACACACACACACTCACACACGCACACAGAGGCGCACTCATAACTCAATTGCACGAGCGTGTAGTGTAGTTTTTTGTTGACTTTTGACCCCCCTTGGCCTTTTTTCAGCTGCTACTGCTGCAGCTGTCGCACGTTTAATGTAATTAAAAACAACTAAGAAAGGGTATCAACGCAGCATACGCCAGCTATGTAATACTCTGAGTGCGTACCCAACTGCCACAGCTCCCCTCCCTGCCCCCTGCCCCCTGCAGAGGGTAGTGTATAGTCGTGGCAGCTGCAACTGTTGCTTTTTAATTAATGGCAAATTAAAGGAAATTTATGAATTCGAAAGTCTCTTAAGGAGCAGAGAGTAAGAGGAAGGAAGAGAGAAGGGGTAGAGAGAGGAAAAGAGAGAGAGAGAGTATCAGAGATAGAGATGCAGAGCAGAAAGAGAGTTGTTTTCTTTCATATGCTCGATTTTTTCTCTCTTTTGATTCATTCATTTTGCATTCCTTGTGACTGCTCGTGCGTGTGTGTGTGTGTGTGTGCCTGGCTGTGTGTAAGTGTATGTGTGTGTTTTTGTGAGGGCGTCTGCCTTGGTGCTTTTGCTGTGCATTAATTCCATTAAAAGCGCTTCGATAACATGTTTCACGCTTCGGCGCTTCCAACGCGTCGGCCCCTAAAAATATGCAATACAAACAATTTTTCATGCCGTCCCCCCTCCCCCTGACCGACCACCCACAGCACAGTGCATAGCAATTCCTCTGCCAGTTCTTGTTTTATTTTTATTTTTATTCCTGCTACTCAGCATTCACGTGCCTAGCACGTTGCATGCCACATCCCACCCAGCTTGCTTCGATTCTCATATAGCTGTAGCTGCCACTGCATATGTGTGTGTGTGTGTGTGTGTGGTGCTGTATTGCTTATCGCTTCATATGTTATGTATAATAACATCACCTTCATCTGCTATTCATAGCATGTTCATCAATCAATTAATCGATACTCGATTCGCAATGCCCAGAGGGAGGCAGCAGAGAGAGGGAGGCAGCAGAGAGAGGGAGACAGAGAGAGAGAGCTGAGCACTGAGCACAGTAAGGGGTGTTGCAATATATATACTAATAGATAAATATATTAATTTATAAATTTGACAAATGAGAAGAAGCACAAAGTGAATGATAATCGTTAACAATTTTGCCGATTTTGATTTCGAAAACTTCTTGCAATGTTCCACTGTGCAAGTAACTTTTCTATTGTATATATTTCTTAAAGAGGGAATATTCCCAGACTTAAAGCACTCAATTTATTATATATTTTGGCATTTCTTTTTGTACTTCTCTCCCTCTCTCCCTCTCTCTCTCTTTCTGTTTGAGATGTTTAGCAATTTGTGTGTTTCCATTGTGTTTTCGAGATTTTCTTGGCAACTTCAACAAGCAATTAAGCTGCGCACAGTCACCACTAAAAGTTATGGCTCTTGCTGTCCGGCGAGCAGCTTCGCAAAATATGTTCAAACATGAAAAGAAAGAAATTTCTTGGCTCAAAAGTCGAGCAATGCAAATGTTTTGTGGCAGCAGGCGGAGGCACAGACACAAACAATGTCAATGCGGCTGCTAAGCGTTCCCCATGGCACAATTAAGTGGAACAGAGACAGTAAGAGAGAGAGAGGGAGGGGGAGGGGGAGAGTGGACAGTCGCAACTCAAGCGAAGGACACTTCTCTGGGGAGACACCTTTATGAAGTTCGGGGCCAGACAGAATAAAACACAGCACACAAACACAACTAACGATAAGCGCTATGATTACGGCTTCTGTGGCAGAGAGTCGAGTGCAAGAGAGAGAGGGGGATAGATAGAGAGAGGGAGAGTAGTGGGAGTCGTTTGTTTCTCACCTTGCCACGCACTTTTTGTGTGTGCGGCACGCCCCACTGGCAGTTGCCAGCTCAATTGTCCATCAAGTGGACTGCCTGCCCCGCTCCCTCTCTCTTCCTCTCTCTTTCTGTTGTTCTTTGCTCTGCTAATGACACATGTGTCTTGTAGTCGAACCTGCACTTGGACTTGTTCGTTCTGTCGTTGCATACTTTAAGGCGCTTAACACGTCTGGCCCGCATTTCTTGCGGGGCCACGCGCTGTCCGTCAACTGTCCCTTGTCTCTCTCCCTCTCTCCCTCTCTCCCTCTCTACCTTTTACCTTTTGCAGTTAGTTCTTGTTCGCTAAGCTTAAACGTGCTTTGCTTTTGATAGCGCTGATTACCACACTCACACACACACACACAGACTTACACACAGACACTCGAGGCAGTGTAAATCGATCCATGGCAACTGCACAATCCACTGAGATTCAGACGCAGTCGCCACTATCGCCAGCGTGTCTGTCTGACTGAGCAGGTTGAGTGAACTCAATCGAAATATTAAATTGGATTTTGCCTTCTATGACGCTTTAAACTGGGCACTCAGTATTTTTTCTAGTATTTTCTGCATATTTCTCTTGGATTTTTAGTTGTTCAGGCACTTTAATGTGGTCCCTGATGAAGTGCAGTTCTCTGCAAGAAACTTTCCCTCGCCAACAAGGTTGAAATAAGGTTAAAATACATATACCTATAAGAGCATATTAGCTCCTGGTCTATTCTATGCCACACAGGTGTATTTTTTTTTTTTTTTTTTTTTTTTTTTTATATATTATTATAAGTGAAGAATCCGTGCATCGAAATATAGTATCTTAACATCACATGGTGTATGGAATTGCTGCGAAAACGCATTCAGGTTCTTCAGGCAAAAACTCTGAGGAAGATCACAGGCGCTCCTTGGTACATGAGGTCCAGGGACAGTAAACGCCGTCGGAAGGTGCCGAAAATTGGAGACAAGATTCAGGAGGTGCGACAAAGTACAATGATTGACTGGAATCTCATCCCAATAGCATAGCTAAGCGACTAGCATCGCAACCCTCATGACCTGATTGACCGGGGCGGTTCTTTTGGTCAAAATGTAGGAAAAAATCGCCGAGCACGCAAAACACTTATAACTCTTCTCACAACCAAACAAAAAAAGGCCTTTCACCTGAATCTTGGAACAGATGTTCGGGAAGAGTGTACCAACATAACAAAACAAAAAAACCGATAATCGAAAGTATATTGCCCGCGAAACTTGAAAAGTCACCTTGTTTTTTAAACACTCCTCGTATAAACTTTGTAATATGGATATTAAGAATCGTTTAAATTGATACAGATTAGATTAAGTTGTCCAAAAAGAGTAATACTACGCTAGTCCACTTGCAAGGAGACTGCTACCAGCTAGGCCGTTAAGGCGACTTAAAAGACTGGGATTCAGCAAGACGATTCGTTAATTGTCCAGCCCTTCCACCACCTGCTAGTAATCCTCGTGAGAGGTTTGGTTCTTTAAGATTTGTTTTTGATATGTGTTGTTAAGATGCTATTTAAAATGTATGGTCTCAACGCTTAATAAATAGAATAAGTTCAAAAAAAAACCCTGCGCTAGTCCAATTAAGAAATTTCGTTTAAAAAGAAAGTATTTTTTCTGGTATTTTCTGCATATTTCTGTTGGATTTTGTACTTCTTCAGGCACTTTAATGTGGTTCATGATGAAGGGCGGCTCTCTCCGACAGTTTGTCAAGCAAATAAGTGGAGTATGCCCTGGCTAGTTGCCTCAATCTAATGAGAGACAGCTGCTGGGTCCTTTCTACCCCTACCCCTTATGCTTTACCTCCCCCTCTGCCCCCTTTTTGCTCAGCCATCAACAGCTGTTGCCTCGTTATGTGCTGTAGTGCGCGTAAAGTGCTCGCCATGAAACCCTTTTTGTGGCCAGCTTAGCAAACCGAGTGTGAACACACTCACACACATACAGACACACACATATACACTCGTATTGAAGTGAGTCCTTTCCCTGCTAAAGAGTAATCCCCGGCAGAAACTTATAGTTGCTTTTTAGGCCTTTTAAATTATGCAAACTGCTTGTGTCGCACACTCTCGCACACATGTCGCTGCCCAGCAGCATAGAAAATATCTTATTACCGGCACTTAAGAGCCAGCACTAAATTCGAATGCGAGAAATGACAGAGAGAGAGGGGGGGAGGAAGTGGGGGACTCGCTTGAAACCATAATTTAATTTAATTACAGCCAGCAGCAGCAGCAGCAGCAGCAGCAGCAGTTGCCAAGCAGTGGTTCAATAAAGTCGTCAGCTAGCAACGCAGCACCCCTCCCCCTGTCTCATTTGCCTCTTCTTCCTTTCTTTGCTATGCGCTGCCAGCCTTCCCCGTTCTCCCCTCCCCCTACTAAGCTTCTCTGTATTGTTTGCAACTGACCAAAAATGTTTTTGTTTTGCTGCTGTAGGCGCACCCACTTGTTCCACATGAATGTGGTTTGCTTGGCTACAGCCACGCCTATATGGGGGAGGTGGAAGTATACAGTACAGTACTCTCTTCCCCCACACACACACACATAAACACACACACACAGCAAGTCGAAGTCACACAGGCATTCATAATAAACTGCCGCAAATCTCAGACATGCAAACAATTTTGAAATTCGCCCGTAAAGTGCATGACCCTCAAATGTCCTTAAGCTGTCACAAATAAGTGTCAAAAGTGGGCAGATGCCACGCCCCACCCCCACCCCCCATTCTCTTGACAACAACAACAACAATGGCAAGAGCAAATAATAAAAATGAAAATGAAAGAAAATAAAGTAAAACATAAACACAAATTTTTATATTGTTCCGTTTTTCATCTCCTGCTAAAAAAACCAGCCAGGCAGACTGTGAGTGAGGGGGGGAGGGTACAGAGGGGCAGGGCAGCTGGTACCGTTGGCATGTCCTTTAAGTGGCCGTTTCGTCTGCCGGCCACGCGCTGCCTACGAAATGGCCGCCATATTGAAATTATGTAAACGCCTGTCGAGCGCGAGCACCGGAAACTGCGTGGCGGCATTTCTCTCCCTCTCTCTCTCTGTCTCTGTGTGTGTTTTTTTCTACCTCTTCCCTCTCCCTCCACTCTCTGTTGTTGTTTGTATTCCCCCATGGGCGGCACCTGCTGTGCCCCGCTTCCTGCAGCCCTGTCTGGCGCCCAGCTGGAGCTCAACTTCATTTGCATTCATTCCGTTTGCATCTTTTTAGAGTGTGCTCGCTGAGCTTGTTTATCAAAAATTAAAGGTTAATTTTGCCCCTCATCCCCCCCTCTCCATCTCCATCTCCACTACATCTGCTGTCATTTAATTAGCCACGGCGGGGGGTAAGTTCGGATGCTGATTTGCAGTAGATGCTCTGGCACTGAGTAATCATCGCTTCGCTCTCGCTCCTGGTCTGATTTTGCCATTCTCCTCTCATATTTATCACAGCTTCGCATCGTTTGCGAGCGTGACGTCACGTAGGGAGGACCACAGACCCCTCCCTCCTGTCCTCACACCTCTCTGTTGGGGTCTCTTGAATTTTAATTAGTTGTGTGCCCATTTAAATGGAGCGTTCCCTTTGCACAGCTCCTGATTCGGTTTTGATTCATCAAGCAGGTAAATAAAATGTACTTTTTATGGCTGAATGAACAGAGAGAGGGGGAGAATGAGTGGGTGATAGAGAGAGAGGGTGAGGGAGGGAGAGGGTAGTCTGCTGGCTGTTATGACTTAATTTACATTTGATTAGAGCACATTGCTGATTGCAGCTGCAGGGACTGTCGAATTATTTCTAAAAATTCTGTAATTAATTTTAGAGTTCAATTACGCTGAACTTATTTATTAATTTTAGACACTTTTCACTGTTTTGCCTATTGTAAATATAAATCAACTCGTTCAATCTAACCAGAGGCCAAGCCCATTAATTTAAATCCTTGCAGCTTGTCATCTTCTCCGATCATTCCCATACCAGTTGTATATAATGGGGCAGAGTTGAATAATTATACGTCTAGAACTGTCTTTCTTTGAGTGGCACTGACATGTGTAGGTTATTTCTCATACTCAAATCATACTAGTTTCCATTCAAAAACCTGCATCTCGACCGATTGTTCCTATAAAAGCTATATGTTATAGTGGTCAGATTTTTATGAAATTTGATATGCATTTTATATATATAAAAAAAGACCGTTGTAGTAAATTTGGTCATAATATCTTGACAAATAACAAAAATCGATCGATAGTTTGCATGGCAGCTATACGATACTTCGGTCCGATCCGCCTTGTTTCGACTTATATACAGTGTGCAGCAATAAGAAGCATGTGTGCCAAGTTTCATTAAGATAGCCTCTAGACTGAGAGACTAGTTTGCGTTGCAACAGACGGACACACGGACAGACGGACAGGGCTAGTTGTATTCTTCTGTAGATACTTATTCAGAATATATACACTTTATAGGGTCGGAGGTGTCTTCTAAGGTGCAAATTCAAGTATGAATTTTCGAGGGTATCCGAAATGTATCAAATCATACGCGTAATTCCCCAAGCCAAGCATCTTCTACACTAACTGATAATAGTTGTCTATAGAAGTGATTTATTTGCGGGGTCATTCAAATAACCCCAGATAGTTCAAGCACAGATGAACGTCGGGTCAACGCTGACCTCAGTAGTTACCTTATCAGTCAACGCGATACGCGTGGCGCGTGATCAAGGCTATATAAGACAAGTAGTTTGCACCAAGTTCAAGCAGTCTCTATTTTGATCTAGTGCTGAATTGTATACTTGCGATTTGTATTCTGCGAGAACCTCGTTGAAAAATGAAGTTTATTTGTGCTTTGTATGGTCCTGCTAAAGGCTTCAAAAGGACATGGCGTTGTAGCGAATAAAGATAAGGTGAGACACAGATCCTTAAAGAGGGTAAGATAAGAATAAAGGCGAGCAACCTAAGTGACCACATCGAACTCTTTGTCTCTTATCAATCTTGTCATGTGTGTCATTAGATGAAAGAGGGATGAGGGATGTATACACGCCAAAGATGACATATTTCGATCGGGTCAATCAAAAAATTGAATAGAATGAAGCAGAAATAGAATGCAAGAGCAACAAAATCAGGCACTTAGAGGAGAAAGTGAAGGGTCTTGAAATAGGTATGGATATCAAAAATGAGTATATCCATAAACTGAAAAAAGAAGTTGTATGTTCTTCAGTCAAGCACAAAATAATAAAGTCTTTTTGAAGACAAAGACGGAACTACCGCAGATCACGTTAAGTCCTTAAAGCAAGAGGTTCAAACATTAACAAATTCAATTGACATTCATTCGATGTGAATATTGACACTAAAGAAGAGAGCGAATTTGAAACCGAATTCAAAAAGAATGAAGAAGTGAACAACTTGAAATGAAGATCAGCTTAAATACTGGTAAAGTGATCAAATGAGAAGAGGAACTAAGAAACCAAAAAGAAATAAACAACGCAATGAATTCAAAAAGTGGAAAAGAAAGTCAAGAAATCGACTGATATAATTTAAAAAGGATATCGATAAGAAAACAATTGCATAGACAGAGAGTCTACGGGTGCCTACAATGCCTCCATGGGTAATGGATTTACTATTTAACTTCATTATACAACAGAGAATCAGAGGTGGAGAGAACTTTTACAGGCATTGGACCGATTATAATGAGGGCTTTGGAGATTTATGGGATGGAGACTTCTTCCTCGACCTAGAGAAGATATATTGATTGACCATCGAGCAATCTCATGAGCTTCAATTGCAGCACAATCTTTGCCAAATATGATGACTTCGCCAAATCCAGTTAGGACGATACATACCGACTAGCAGGTTGGGTGAATGCTCCGTTAGTACAGATATAAAGGACTAGTTGAGGTTTCATTTTAATGCCGAATTCTCTTCTTATGATCGTGAAAACGATCTTAACATAATGGCTGGTGAAATCTGATCTGTAGAGAATGGTAACTGTCGTTTTGTAGGCTTAAAACTCTTAAATGCTTTACATACTCGTATGTATTTATTTCTTTTGTTATAGCAAATTGAAGATCCCAGAGCCATTTATTGGGAAAATCTTACAGATGTCAATCAAGTGAGGATGATTACACAATTAATTACATTATGTAATTCAGTTTTCAATCAACTTACATTTTTTTTTTGAATTTTTGATTAATTTATTAAACACTAATACAATAAAACGGAAGTGCTGATTGAAACAAAATAAATAATTTGTTATGATTTACACAAAAAAATAAATATGAAAAATAAGAAACTGTCTATTTAGAATAGTGACAACGACAATCATTGGTTACGGGGTAAATACGGGGGGACTCTGGCTCAGACACCATTGAGCTTACCTAATCAATTTCATTACTTTTTTTAAGCCTGCAGTTATAAATATATTGTACGAGGGTCGTTTGATAAGTCCGTGACTTTTTGTATTTGCCGCGCACCTGCTCTAAATACAACACTGCTCCTGTCAGCAGTTATCGATTAACAGCTGACTGTAAAATTTTGAGAAAGCTGCGTTTCTTAGTTTGCGTTTTATAGGCATTGAAAGCAGACGATCTCGTGAATTTTAACGAAAATGGAAAAAAGTGAATTTCGTGTGCTAATTAAGCATTATTTTTTGCGTAAAAAATCCATCACCGAAACCAAGGAAAGACTTGATAAATATTATGGGGACTCTGCACCATCAATTTCAATGGTTAAGAAATGGTTTACTGAGTTCCGTTGTGGTCGTACCAGTACAAGTGATGCCGAACGTTCAGGTCGCCCAAAAGAGGTCGTCATGCCAGAAATCGTCGACAAAATCCATGGAATGATATTGGATGATCGGAGAATGAAAGTGCGTGAGGTAGCTGAGGCTGTAGGCATCTCAACTGAACGGGTACATCACATTTTACATGAATATTTGGACATGAAAAAGCTTTCCGCGCGATGGGTGCCGCGATTGCTCACACACGACCATAAGCGCAACCGTGTGACCATTTCAAAGGAGTGTTTGGCGATGTTCAACCGCAATCCAAACGAATTTTTGCGCCGTTTCGTTACCGTAGACGAAACATGGATCCACCACACCACACCAGAGACCAAAGAACAATCAAGACAGTGGGTTTCTCCGGGTGAACGTGCACCAAAGAAGGCCAAGGTGGGTCTGTCGGCCAACAAGGTCATGGCCACAGTTTTTTGGGATGCACAAGGTATCATTCACATCGATTACCTTGAAAAGGGTAAAACGATCACCGGCGAATATTATTCAGAGCTTTTGGACAGATTCGATATTGATTTGAAGCAGAAACGACCGCATTTGGCGAAAAAAAAAGTGCTGTTCCATCAGGACAATGCACGGGTGCACACGTGTGTAGTCAGCATGGCAAAATTTCATAAATTGGGCTACGAACTGCTACCCCATCCAGCATATTCTCCAGATTTAGCCCCCTGTGACTATTTTTTGTTTCCAAACATGAAGAAATGGCTCGGCGGTAAGAGATTCGGGTCAAATGAAGAGGTCATCACAGAAACAAACGACTATTTTGAGGGCCTTGAGAAAACCTATTATTTGGAAGGAATAAAAAAATTGGAAAAACGCTGGACTAAATGTATAGAGCTAAAAGGAGATTATGTTGAGAAATAAAACGCTTCTTTGACGAAAAAAATATATTTTATTCAAAAAGTCACGGACTTATCATACGACCCTCGTAATAGGTATGATAGACTTAAAGACAGTAGAACAGACAGAAATGGCTAGTTCGACTCCGTCAGAATATATATACTTCATAGCGTTGAAGATGTATCTTAAGGTGCTTCACAAGCTTCTGGTCCTGTGCAAGGTTAAAAGAATCCTTCTTCTTGTTAAATTTGCCTCAGAGTATACCCCTTAATAAACCCGTCTTGCGACTTGTCTCTTATCTTATCAAAGTATCTCCCCGTGCTGTGGACTCTTTAGGCAAATGAATCGCTTCCTCTTTGTGTGTTTTCGTTGTTGTCTTTCATTTGTTTTTAAATTATTAAGCCACTTTCTCTTGGCCAGGCGAAAGGAGAAAGCAATTTTCGTGCGCATTTATCAGCTGAGGGGAAGGAGGCCGTCACCCCTGACCCTCTCGGCTGCGAGGCATAATTAATCTAGCCAGCAGAGGGGCAAGGGGGCAACTGCCAGCTAGAGCTGCCTAGTTATTAATTTGGCAGAAACTCGTTTTGCCCGCTTCAAGCAATGTACGCAGCGCTGCGCACTTGTCAAGATTTATTTCAATTTACTACGCACATCACACACATACAGGCACACACAGACACACACACACACCCACTAAATAACTCTTATCAAGACACACATGCACAGACACACTGGCAACAAGTCAGCAAACGTGCAAAAGTTGTTGTCCTGCGGCCTACGTGTCGTATACTTGATGCCGCCTCTCATTTTCTTCCCTTTTGCTTTGTTGCCTCATTCTTTTGCCGTCGTGCAGGCAAGTTTTTGCCTCAAGAAAAATGAGACACAAAAGTGCTGTGTAAATGTGTGAAATTAATACACACACACACACACACACTCACACTCACACACACTCGCAGTGAGTCGCAGCTGCTGAGTTGTAGCGCAAAGTTTGTGTCTATAAAATATGCGTTATTATTGCATTAAGGCAAGTCGAAAGCGAAATAAAAGCACAATTTATGCGCCACCTACTCTTGCCACAAATTGATAAGCCTCACACACACAGGAACACCCTGTATTGTTGGCAAACAACTTATTTAGTTGGCGCATTAGTCGTGGCAAAGTGTTCGAATTTATGAGTTGCTGCAGCAACAGTTGTTCGCTTTATTAACCCCACAATGCCCAGTTTAATGCTTGCAACAGCAGTGGCAACAGCAACAACACTTGTTGCCACTTCGTTGCCAGTTCTGTTGCTGTTGTTCTGTTCAGCTCGATAATTACATTTGGCCAGTTGGTCGCTCGCCGCTCGGTCGCTTGTGCCGCTTCGTTGGCCATCAAACTGCATCAAACTGTCAAGCTGGAAGGGGAAGGGGAAGGGGGCACAGCAAAGGGCAACTCATTTGCCAAAAGTTGCAAGTTCATGTGGCAGCTATAGGTTACTTCCCCACACACACACACACACACACACACAGAAGCACACACACTGCCACAAGGAGAGACACCACTTGCCACTTGAAGCGTAACGCGGCAATTGCAACCAAGAAAGACATTTCTCCATTTTATGTGCTCGTTGTTGTTGTTGTTATTGTTGTTGCTGCAGCCTTCTGTTCCGTCGGTTCCGCTCGAGCGGTATCTGTGGCTCGTTCGGCCCCTTGCTGGTTTTGCAGACCGATAATGGGCGCATAGAGACCGTGAGAGAGAGGGGGAGAGGGGGAAAGAGGGAGTGCGCTCGACATACTTGACCTGTGCAAGCAGCCTGAGGTTTTTGCAGCCTGATAAATGTCTGAATTCCATCGAGAGGCGGTGGGCGGCAGAGCAGATGCCAGAGCAGTTGCCATGGCAATGTCAACTGGCAATTTGCGCAAGAATTTGCCAGAAATGCTGCATACAAAGCTGCTTAGAAGCTCGTTTATGAATCGCCAAAAGTTGAAGCACAAATTGGACTCCGATTGAATTATATACTCACTACAAATATACCCATACTTATGCGATCAACTGCTACACATACCTGCAAAGACAGAGAGAGAGAGAGAGGGGGAGAGTTAGCGATTAGTTCGTGTCGAATTTCCATTACGATATTGCCTCATTATGCCCGATTCGAGGTAAACGTGCAAAAAGGCTTCTTGGAGAAGTTTTGCGGGGCCATTTCAATCAATCAACGCTGACATTGAGCAGCTGGCACGCCCCCGAGCGGAACTCCATTACACTAAGCTACACAAAAAGGCAACTAACGAGCCGGTGACACAGTTTAAAGCCAAAACATGCTCGAAGCGCAGAGTGTAATTACGTCCGAAAAACATTATTATAACATGACAAAAAGGAAAAGGGAAACTGCAAAAGAGAGCAAAGGAAAGAGAGACAGAGAGAGAGAGGGGGAAGAGAGAGAGCGGGGGAGAGAGAGAGAAGTCAGGCAGTCAAATGTGCCGCCAACATGCGAAAATTTATTTATGCACGAGAAAGCCGGAAAAGCGAGCGAGAGAGACGAAGGAATGGGCGGAAATGTGGCAAAACGGCACAGCGGGGAGCACGAAAAGAAAGAAAGGCAACAACAGAGAGCAAGCGAGAGAGGGCGAGAGGGAAACAGGACGAACATTCCGTGTTTGTTTGTGACTTTTTGCTTATTTTTTCAACACTTTATTCAAAAGCAAAGGTCAAATGGAACGGATACCCCGCAGAGGGACGAAATGGAATGGAATAGAATGGGGTAGGATGGGATGGGGTGGGATAGCATGCTCAGGTTAGCAGGGCTTAGGTCAGACAGGTGAATGAGCAGCAAGGGGGGACAAGGAGAGGAGGAGAGGAAAGCTGTGACATAATTTCAAACTACAACTCGCACTACTCTGTTTAGGGTATTCGGGTATTCGGGTATTCCGGGTATTTGGGTCTATCTGGCAACACATTTGCTGGCCGGTTGGGCTAGTCCCGTGCCATCTGACACATCATAATGAAGCAATGAACCGACTGGGAATGGGATTTTTAATGGAATTTGTGGTTATCGTGTCGTTTGTTTTATTTATGGCGCACGAGAACGGAAGAGCTTGAGAGGGATTCACATTATTGTTATGGGCCATTGCTGTTGTCATTACCTTAAACGTTGATGAAGGTCTCACTGGCCCAACCCCCACCCCTGTGAAAGTTTCCTTCACGGTTTACAAAATATTTTTCAATCAATTCTGTGTAGGGACAAATTGAAATTGTAATGTAAATGTAAATTCAATTTGAAATTAATAATGAATTACGCTCGAGTTTGGGGTTAGACACGCCACGCGGTGCGGCAAGGGGTTGCGAGTGTAATGAGAAAAGTTTACGGGAAGACTGGGAGGGAGCAGCAGCTTGAACTCTGCTGCTGCATAGATAATTCCTTGAGAAAGAAGATCTTAAGTTAAGCGAAGCCTTCAAGTCTTTAGACTATAGAGTGGGCCCATTGTAATTTATCGATGCATTAACCAATCAGGCACTTCACAAAGGGCTTAAAGCCTTTGCTGCCTGTGAGCGGTAACTTTAGACAACTCCCAAAGCGAAGCAGATGCGAAGCGAGAGCAGAAAGAGGAGCAGCCAGGAGGAACACACAACAAAAGAGCTGTAAACTGGCTAACAAAACAAACAGCGGCAACAATAACAAAGCGCACAGCAGGGAAGGGGTTAAAGGCAGTGAGGCAGCGCGAAAAAAGAACTTGTTTTTTTAGTGTAAGAGAGAAGGCGGGACAGCAGGAGGGGGGATGGGAAGTGGAGAGGATATGGAGGGTTTTAAAAAACTTGCTCGAACCGCGGCACTTAATTCGCTTCCCTATCAAAACAGCGACACACACAGAGGGAGCACCCAACCAACCACTTGTCCCTTCGCCTCTCCCTCTCTCTCTCTCTCTCCCTCTCTCTCTGTCTCTCTGCTGGCATCGCTATCGCCACATCCCTGCACCGCACACACGTCTGAAGTGCGGCATCGTCGTCTGCCTTGTGCTGCTTCTTTGTGCGGTCCAAAAAAACTTTTTTAATAAAAATATTAAATTTGCATATGTTGCTCCCAGACGCTGGCAACGCAGCAAACTCTCGAGGCAACTCTCCCCCTTCTCTCTCTCTCTCTCTCTCTCTCTCTCTCTCGCAGGCCAGACGTTTTGGGGTTGCCTTTGGTTACCTGTGGCAGGAACTGCTTTTGCCGCCGGAAGTGGTAACCAGGCAGCAGCAGGGGCAGCATGTGGTGCTAAAGCTGCTTTGAGTGGTGCCACCGGCGGCAGAGGCAAGTGCGTTTTTATTGCCAGCCTAGACTAGAGTTTGCACGACTTACTCCCCCTCCCAAACCATTTATGACGCGCAGAGCCAGAGGAGGAGGTGCGAGGACAGGGTAAGTAAGTGGTGCCAGCTCAAACCACTCACCAAATTGAGTTCAAGTGAGCGCAAGTGCGGAAAGGTTGGTGGCTTTCCCCGAGTTGAGCTTAAGCGCTGATTAAGCAGAAGAGAAGCAGGCACAACAAGGGAGAGAGACTGAGAGAGAACTCTAGTGCAAACTAATAGAAAAAAACTAGTCTTGGCCAGTTTTACCTGCTGCTCTTCTTCGCAACTTAGCACAACATTATCAAACTCTCAGTGTATAACCTGCTCAGCTATGCCGTTTCTCTCTGCTAACAGTCTATTAAATCAATGCCTGCTACTCTTTATCTTCTCTCTCACAGAGATAATCTCCAATCTAACCGAAAAAAAAGCGAACTCTTTCCATTAGAAACCATTGAAGAGACCGAGGAGGGACAAATATAACTACAGCAGATTTATTCATATCCTTCGCATATAATCCCACTCACATGTGTACCGAGCTGTAACTGTATCTGCAACTGTATCTGTATCTGTGCGTGCATGTGTATGTGTATTCATGCATTCGTATCTGTGACGTCTGGCCATGCTCTCTGCTCATCTTGGCAACCTTTTGTTGTGGTTTTTACAGCTGCCTCGCAGCACATAAAAATTGCATGTGCCCAAGTGCAAAGCAGAGAGAGAGAGAGATACTCTGGAGCAGAAGATTGTACAGAGAGGGGGCAGTTGAGAGGGGGAATGTTGCACAAGTCAGAAAAATGTCAAGCGATAAGCAAAAGCCGCTTACATTCAACTTGGTCCAAAAACAAAAACGTCAACGGGGGCGCAGAAGGAGGCGAAGGCGGAGGCGGAGGCTGCCAATTTCTGTTTGACAGTATTAAATGTTGCCCTGCCAGTTGTCTTTATATATTTTTGATGTGGTTTACAGCGACACGGCAAACTATAAGCGATTTACAGTTCTGTTGGGGATTTGCGAAGCAACAGCAACAAAAACAAACATACAGAGAAGATATTAACCTAAAGAAAAACACTATATGAGGCCGCTTCTTAGCGGAAGTAGCTGCAAGCCGAGCTTAAGCTCTCTATGAAGGAAAGTTCATCAGTAAATAATCAGCTTTGTATATGAACTTTACTTGAAAGTTTCTTAAGGCTGAGACTCTTTAAATTGTAGTATGAAATACTAGAAGAACATACTTAAAGTTTAAAATTGGTATTCAAACCGATGCAGACTGCAAAGCACATTAAAGCTTTTGCTCTCGCACCTTAAAGCAACACTCTTTACGCTCAACACTCAACTTAACCCCACTTTTGTTAAAGCTCCACACAAGCACGCGTAATTGGAGCACGAAAGTTCAAAGCTTTTTGCACTCGAAATCTGGTATGCAAATCACATTGCTGGGCTAATTTAATACATTTGCATGATGCAAATGTCTGGCATGGAACTCCCACACTTCTTGACACCTACAAAACATACAAAATTCGCTGACTTGACAACTTTATTCAAAGAAGTTTCTTGTTTCTCTTTAACAACAGCGAAAAAACGAACGACGAAGAGAAACCCTAAGAACGATAACAAAATGTTGTGCGAAAAAAAGTTACTGCTCCAAGGCATTACACATTATAATGATGGGAACATGTTACTGCAACAACAACAACAACAACAGCAACGACAACAGCAACAACGAAACTAACAAGCAGAAATGTTGTCAACAAAAAGTTTTAAGCAGAGAGCGAGAGAGAGACTGAGATTGGGAGTATGATTCGCAGAGCAGGAAAGTTTCCATCATCATCAAAATGCGCTCAGGCCTAATTTAAATGTGTTTGAACTTCGTTTGCGCCTCGTCTTATATCATTTACATACAGACGGTAGAGAGCAAAGAACTTGGGGATTTCTTTAAATGTAAAAGCTGTTCTCCTCCCTTGACAGGCGACAGACGCTGACAGAGTGTGTAGCAGCTTTAAACCCCGACACGAGCAACTTTTGGGCACAAACAGAAAAAGTTGAACATATTTTCCTTTTGTTTGCCTGTCGACGCATGTCGCATTAATGCAAATATAAACTGGCCACAGCCACTCAGAGCCCACGTGCCGAGGAGATGCTGTTGTGGCTGCAGCTCCAAGTTGGGCAAATTACAAATTGAGCGCTGTGTCAACACTTTGCGCAGCCCAAAGAAACTTGACCTCAAGCGAAACTTTAATGCAGCCGCAACGTCAACTGGCAGTGGCAACTTTCAACTGGCAAAGCAAACTAGGAACTCGCTTCTAAGTTTTTAAGTTCTTAAGTACACATATCACCTGCTACGAAGCCCAAGAAAGTGGCCAGGGAAAGGGGTAAGCAACCGCAACAAATGTGGTTTTTGCTCTGGGGGCGACTTAAGAGTGCTGAGCTTATGACTGCGAATAAGGCGTGTACTGCGAGTCCGTCAAATGATTTATTTACAGTGGTAAGTCGCGCACGCAATCCACTCGCACTCGCTAAGCCGATTACAGGGTAGACACAGCACATAGACAGAGTCTATGTGATTCACAGTCGCTATAATTAGCTTGCTGCATTCTTGTCTAGCGTGTTTGCCGAAAACAAACAGAAACAATTGGAGCTCTAAAGTGGGCCTTCGCTATAAATAGCTGAATGGAAGTGCGCATTACGCATACGTCGTGTGAGTCATGGCAAGCAATGCGAACGGAGAGAGAGAGAGAGAAAAGAGTTGCTGCAGTTGTGTGTGCTTGAATGTAAATAGGTACCTTATATAGGTACTTTTTACATAGGTATCTTGAAGATGGGCACTTTGTAGATTGGTACCTCATAGATACGTATCTTATAGAAGGTACCAATGCGATAGGTACCATATAGATAGGTACCTTAAACATAGTTACCTTATTGATATGTAATTTGCAAATAGGTACCTTATGGAAAGGTACTTAATATTGTAGATAGGTACCTTATACATAGTTACTCATATACATAGACACCTTATTGATAGGTACCTTGTGGATAGGTGCCTTATAGATAGATATCATATAGAAAAGAACCTTTGAAATAGTTATTTTATAGATAGGTATCTTCTAGACAGATACTGTATACTAAGGTACCTTCTAGATAGGTGCCTTGTAGTTAAGTACCTTATATATTGGTAACTATATATAACTTTTGTAGTTTACCTTAGTATTTTATATATAGGTAACTATTAGGTAAATACGGTTTATATAGGGATTCGTAATTTATAGATAGGTACCTTATAGATAGGGGCTTTATGGATAGGTACCTTATAGATGGGTATTTTACAGAAAGCTACCAAAGAGATAGGTACCTAATAGAAAGGTACCTTATAGATTGGTACCTTATTATTATTAATTTACAATTTTGTTTCTTATTATTCATAATTTCGCCTATGGCATTATGTGCTTCTTCAGTGTCTCATAAAAGTCATCTGAGTGGCGGCAGGGTAGCCCGTTGAAATCATTAGTCATTTGTGTGCGAAGCGTAATCCAATCCTTACGTCTTGGCAACTTGGCAACTGGCTTGGTCAACGACCCACTTCATTTACCTGTCATAAATCAGTTGCAGTTCCAGTTCCAGTTCCAGTTCCATTTTCAATTCAGTTCTCGACCCTTTCAACGGGTAGCCCGTCTGGCTCTAGCCGCATCATCGGCGTGGCCAAAGAGAGACCCTTTTCTAGTAGTCTCTTGTAATCCAACACCGACAAACCCAACTCAAGTCGACGACGAGCGAACGCACATGCCAAGAAAGCAAACCAACAATTGGCCACGATTCGATGTCAAGGCTTCACTTGCTGTGCAGTCTCTCCATCAGTTTGTCGGTCTGTTAGTTTGTCGGGCCAACACATGCAATCCCAGTTGGACATTGTGCTTAGTGGGGACCAACACAACTTGCAACATGCCACAAAATCAATGAGCATAAGCTATGCGCAAGCGTTGGCAAGGGAAGGGCGTCCAACTGTCGACTGTTTTGAGCAGTTGGCAAATTTTGAAAGTGAAATTCGATACAGGAGTAGACACATCTGTGGCACGTCCAGTTCTGCTGCCGCTTGCAACACAGTGGCAACTCTAGGGCTTCTTCTGAGCTCCTTTACTACTTCCTTCTCTCTCGCGCGTCTGACGCATTTGGTGTAAAACAAGTTGACCAACAACAAAATCAAAATTACTTTGACAAGTTCCCGTTTGGTGGGGTGGGAAGGGGAAGGAAGAGGGAAAGGGAAGGAAGGTATAGATGTAGATCCGACTAAGCAATCGATTGATTAGTTGAAATACTTTTGATTAGTTTTCTCAACTCGGAAATCGCTTTGCCAGCTTCCTCCATATCAAAAAAAAAGGTTCTATTTCTTTTTGAATTGGTTTCTTTTTTTCACTTTTGATTTTTAATTAAACGTTTATTGAGTTTTGGGTATCAGATTGCAACGGAAATTTGATTTTAGCAGCATAATTAGCTTCCGTTTAGAGTCGTGTGGATTTCAATCTTTTTTCTACGAGTCTTTTATTTTAAATAAAAAAAAAGAAAAAGAAAACTGCAAAGCTGTCATACATGTTAAACTTTTAATGAACTGGGGTTCACATTGTAATTAGGTTCTTAAGTTCAAGTTGCTCTCTCTGCCGTTCTTCTTCCACTGTTTGCTGTCGTCCTTGCTCACAGTTTGCCCTAATTTATGCATTGAAAAGTCGTGCCAGCTTGCGAATCCAACTGGATATGGACACCTGCATAGCAAGCCAAACACATACACACACACACACCTGTACACACACATTAAGGATGAGGGGGTAGCAGGGACAAGGCGCAGATAACAAATCTGAGTCGACGTCAACTTTGCGAACGCCTCAAGAATTTGTTTAACGCGCTGCATTTAATCAATGTCAGCCCAGAGGAATGGAAAGGGGTATAAGGGGTGAAAGGGGCGGGTAAGTGTAAGGGGTGTGTGACCGGCATTATGCACGAGCTGCAGAGGAACATTAGCAAATATTTGCGCTGCACTTTGGCTGAAAAATGCTGCCATTTAACTTGGCCGTAAAGAAATCACAGCACGACGACGACGACGACGACTGTGAGGGCGACAGGTGCGTGAGTCATGCGAGAATCTCATTTTTCCAACTGGCTGCAGCTGCAGCATAGTGCCAAGGGGCGGGCACACTTGCAAGCTGTGTGGCAAGGTTGTGAGGCGAGCCAAGAAGCATTTCTAGCGAGTGTTTCTCACTTTTTTCGGTCATTTAATTTGTGCGACACCTCTGCAGGCGCTCCCTCTCTCTCTCTCTCACTCTCTCTCGCTCCCTCTCTCCCTCTCTCTCTCTCTCTCTCTCTCTCTCTCTCTCTCTCCCTCTCACTCTCTCTGTGTCTCCTTCTCAGCTGCAACTCTTGACTTGGCAGACAGTTTTTCGATTCTCCAGCTCTTGCAAACCCCCTCGAAATGAATGGTTGCCTGTCAAGTTGTACAAACTAAATGACAGTTTATGCAATGTCAAGAGCCATGCACCCCTTGCCCCCGTCCCCACCCCACCGTATTCTACTCGCCACACATCACCCGAGGCACTAGACACCATGTCAGGCCAGTGACAAGTCAACAGAAGTCGAAAAGAAAAGGAGAAAAGAAACACACGAAATGAACGAAACGAGAAGCAGAGAAAGAAGAGCAAAAGAAAGAAATAACAACGGACTTTTGTTTAGTGCATAATTCGTGAAATTCGCTTTGATATTTCCCCTCATTGCAACCCCCTTTTCCACAGTCCCCTTCTACACTTTCAAGCGTGGGGAGACGTCCGTTATGTAGCGCCACTAAGCATGCAACATTGTTTGCGATCTCCAGCAGAGCCACAGACCCAGCAAGAAACATGACAGGTTAATTCGACTGTCAAAACGGGAATTTATCAGTGAAAACAAGCGCAATATCTGCGCGAAGCGAATGTGAAAGAGCGACAGAGCGAAAGCAACAAGGCAAAAAGGGAGTATAACCAGAAAGAAAGGCTGACTTTGTCATGGCGAAGGTTCTTTACCTTTATAGTGTCGTATACTCCAATCATTCCAATACTAGTTATATATAATATAATAGTGCAGAATATTAAGAGTATTGTGTATGTTCAATGTGATGTCTTACTTTGATTGCCACTGATAAGTAATTTTTAACATCAGAACAGGTTTTCATACAGAAATCTGCATTTGGTCGATTGTTACTATGGTAGCTTTATGTTATAGTGGTCAGATTTTGATGAAATTTTATATGCATATTATATTTATATAGAAAAAGTCCGATGTTGTAAAGTTGCTAACAATCCGATAGTCTGTATGACTGCTATACGATATTCCAGTCCGATTCGGTTATTCCCGACTTATTTATAGTGTGCAGTAATGAAAGGTGTGTGTGCCATGTTTCATTCAGATAGCTCTCAAACTGAGAGACTAGTTGGCGTTGCAACAGACGGACACACGAATACACGAATACTATTCATCCTGATTCTAAATATATATACTGTATAACAGCGGAACCTTATGACAACCACCTTCTCGAAACTAAGAAAGGAGTATATAACAGATCTTAGTTAAGAGTTGATGTATGAAAGTATTAGATAGTATTTTTATATATATTTTTACAGTTGATTTTAAATCGTAATCTTGGTTTGTTTGGATTATTTTAATCTAATTTTCTTAATTCACGTGTATGTGCATTGGCGTCTTCGCTTCGATTAGTTCTCCTCGGCTTATTTATATCGACATCACCGTATATCCATAAATGATTGATTAAGTCTAACAATAAGTATTGGACAATTTACTAATCGTCTTTAAACAAGTGAACTACAAATACGAAGTGAATAACAATTAATTTAAATTTAAATTAAATTAAACCATTACAATCAATAAAATAAATCAGTTATAAGAAAGTCAATTAATATCTTGTAAAAGGTTATTCTCAAATATTAAATATTCAATTCTATATGAGAAAGTTTGTGCTGCCCATTAACTTTTTTCCCTTATCATTTATGAAAACAGAAAACAATTTTTAATTTATAGTATATTGCACCAGAAGTCTAGTAAGTTTCAAAGCAATTATATGATATATTATTGTGTTCCGGCTAGATGATAGGCTTCAATGACAATTCTAAACATTGAACCGAAGTATTGAACACGAGCTTAGCAACCATAACTCATACCACATTAATGGGTCGTTCAGGCGTTTACAGATGATTAATTCAGTTTATTCAATCTAGAAAGAAATTGCAATTGAAACGGTCCCTATTCTTCCTTTCCACATGTGATAAGAACTCACTCGCGTCGATCGTCTAGGCGCAGTCTAATCTTAATGTGCAGTTCAATAATCGTGACATAAAGTGAAGACTATCACAAGAAGCAAGCAAGTAGCTATTATTGATAATGTCTTCTAAACACAATACACCCTCAATGCACTGCAACTCTGTTTAATATAAAACGCAAACTGAAAGACAGTTCTCCATGTCCGATCTCTATACATTTGGTTAGTTTTAACAAGTCCTCACCAATGGGAAACTTCTTTCTCAAATTCCCAATTTGCAACTCTCACTTTCAGTGCTTGTCAGGCTGTCATAAATACTCGACTTGCTGCCCGACAATGCGAGTTCATTAACTAAGCCTGGCCACAAATCTAATGCAACTGCAGAGCTTCATCTCGAGCTCATCACAAAGTCAACAATAGAGTGAGGGGGGAGAAGTGAGGGACCCCAAGGACACTTGGTGCTTCAGCTTTGTTACATTTGCAATAATTACACACAAAATGCGAATCGAAAAATCTCTGTGCAAACATTTGCGAAAATCAAACGAAGAGCACAGAAGATTGTAATTTAAAATGCAAATACGAGAGTCGATGCGAGCACATATGCAGCAGTGCCCCGGGGGAGTGAAAGCGAAGGAGTGTGCGAGGGGAAGGGGAGGGCAGATAGCGAGCCAAAAGAAAGCAAAGAAGAAGAATATATTCATAACAATTCTATTAATTTTTCTCTCTACTCAACTGCAGACATTGTTTGACAAAGTGGCAACTGCTCTGCGTCTGCTTGGGTGTGGGGGCGCGACAGGGAGTGGGGGTTGGTGCGGTGTGGTAGTGGGGTTTGCTACTCCGAGTGGTAGCTTCCGGGTGGCGTGGATTGACTGCGACGCCAGTGCCAATTTGCATATTCAATTGCCACAGTGACAGGCCGCAGCGCAGCAGCTGAATCTGTGGCTCGGCTAACTCTAATTCGGCTTGTGCTCCTCTCTCTCTAACTCCTTCTCTATCTTCATCTCTCTCTCTCTTACTCTCTCTCTCTCTCTCTAACTCTTACTCACTCATTCAGTTAGCTGGTCTAGTCTACCGACAACTGAGTTGATTAAAATGAAGTGTCTGCTGTCTGCTGCTTCTAATCTACTGTCTCCCGTCTCTCTCTCTCTCTCTCTCTCTCTCTCTCTCTCTGTCTCCATCCCTCTCTGCCACTATGTGCCTCTCTCTATCTCTCTTTCATCTACCCACTGTCACTTGACTTTAACTAATTTCCATTTCCCCATTCACACGCTTGAGCAGCATCAAAAAACGTTGCCGGCTTCAGTTTTATTCACGAATCTTTCGAATGGAATCACGTAATAATTGCAGATATCTATGAGATCTATCTATCTATCTCTAAATTACCAATATTGTGTAGAAGTCACACGCTCAGGCCACACTTCAAGCCATCTTCCCTCTCCCTCTCTCTCTCTCTACACCTCTCTCTCTCTTTTTTTGTCTCCTGCCAGCACTTGCTGTGCTGTTTGCTCTGCTTGAAGTGTTGCCTCCTGCCTTAGCCTCATTTACGTGCTTGGGCATCTGTTTGGCTTGGCTTTGCTCACTTTTTGACACCACACAGACAGACATACACACACACACACAGGCAGTCACACACACACACACACACACACACACACACACACAGAGACAGCACTTGAACTAGCGTTGACAACTTGTTGTTTGTCGGCTGCTTGGCTGCCTGCTCCCATTTTGTGCTGTTGCATAATTATGCACAGTGCGAGAGTTAACTTCCTGCCACGCCCACATGCCGTGCTAGTGGTCGCGTCTAGTGGCAGGGGAAGCAGTGGCGAACGTGCTTGCCACTTGGCAATTCAATCACATTTCCACTTGCCGCTCTGCGAAGCGTTTCCTTGTGCGCATTATAATTATCCTTGCGTTTAATTAACGTGTTTACACACACACTCACACACACGCACACACATACATGCAAGAGCGCGCGCTGTTGACCGAGTGACCCGCTCGTAAATTGGTACTTTGCAAGTCTCGTCTAGTCGAGGGGCGCTGGGTGGGGGGGGTTTCTCTTTTAATGGCCGTTAATTTTATTTTGAGCTGGCAAATTTAATTGCGGTTTGACTGTCCCCGTTCCTGTTCCTGCCCCCTCCCCTAGGGGCATTTGCCTCGGGCTGTCTGCTACGCTTACCCTCTCTCTCTCTCTTTCTACTGCTTCCTCTATCTGTCTCTCTCCCTCCCCTTTCTATTCTGCCTCCCTCTGGCTGTCTGTCTTTGCGCTTTGACTTTGGTCAACTCGATTTTGTTTTGGCGTTAATCAGCATCGCTTTGGTTTCTCTCCGATTGCCCTCAGCCAGCAGAAACAATTCAATTAGCGCTCAAATTGATTTGCTTTTCACTGACTGCCCGACTACCTCTTCCCCTCCCCTTACCCCCTTGCCGATCTTTACCCGGTTTTAGCATTGATGTCAAAGTGCATTGTAAACATTGCTGTCGGTCGCGTTAGTCGCAGTCAAAGTAAACAATTTGTGCCATTTGAGGGACTTCAAAGTAATTTGGGATAACTATATAGACTAAATACATATAATAGTCAATCTAGACAGTCAATATTATTATATATATATGAATATTTAATGGGGTCAAGAATGTTATCTTCTAAATGAAAACAATAATATATTAATAAATAAACAAATTACTGCTGATTTATAAATATATTTTTGATTTCATTCGACGGAGGTGAAGTTCAGGATTAATATTGCCCTCAGCATCCGGAAACAATCGCCATGACTAGATGACGTGTCCACCGGGGTATATAAAACTCGGGACTGCGCACAGAATATCACTGTACGGCTTGGTGCCTTGGGAACACATCCGTAGTAAGAGTGCTCCATTGGAATGAGGACTATCTGTACCCTACTTTTCAGCTAAATGCTGCTGCAGACCTCGAGAGGACAAATTGATTAAGTCAGGTCAGGAAGATGTATTAAAGTAGAATTCAAATATGCATAAATGTAATATTTAAATGTGTTCTCATTAGTACGGGTCACATGAAGAGTCATTTTTTGATAAGAAGATCGCGAAGAATGAAGCTGAAATAGAAAGCAATGGCAATCGAATTGGGAAACTAGAAGACAAGGAAAGAAAGCTGCAATTGAAATCATGAATGCTCAAATGAAATGAAAAAAGAACTAGCTGACCTCAAATTAGATATTAGAACTGGTTCATCGCGGGACATTTTTGATCTTATAGAATCTTTGAAACAGCAGATTGAGACAGTTTGATCCCTTCACTGAGAAACAAACAAAGAAGATTGTGGAACTTAAAGAACGGATCAGGATATACGCTGAGAAAACAAACGTACTTGCAACTGTATTGAAACGAAAAGAAAAAAAAAATGCTGAATGTTTTAAACAAATTCTTCATTTGAAAACGGCAATTAAGAGTGAGAAGGAAGATGATTTCGAATTTAAGTTCTAACCTGCATAGTTAATCAGGCCGTATGACAGCAAACACTTCAAGGAAAGGAAAATTATCCCAGTCTAATCACTAAATAATAATTATTGTTTAAATAATTAGATTATTTGAATAACTATTATTTTCCACATTTAAATTTAAATTCGCACCTTCTAATATGGTTAATAATGAGGTTTTAACATTTTCAAATGCAAATTTTAAATAAAAAACAACAAAAAACCAGTAAGATAGGCTTCTTTCTCCGCCCTTCCAGGGTCTTATATCCTACGATCGTTGCGATACTAGTTATATACATATAATATTTCAGAATTCAATGTGTATATTCAACATTATTTCTCACTTTGATTGGCTCTGATGAGTTCAGTTATTTTTAACATCAGAACAGGTTTTCAAACAGAAATCTGCATTTGGTCGATATTTACTATGGCAGCTTTATGTTATAGTAATCCGATTTTGATAAAATTTTATGTGCATATTACATATGTAGAAAAAGTCCAATGTTGTAAATTTGCTTACAATATCTTGACAAATAACAAAAATCGGCCGATAGTTTGTATGAAAGCTATACGATATATTGTTCCGATCCGGTTCGTTTCGACTTGTTTACAGCGTGAAGCAATAAGAAGCATGTGTGCCAAGTTTCATAATGAAATTTACAGAACTGAGAGACTAGTTTGCGCACACACGGACAGACTGACAGGACTAGTTCGAATCCTCTTTTGATGCTGAGTCAGAATATATATTCACTTTTAGGGTCGGAGATGTGCTCGAAATCGATGTACCCTCTATATTTAGTTATTCCGTTTTTATATTTTTCTATATTTGATCAAAAGAAAGTAAGATGTATCTTAAGGATTTGTGCTGAATTTGCTGTTGGGAATTATAAGTGGAGTCACAAGCTTGTAGACATATTTTAATATTAACCCAAGGATTTCTTTGCGTTATTTTCTCTCATCTCTATCTTTCGTTTCCCTCCTTCTACCATTGCAATTCACACACACAAAATCAGCTTAAAGAGTTTCTCAACTTCCTCACACTGACTCGTGTTCATCCTGCTCGTCTCTTAACTCAGTCATTAGATCATTTCGTTTTATGCCTTGCCCAGAAGTGCTTTGGCTGACAAATTACAGGGCATTCGGCTGTGCTGAGCTGCTTTTAACAACTCTGAAGTTGCCGCATTTAAATCCAGTTGAAAATGAAAACGTTTTAAAAGTCAAAAAGCACAAATGATGCCTGCCTACCCTACCCTACCTTGCCTATGCCCACACTCACGCTTTCTCCTCCCCTCCTCCATCTCTCTCTCTCTCTCTCTTCATCTCTCTGTCCCTCTCTCGCTTGTCGTACACGTACGCACAGCAGCAAATTTTATTTTATGATAACAACTCGAGACAGCAACAGCAACAGCGACAGCGACAATGCTGCACAGATACACGAGGTACGGCTGTGTGTGTGTGTGTGTGCGCGAGTGTGTTGTGCGTGGCATAAACTGAGCATGTGATTTGTAAAAGGGAAACAGGCAACGCGCTGGCGACATCTTTGCCCAGACCCGCGTACGTCTCTCGGCCCCACACAGCGACAACAACAATTGGCACGTGTTCCCTTGCGAGGAATGAGCAGGGAGAACACACACACACACATACACTTCCATCTTGGCAGTTGTATTATAATGTACAACCCACCCCCCTTCCCCTTTCTCTACCTCTCCCTCTCTCTCTCTCTCTCGTTCTTTACTTTTTACTCCTCAAACGGATCCGAGTTTTCTCGTATTCCTCGCCTTATCTTGATTTGTGGCAATTGAATGTCATGTGCAGCAGTAACTGACGGCATAAACATTATCAGCAACACATGCAAATCCCACTCCCCCCTCTCACCGCCCCGCTTTCCCCTTTTGCGCCACCATTTTGCAGATACATTTGACGATATGTCGCGATTTGTGCGTGTGTATCGCAAATTCCTCGTACGTTTTCAATTGTGATGCGTGGCTGATTCTGATTCCGATTCCGATTCCGGTTGGAAGAGGGGGAGCACCTCAGCGCAGTTGGCCGGGAAACAGGTGTTCGGAATTAGTCAAAGCAACATGCCGGGCTGTGCACTGGTCTCGTTATCCAAATAAGTTTCTTTTGGCAAATTTAAATGGATTTTCAAAAGGGAAAATCAACGAAGATAACTTTGGCAGATAATATAGCTGATAATCAGCCAGAAATAACTGCAACAACGTGGAAACGACTTTAAGTTGCCTTATGGCATATTTGAAAAGGTCAGTTCTATTTGCTATAATTTACTCAGCCGTGCCATAAAAGCCAGCAACTATTTATGCCCGACAACATGTGCAACACAATTGAAACGTAGCCGTAAATAATAAAAGGCTTTTAAACCACCGACAACGACACGCTCCACACACACACACCGAGAGATCGTTCTATAAAAATAGCAAGATGATATAATAGACCGACCAGCGAGCTGGCAAATGCAAAACATTTGTTTCCCCTTCCCCCCTTCTCCCCTTCAAACTGATTCCGTTCGAATCGCAATTGCAAATGTTACACGTTGAATATTTATAGAGAGTCAGTATTGGCCTCTTTCTCTCTCTCTCTCCCTCTCTCTCTCTTTGTTAGCCAATTGAGTGAGAGAGTACAGTGGATAAGGCAGAAGTCAGCACACGCCGCGACATTATCTGGCCACACCATGCACCATATACTATATGTTAGTGGCAGCACAGATGTCATAAATCGCGCGAGGCTCTAAAGTTAAATAGTCTGTGCAGAGTGCGAAAACTCTAATGAAAAGAGCGCAAAAAACAAGAGAAATGAATGAGGAAAAGAGCATAAAAATAAATAGCTGCGAATATAATAAAAATATTGTGAAAGGAAAACGTGGATAAAATGAAATGAATTTCGCGAATTTGCACTCCATGCAGCAGGCTGGAAAAGTAATAAAACAATGAAATGCGAAAAAAGAACTAATAAGTTAAACTAATGGACGAACAGTGAATACCCTAGCACAGATGTGTGATATATTCCACACAATTTAGAGTTCGATTTGTTCCACTACTTGGTCTAAAAATCCCGGAAATGGAAATAAAATAAATAAAAGAATGAGTTTTTTGGCAAAATTAAAATGTATTCTTCAAGGTAGATGTCTTACAACGCGATGTATCAAGTATAGTTAGTTTCTAACATTCCCATTCATATTTTATAAAATCAAGCGTAAAGGCTTCAATATTCAATGACCCCTTTTACAATCAATTGACCACCGAGAAACAATTGATTTCGAAGAAGCTGATGTGGGGTAACACTTCTGGAAACAAGCAAGCTAGTTGGAGATTTTTATCCATTAAAAAGAAACAATGTTCAGATTGTAATTAAATTGTGTATATCAACTTAGATAAGACTCTTGAAGTCGGTCATAATCAGTTGTATGTGATAACCCATTTTGAACATTCCTGGAACTTTTCACACCATGTAGGTTATATACAGAAAGATCTTCTTGTTGGGCTGCAATGATATGGTCTAGTCATTTATTCTACAACTCATATCAATATTTTTAGTTTCTCGCATTCAACCTGCATAGTTCATCATACCCCATGACAGGAAATACTTCGAGGAAAAGAAAAACTGGTCGCTAAAACATTTTCATTAAAAGCGGCGCCAAAAGTTTGCACATAAAATTCGCCTTTGCACTAAACGTGTGAAGAATTCGCCCCGCCCCGCCCCGCCCCTTCGGCGGCAGGCACTCTGCTTGCCACGCCTTGAACTTCTTGATGCCCACTTTATGCGCTTAGAATACTTTTATATCTTTTCTTTCGTTCGTGCAGGATTCTTCTTTCCATTTTTCTCATTTGCTATAAAAATGTATAATGAAAACTTTGCCTCATAAAGCAAACATGACTAACAGGGGGCGTGGGGCAGGGTGGGGAGGAGGGGTTTGAGATATCTGACATGTGAATGGGCCAACTTCAGACCGATCGTCATTTAGTTTTTCCCATGAAGCGAGGCATGCGTCGGTGGGTGGCCAAAGAGAAGCCACGACCAAGTCGCGTTCCAAGAACAAAGCTGGGAAAGTCTTCGTGGTGCAACGACGACGACGACAACGACGACGGGGACGGCGACGGGAAACATTCCGCAAATGCATTTCCCATGCACATTTATGAAAAACCCCTTCGCGGAAATGCATATTTAAGTCGAGTGCAGGCAACAAAGCAACAACAACCGCGAACTGGGCGCAATTTTAATTTAATTAAATCGAGTAAAAAAGAATGTTTTCCCCTGCTCCACTCCTCCCCCTGGAACACGTTCACTTTCTCACACACCTGTAGTTCTTTTTTCTGTTTTGCTGTGTTTACTGTTGCCTTGCGTGTCACATTTCACTTCAATTGCTTTTCCCACCCCTTCGTCCCCCTCTTGCTCATCTCATTTTCTTTACTTTTCAGCGGCATCTTTCCCATTCTTCAATAATTTTAATAAGTTTGTTCCACATTGCCCACTGTGCAGCACCCTTTCTCTCTCTCCCTCTCTCTCTCTCATTCCCTCTCTCTCTCTGCTGCTGCTTCTTCTTCACAGCAGTCGCCACATTAACGCTTAGCACTTTTTGCTGTTGTAATTAATGATGTGATTTCTTTTTGGTCTCTTCTCATTTCTCTCTCTTCGTCAACGCTTTGCCTGTTATTCTGCTTCTCCTGCTTCTTATTCTTCTTTCCTACCCCGCCTGCGCTTTGTAATTATTATTTATTTTCAAGGGTCACTGATTTCCTCGCTCAACTCTTCCCCGCCTCATACAGTAGTTCCGTCTCTGCAATTGAATTTTGGCGTGTGAATTTTCACTCAGAAACTTGATTGTTTCTAGAGTTTTGTTTGGGTTCTTTTGAGGTTCGTGCACAGCAGAAGTTCCCTCAGTAGTTCGAACAGGTTTTCAGATTTAGAATTCTTTAGAGAACTTATGTTGAGTTTTAGTTTGAAGTGGATAAATATATAAAATAATAGTTTATTCTATCATTTGGGAGACTGAGTAAAAAACGTAATTTTATTAGATTAATAAAATATACTAACATAATATAATATTTATAATATTATTATTCTTATTGTACTGCAAGCTATGTTTAAGATCAACTGTACATCTGCTGAGCATATAGCTCCATTAACAGACCATTATTCCTCAGGAATTCTAAGATATTTCCAAGACTGACTGACCCTACTCTCTTTAATTTCAGGAAGCCGCCTTACTAGTGTTGCACAACTCTCACAGGCCAACGACGGACTTACTGTGAGTTAGAATATAATGTAATAATATAAAATATATATTCTCATATTATATTACGCACATCAATATATATATTTATATATATTTACCTATACAAAATTATGTTCATCAATTTGTTCCCACACATTTTCATCTCAGCAACTAATGAGATCTCTTTAAATTATTCCGTTTCGCAGTTTTGCCTCTTCTGCACAAGCGTTTAATGGCGACATTTGTCGCTTATGGCAACTGCAACATATTCAGTAGATGTCGCCTGCCCCCTTCCTTTGCCTCTTCCCCTCGCTGTCACCCTCGTCAGCTGCATTAATTATGCATTTACATGTTGCATATGCGGATAGAATTCGAATATTATGCACTCTGAGCATTTTGTATGGAAGTGTGTGTGTGTGATTTGTCCGTATGTGTGTGGGAGTGTATGTACTATGTCTGTGTGTGTGTTCGTGGGAGTGTGTGTTTGTATTTGTGTGGATCGCTAATGAACAAAATGCAGTTAGTGCACTTTGTTGCCTTTGTTCGCTTGGCCTACAGCAGCAGCTGCCGCTGTTTTAGTTATGTCGATGGCGAGGGGCGGCGGAGGTGTGTGGAATGCAGGGGCGTGGCTGAGCAACAAAGTTGTTACAAATGTTTTGCTAGTGTTTTTGGCCAAACACACACACAAACACACACACACACACACACACACAAATGAGCTGCCTTTGTCTGGCCAAAATGCCGAAATTTATGCGGCTATGAAATCGTAACGAGTCACATTGAAACGTTCCACAAAACATGCGATCAAAACAAGTTAAATGGGGCATGGACAACTGCAAGATGCTCTAGATACAATATTATTGACAGTTATGGGGAAAGCGTTGAGGATAAGACAAGGTGATTCTGCTATGAAATCAATTCCCTTTTCTCCAATCTTTTCTGTCTCTTTTGATAATACTGATTATAATTTATATTACAAGTTTATAATGATCAAACTGTATAAGACCTTCAACATTTTAAAGCTCAACTGGAATTACTTAACAGGATTTGGATAACATGTAAACAATTACAGTGTTCATTGGCTCGGAAGTCACTTCAAGGCAGCAAACCAGCGGACTTCGTGTTGAGTTCATCTCTTTTGCATTTTGTTTTCATTTAGATTTCTATTTCAGCCTCGTCTGGTTTGTTATTCAATTAATTATGCACTCGCGCTCAACATTTTTATTATTATTAATTTAGCGGAGACGAGAGAAAGAGCAATAAAAAAGAGCGAAAAAAATGAAGTAGAAGAAGAAGTAGAAGAATCGTGTCTGCCGTGCTGCCTTCTTCCCCTTTTATTGCTGCGCCTCGTTTTTTGTTCTGCTCTTCATTAGCATTTGTTGGACATCAGCGTCTGCTGTTTCTGCTTCTACTTCCGTAGTCACTGCCCTCTCCCACACCTAATCCTCTGCTCCTTCTCCTTCTACCACTTCCATTTCCCTTTACAACGCTGCAGTAGCTGAAAAAATTGCATAGTTTTTGCATGTTTGGTTTCGTTTCTCATCTCATCTTCGGTCTGAGCTCATCTCTTTCGCTTTGCCTTGTCTAACAACGTTTTTATTCCACACTCTTGTTGTTGTTGTTTTGCTTGTTGATGAGCTTGTTGTGTGTTGTAAGTTGAAAAATGGGGGAGTCCGCCACAGAGAAGGGGCGTGGTAAAAAGGGCAGCGAGAGAGAATGAACTAACTTCATTTTCTGGCTTCATCTTTCGGGGTATTTCAATGACTCTCCGCTTGCATCCAAATGATTTTGTTTCTTATACCTCAACTGAAGTTAAAAAATAGACAACAGAGTCGTGAATAAACTGAAGTTTTCAATTATGCGGGGACTACGGAATGAAGAGAGTGAAGAGCTGGGGAATATATACAAGTACAGACTGCATATACTGCTCTCTTCGACCTCATAAGGAAACTTACAAATAAAGGGACAATGGAAAACCAGGCGAACGAACGAATAGTTGGCTACACCGGACAGCAATATATCCTTCGTCCAGGTTTAGAATATACTAACATTCCATAGACAAATTCATCAGCCATTTATTGCTCTCTCACTCTTACGCACATGTGCAGACACGTGCAGTCACATGCAGAATTGAAGGGCACTGAAGTGACTTGCATGAATTGGGTGTTTATTACCCGATCAAATTGAAATTTATAGGAAAGGTAGAAAATATAATCAGCTAAGTATATGTTTAAGTCAAAAAGTTGTATCATTTATATGTCGCTTACATATTCACTTCAAAAGTTAAATTATTGATATGCAGGGGCGGTGGGCGTGGCACCAAGTATTTGAACTCAATGTTATCTGCGCATTGTATACAGAAATCATCATGCCAAATTTGGTGTCCCTAACTTGTATAATAATTCAGATCTGCGTGTTCATACAAACAGAAAGACAGACAGAGACGGACAGACAGTGCTCTAGCGACTCTTCTAGTGATCCTCCGCAAGAATATATGCACTTTGTGGGCTCTGCCACGCCTCCTTCTGCCTGTTACACACATATGTATGCATGAAGTAAGTATAGGTACCCTTCCTATGACCATTTTTAATGAAACAGATTGGGAATTACAACTGAAAGGACCAACGAAAACACGCATCTGCTACTCGTACAGCAACGTGCCACAGAACTAACTCGCATATGGAGTACAAACGAAATGAATATAATGAGCTACAATTACGCACTTTGTCAATGGGCGTGGCTGGATTGGGTGTATGGGTGGGATGAGTGCTTAATATTGTAGGGTATACAGGGCTCCTCCCACACGAAGCTATCATTAGATACAGTTGAACTAATTTCCATTCAATGTGCAACGTTAATTTGTAAAACGTATAATTAAATTCGATTACTCGATAGTTCTGCAAGCGAACAAATTCAATTGCAGTTATCAATTGCAGCTCTACACAGCAGGCAAGGGGGAGAGGGGGGGCATGAACTGGCTCCCTCATCAAACTCTTGCCCCCTCATCACATTGGATAATTATGTTAATGATATTTCACTTTTTAATGAGTTTCGGGCTGGTCGGAGGAACGTAATCTAAATGCCACCAGCTCCAGCCCCTCCCCCACCTTAGCTACCTCCCCCTCCCCCACCCCTGCCCAATCCCTAATTATCTGTATATGTGTTTATATTTTTAAATGACAACGAGAGTGAGGCTTCACTTACCTATTTGGGCGCTGACATGAGCAACAATTGCCAGCAGGAGCAACGGCAATAGCCAAGCTCGTGTTGCCGTTGTTGTTGTTCCTGTTCTTGTTGCTGTTGCTGTTGTTGTTGTTGTTGCTTTTGTTGGTTGTCTCGTAAATCCGATTAGCGTGGGGCTTGAGGGCGAGTGGAGCGCTGAGGCGGGCGTGTTGTTGCTGCCGTCGCTGAGTTGTAAGCGCCTCAGCAACATGTTGCCAGTGTTGTTGCGAATGTTGCCAGCTCGACGCACAAAGTGTTCTTGTTGTTCTTGTTGTTGTTCTTGTTGTTGCTACACTTGCTGTTATAATTTGACTTTGCCTAGCTCGTCTCCTTCGCTCGTTGCCTTGCCGCACTTACGCACAGTCAGGGGGGAGGCGGGCTGGTGGGTTGGTAGGCGTGGTTCGGGTCGTGCAGGTTCGTTTTCGTTTGTCAGTTCTCTTGTTTTCGTCTTGTCGTTGTCAGATTTCAGTTTTGTTGTTCGTGTTCTTGTTCTTGTTGTTGTTGTTGCTGTTGTTGCGTCGCTTTGGCATTTAGTTGATTTTTATGGTTTGTTTGATAGATTTTTTTGCTTTCTTTTGACTTTTCTTTTATTTTCGTATTTGCTTTGCCCTTGTTGCTGTTGCGCTTGTTGTTGTTGTTGTTGTTGTTAACAATTTCATTTGCTTTGCACTGTCTTACACTTGATGCTTGTTGTTGTTTTTTATAACTTTGGTATTAGATTTCAGTGATTGAACATTTTGCAATTGTGCTGAAAAGAAGAAGAGAAAGAGAGAGAGAGAGAGAGGGAATTAAAACGGTGCACAGATTAAAAGGAATATAATCAATATATTTGTAGATGCCCTTAAAGAGCATCGATTATGTGCGTTCGATTTGAAAAGTTTCTGATAAAAGCTGTCTATGTTTCTTTTATTATTTTCATAATTAGAATTCTTGGATATTCATTGTTCTGTTCATCAATTAAGATTGTCATATTATTGTATTATGAAGTTCTCGATGGTTTTCTTTATTACTATATTTTTTATTTATTTGTTTATACAATTTATTTTGTTTTCATTATTTTATTTTTTAGATATTTTTTTATATATTTTTTATTTTATATATTTACATATTAATTTATAAATTTATGTATTTTTGTATGCACTTATTTGTTTAATGCATCTTTATCTTTAGGTATTAAATATTATACAATTTTACTGTTAATTTTTTTAAACTTTTTTTTGTACTTGTTATGCATTTTATTATATTTGTATTTTATTTGCATGTTATTCTTGGTATTTTTCTGTATTTTTTCCTATTTACGGGTTTATCTCATTTATTTTATTTTCTTTATTTTCAATATCTCCATGTATATTAATTATGTTTAATTACTCATATTGAATGCATTATATATTATATTATTTATTATATTGGATTTAACTTCCACTTCTGCAGCAATAATTTTTTTTATTTGTTAGAGGGTTCCTCCACCCGTTTCATCACAATATTCCATCCGCTTTTGCAAATTGGTATAAGCATCTAGAACAATTTCGATTGGAATTGACACCTGACCCAATTTGCTGGCACACCTTCCTTGTTATCCATTTGTTCTCTTTGAATTCGAGATAATGTGTTGATATCGAGGCTCGTTGCCGAACTTCACACGTGTCCCAATTCGCAATTGAGACGATTTCGGGGCGTTGCTTTGAAATAATTTCACATTTCAATTATCTATTGAAATTTCCCCAGTTGCGTCTGGCGAGGCGCAGCTGATGGATTTGATTACACGAATTCGTGTCATGTCGTGTGGATTGTCCTCAGTGTTTTGCAGCCTTGAAATGGATACACTACGAGATTGACAGAGTTTGCGATTAGCTGCGAAACCCAAGACGATCATAGGGAGAGGGAGAGAGAGAGGAAGGGAATTTTCGAGAATTGAATTTGCAAGGAACGAAAAATGTATTTATTTCCTTTCCGGGACATGGACAAACAAACAAAATCAACGATGGGTTTGTTGGTTTTCGCTTCTCGGGGCGAATCGGGGTTTCATTTCCTGAAAATATGCTCCAAAATATTGTGCAACTTCTTGTTACTGTTACCGCTGGCTCTGTTTGTCCAGTTCTAACTGGACTGCACACACACACACACAGAGACACACGCAATTGTAGGGGCAGTCGCTTATTGATTTCGCTGAAGGCCGCACACACGCGGCGTATGCGCAATATTTGCCTTCTGGCACTTGCGAACCGAACGAAGCGGGCAAAATAAATAAACAGCAGAGAATGGGTGAGCCAGAGCACACCCGAGCAACAACAAACAAAATAATATTAACCAAAAACTAAGCCAAAATGTTGTTGATGAAAACGTGACTGGACACACTGAGTGGACCCGCACAACAAACACAAACACAAACACATACACAAACACAAACATAAATGTGTGTAAATGGAACTTGGTCAATTCGCTGGCAACGAGAGTCAACTGCCAGCCCCCTGTGGCACTCTATTTATATATCCATATATATATATGGACGAGTATTTTCTCATTTCGTGAGTTTGTTCAAGTTTTCTTTCCTTCCTTTTGCTATTTAGTTTTTGATGTTTTATTGAAAACCTATTCCCATCTACACCTCCCTGGCTTTCTTCACATTATTTGTTTAATTTTCCCCACTGTCGAGTCGCGTAATTAAAGTCGACAGTCGGATATTGCCTCAGTCCCGCCTCAGTCCCGCCTCATTCTCGCCCCTCAGCTGTCATAAAAGTTGTCTTATGTCATATGGAAAATTCATACAGCTGACGGAGCGTATACGTAATTTGAAAAGCAATATTCAAATACGATTTAAATCGAATTTCAACTTTCGACTTTGTTGCTTGAGAGGGAACCAGAACCAGAAATTGTTCCAATTAAAGGAAATATTCAATGGGAAATCTGATACAATAGTTAAGAAAGCATTTCCTCCAGTTTCCATTCTATTTCTGTTGATTTTCCCATTTCCCAGCTGCAGCTGTCTACCCAGTTGTCTGTCAAATTGGCTGTCTGCAAAGTCTGTTGTCAGAATTTGTTACTTCTGCTAACTAATCTTAAAGCCATTTGCCTCAAATGCCCGTCAAACAGCGACAGCCAACTAACTGGCTGTCTATGCTAGCTGCCTCTCTCTCTCTCTCTCTCTCTGTCTCTCTCTCTCTCTCTCTCTGTGCCTGCTGGAAGTGCTTGATTGACAGGCGCTTCCGCTGCTGGCTGCCATTAATCAGCTTAAGCAGCTGGCGCGTGCGAAATTAAAATATCTGTAAGCCAAATGAAGTGGCGAAGAATTCTACGTAAGGAGAAATAGATTAGCCCCGGCACGGAAGACTCAGCTGTAAATTGTTCTACGCTTATTTGCATGCACTGCCTTTGATTTCTGTGTGTGTGTGTGTGCCATTTTTCATTTCATTTTTGCCAGTTTGTTAATCTCGTTTGCCGTGTCTTGTGATCCTTTTTTATGGCTTGTATACCACGTAATTTCCCGTGCTGTTGAGCTTGTTGTTGCTGTTGTTGTTGTTATTGTTGTGTCTCATTTATTTCATTTCTCATTTCTTTGCGACATTTCTTGTTTGGTTTCGCTTTGTTTCGCCATCGCTTTTTCTCGATTTCTCTCGCTCTGCCTCGACCTCCTGCTCGGCATTCCTCTGGTTTCTCATGTCAGCTTCTCGTTTGGCCTTGTGGTCATTCAACTGTAAGAATAGCAGAGAGAGAGAACGAGAGAGAGAATGAGAAAAATACATAAAAAATTATTAGATTTTTCTTATACTTCTCCTGACATTGCCAGAGAGAGTGAGAGAGAGAGAGAGAGAGAGAGGGAGAGAGGAAGGGGCGAGGCAGTTCTGACTAAATTGCTTTTGTATGCATATGCCGGATGCTTGGATGGATGGACGATGGATGGACGTACGTTGGCCACACACACACACACACACACGGGCAGGAGCACACACACACACACATGGCACACACAATCGTGGGAAATTAGGCAGAAACATATTTAAGGCGATTTTCTTGATGAGATATCGTTTAATGGTTTGCTGTTTATCTTTGCCCCGTGACGAACGCAGTCAGCAAGTCACTGGGACTGCCCTGCTGCGTGCTGGCTCAGCGGGGCGCTGCACATGGAACTGTCTGCACATCAAGTATACGCATAACGTATACGCACTTGCCAAATTGCCATTGATAAAGCAGCCTCGCAATGGGAGGCATTTATTGAGCTAAACTTCAATACACTGTAAGTGTTTTCCCCACAATATTCACACAAAAAAGACACAAATTTATTAGCCAATCAACTGTTGAGAACCTGAATCGACGGGAAGTCGCAGCGACACTCGCCTGACAATGGCGAGGAATGCAAATCGAGAGCTGAATCGGTTGACATTCACGCATTCCCCCCACTTTGCTTCACACGGCAAATCACTTGCTTTCTTTGCGAGCATCTTAAGCACTTCACTTGCTGCTGTTGCCGCTTTCACACTCAGTTATTTCGTTATCAGGCCCATTTAGATGCCTCTTTGCCGACATTAAACGGTTCATTAAAGTGCTGGGAAAGCGAACAAAGCGACAAGGAATGAGGTGCGAGGAATGAGGAGTGGGGAGTGGGGAATGGCAATTAAATGATTTCCATGGCAAACTTTACGCGACTATTTTGATGTTTTCTTTTTTAATTAAAGGGTAGCTGGCCATATAAATCATTTGTGGGAAAGTCGCGGGCTGTGAGTGTTGTGGGTGCACCTATAAATATGCCCTGAGTTATGTTTATGGCTTAGGAAAGCGTCGAACGGGTCGCCGACACGTGAGTTGCGCATTAAAAGTGTCGCCGCACTTTCATAATTTGCACGGGACAGGATCAGCAGCTGGCCAGTCGTTGAGCCAGCCAGCTGGCCAGTTTAGCTGGCAGTAGACCCCATTGTTTATGGCCAGAAGAGTGGCTAAGCCAAGAGCTGCCCGCTGCCCGCTGCCTGCTGCCAGGCAAGAGACAAACCCATAAAAATGTCACAATTCATCAAGGCCGCTAAGTAGTTTCGTATTTTATAACGTCCAATTGGGGAGGGGTAGGGGGGGCGGGTTGGGTCAAGCTGTGTCCTTCCTTGTTTATATGTCTAGATATATTTGGCTATATTTTCTGGCCTTTTTTCGCAACAATTTTTGAGCGCTTTTAGCGTGACCTCAGCGCGTTTTTTGGCAAGTGGCTGACGAGGTTTTGGCTGCCAAAGTGGGCAATTTGGTGGGCGTTGCTGACAGTAAAATACCCTGTAGTCTGGGTGGAACATGGGGAATGCTTGGCTGAGTATTTGCACAGCTTGTAGCTTTAGCTGTAGGCGTTGTTCGCATACCAACTGTGCTAATAATAGCTCAAAGTACGAGGGCGTTTGCCTTGACTCGGAGACTGCTGTTGCATACTTCATGGCGTGCTTTCAACTCGTTGAATATTTCAGCCTGCCTCATGAATTAAGATCTCTCAGAACAACAACGAGATTTGCAATGAATAATTTAGAGTGCGCGTGGACAGTGCGTAGGACTGCTGCAGAGGGACTTCTGCTAGAGATGGGTATCTAATTTGAGTTAAGAATCATAATTTGAAGAAGAAGAAACTTTTGGATGAAGCATTTTTCTATTTCATTTCACAGAGAATACGCAAGCAGCTGTTGGGAGTGCAGAGAGGGAGGGATGTGGAGGAGACTGGGCACTTGAATGGGAGTTCGAATAGGATCTAGAATGGCAATTAGAATGGGAAATTGAATGGCAACTTAAAGGGGAGATTGATGGGCAACTTGAGGGGGAACTTGAAGGGGAACTTCCCTTAACCCTCTACTAATATCGATTGAAATTAAGTTGCATTAAACCATTTTACTAATGTATATGATTTATGTAACTTGGGAACTTGTTTCTTAAGTATTTCAAATTACTCAATAGTTGCCTCGAGGCACTCTTACGTTTAAGAGGATTAAGGCTCCTCAATTTCTCCAAGTGTAGCAACATAAATTGGATTCATCAGGCTCTTTAGGGCTCTTTAAACTGCAGACTGACAAATTGTGTGCGCCTAAATGAGATATATATGGGCTATATATAAAGCCTAACTCATGCATAGACTGGCTATGTGTGTGTGTGTGTGTAAGTGCGTGTGTGTGTGTGGACAAAGAGCTCCCATTTGGCTGCTTTATGCGCAGCATGCGTCATAAATTCAAAAGTTTTAATTGACTTGCCAACAATTAACCGAAGCGAGGCAACTCGGCTCATAATCAACAGCAGAAACAGCAGCAACAGCAGCAACAGCAACAGCAGCATCAGCACAACAACAACAACTGCAAAGGGAGCAACTTAAACAATTTGCCCGAGCTGTGTGCCCTAGTCCAAAAACAAAATGGCGTCGTTGTGTTGACAAAAATTAACAATATTTTTATATATCGATGGAACGCGTCAACAACAACAACAACAACAACAAAGGGGGCAACAACAACAACAAAGGGGGCAGCAAAGTGTCAGAAAAGCTTTTAAAAAATTTCAACCCGCTTTCAAGCTGCCTCCCTTTGCCTCTCCCTCTCTCTTCCTCTCTCCTGCGCTCCGCTGCTGTTGCTGTCTCTTTTGGATTTTTATTAAATGCATTTATAGCTCCTCTTCTTCATCGTCTTTTTTCCTTGCTTTTGTTTTTTGTGTTTTGGCGCGTTTTTTCTACATTCCTCGCCGGTTGTCGTTGCGGGCTGCCACTGTGAAAAGCTCGTGCATTTCAGTTTTTCATGCTGTTTACGCCATTTTAACTTTATTGTTGTTGTTATTATTGTTTGTTGTGTGTGCGAGTGTGTGGCCAACAGTGTTGCCTGCGTGGCAGTGACAGAGAGAGGGAGAGGGAGGGAGATGGCAAAAGTGAAATGGTTATCGCGCTTGTTTGATTTAATTTATTGGCTTAGCGCCATTGTGGCCTGATGTGCAACACTTTACACACAACACTCTCTGCCCCAGCGCTGCAGAGAGAGCGAGAGCGACAGAGAGAGAGAGACAGATAGCAGGAGTGTAGAGGGAGAAGAGCAGCTCCGACTGCTACCCTGGAGTGACTTTTTCGGGCGCTTCCAGTCAATCTACTCGCCGCTCGACTTTACAGTTTGTTGCATGTTGTTTCCCTTTTTCGCTTGACTCGCACTCTTTTTTATATATTTTTTGCACACTCTGTGCATAAAAAGCTTTAACAAAAAGGAGCGTGCAATAAAGTTGTATATAAAGAGAAGCAGCTGGCGATTTTTAAGCCATAAAGTAGACGCACAGTGTGCTGGGTTTACTGCTCTGCATATGGTATATATTATATTTACAGACAGTTAATATTATATTCCTCAACTCATCTGCCATAAAGCTCTGCTACAGCGCATCTGGCAGTCGTGCATGCTCTGCTGCGCTGTGTAGCACGCTTTTTTGCACCCACTGTTCGCTGCTGATTGCCGTGGCTTGTCTTCTGTGCGAGCCACTGTTTTTGCCGTGCGACCAGAGAGACTGCTGCGGTCTCAATGCAGGCGACAAGCTGCTGCAGTGGCCACTAAATAAAATGTTCCTCACACATTTGCATGTGCATATGTATTGCGTAGAGAGGAAAAAATTCATTACGCAGGCAGTGCAGTGCAAATATTTACAGAATCATTCATTCAATTCGAGCCAGCGAATGTTTATGCCGAATTGTCTTGTTTCCCCGTAGGTAAACTGATTAACGCACTGTAAACTCGTAAGAGACTGTGCCTAGAGCTGCAGAAACATCGATGTTTCATATGAAACCGGGGGGGTACACATTCCTGTTTCTTTATCATTACTTCTGCATTTTCTTTTCTCACTCTTTCTTTGCTCAATCTGCTCTACACGCCTTCTCTCTGTCCCACCTTTCCTCCACTCCAACACTCGTTCGCCTCGCATGAATCGCACTTTTGCTGCGACTCGACAACCCTTTCAAGCTGTTCAATTAATTACAATTCCTAATTTCTAATTTCCCCCAACTTCAGCCACTTCTTTGAACATCCTTTTTGGGCACCATACCTCAAGACACCCCTTTATGTAGTGCAAATCATGCGCCCAACCGAAAACACTTGACGAATTCGTCATTCTTTGGCAAGGTTCAAGTGTAAATTGAAATGCCTCATAAAAGGGGAATGCCCTGTAGAGAGAAGGTACTAAAAAGGGTTGACTAGACTGCTAGGGATACAAGAAACAGATACAAATCTTCAATACTATCTTCATTTACAGGGTATTTCACCATAAACTATAGAGAGGAGATGTTTAACAGGGCAGGCAACACTGTTTGGGATGCAAGCAAAGAGACATAAAGAGTTATCATAGCTACTTTCCCGATTCCCTCTTCATTTACAGAGTATTAAGAGAGGAGATGTTGAACAGGGCAAGCAAACAGGCATAAAGAGCTGTCATAGCCTCTTTCCCACTACTCCCTTCATTTGCAGGGTATTTCACCATAGACAATTGAAAATGCAATCAAAACAGGGCACATAAATAAGAAACTAGAGAAGTGAATAGAAGTTGGCAATCGAATCACATGAATTATGCATTGTGCCGAACAACATAAACACCACCTCATCTGCAGCAGAGGCAGCTCATCTCGACTCACCTGCCATCGATATCAACGTAGATTGTGGCGGGGATTCGCCTTTAATTTTAATGGTGAACGCACTTAGAGCCCATTTACGTGGCATACATAAAGAGGGTTCCCAGGACTCGCGACCCGCAAGCCACGACTTCTTCAGCCTCAAAGTCACATGTCACACGCACGCACACACAGCCAGGATGGTAGGCAGGCAGGCGGGCAGGAAGGGAGGGAGGGCAGGCAGGGATGCCTGAGAGTCGCCAAGTCACGCACACACCCTGAGAGACACATGTCACATGCCCTGCTTGGAGATGAGGCGGGGTAGCTTAGGCTATTTGCCTGCCCTTTTGCTGACATTTGCTGCCAAAGTTGATATTATTAATTTACAGCGCGTCGCCAGCAACGGAATGTGTTGTGTGTGTGCGTGTGTGCGTGTGTGTGTCACTCGCACTTCCTGCCTTGCCCAATACTGGAGAGTGAGAGAGAGATGGAAATAGAGAGCTAGTCATAATCATAAAATGATTTTATTGCGCTGGCAATTCCATTATTCGGGATTTTAATGTAATTTCTCCCCCTGGATTCGAAGGCAGTTCGAGATCCGCAATCGACTCGAGGCTAATTGGAACAAAGTAGATAGAAACTTTGACTAATTAATTTGCAAAAATTCATTTCGTTTATTGTTCGCAATTCTCTCCAAGGAGTGCGAAGAGTGTTGGGCAACGCTGCAGCACAGTGTGAGGCAGTGGGGCGTGGTGTAACTTTCGGTTAGTTGCACATAAATTTAGATTAGAGGAAGGCAGAGGGAGAAGCAGGGGCAGGGGTTAAGCCAGGTGGCACTCTCATGTGTGGACTGCATGCCTGTCGTAAATTCATCACCAAATATCAACGCACACCATCAGCAGAGGAAAAGAGAAAGGGAATCAAGCTGAAAGCAAAACAAATAAATAAACCAAGCGAGAAAAATGTTTCGTGTGCGGTTAACAATTTGCGTGTTTTCTACTTATGCGACTCGTTGCGCTTATCCTTTATTTGCCGCTTGCCAGGATAATAAACACACGAACACACACACACACAGACACCCAGCCAGCCGGAGAAGTTGGCAACTCTGGCACTCCGCATACAATCGCCTACCAACACTGCTAGCCAACACTGCCGTTATATCATATTTCACGCTAAAATAATTTCAATTCGTGGCTCTTGTTGTTCTTTCTCTCCCTTTTTGTTGTGGCTTTGCCAACATGTCGCGTCATAACAGAATAAAAAGAGGTAAATACATTGTGAAGAAGTTCGTATAGATAGACTTACAGATGCGCTATGACGTGCGAGGAAATATCACACGATATATTCCAATGAGATGCTACGATATCTTTTAATTGAATTACATAAGACTTTCATGGACTTACTGATCGATTTTGCAGCGTTTAATGTAGAAAGGAAGTACGAAATAAGCTAATGGGATACTAAGAATATTTTAAGAAGATATATTGGTTCAGCTTTTCCTGCATTTTATGAGTGGAAAACGTGTCAAAAAAGGATGTGCTATGCATTCAGTGCAAATACGATATCTTCCAATGAGATGCTACGTAACTTTTTATCGAATTATTAAACACCATATAGTACTTAGAGAGTAATTTGGAAGAGTAAAATGTGGAGAAGAAATGAGATACCAAGAGTATAATTATAAGATATATCAGTTCCGATTTGCATGCATTTTATGTGTGAAAAATACATATGGATGTGCTAGAAAATGGGACAAAATACAACATGTTCTAATGCGAAACTACGATGTCTTTATTAAAATATTAAACACTATCAGTTACCTACTGAGTAAGTCCAGTGTAACACTTTGAAATGAAATACAAATTACTGTCTCTAAAGAGATACTATTGTACAATCAGTTGAAAACAGATCAGTTCAGATTCTCTTGTATGAGTGAAAAACGTAGCAAAATAGAATGTGCTATTAATTGAGAGGAAATATGAAATATATTAATGAAATGGTAACATATCTGGTCTCGATATCACTCTGTTTTCAATAAGTCAATAATTGTTTCAAAAGAATACGAAATATTCTAAAAAGACACAACAGTATCTCATTATGAATGCGTGAGTTATTATACAATATTTTCAGTTCTGATTTTCTGGAATTTTATGAGAAAAAGGAAGATTTGCGCATAGATTTGAAAACAAATATGAGACAACTGTGGATTTTTGTGACAAGAACTATTGTTATTAATCTATGGTATACATATAATACATTATAGAGCATAGTATAGAGTATAGTATAGGGTATAGTATAGAGCATAGTATAGAGTATAGTATAGAGTATAGTATAGAGTATAGTATAGAGTATAGTATAGAGTATAGTATAGAGTATAGTATAGAGTATAGTATAGTATACAGAGTATTCACGTGATTACTGTGCTCTTTTTCCCTTTTTTAGATACCGAAGACACAAATTTCTTGCTGAGTTGCTTGAACTCCGTCTCCAAATAGCACATATGTGCAGGCAGACCCTAAAACAATGCGTGCTCAGTCAGTACAACAACAGCTCAAGAGAATTCCAGCCAAAAAATAATAAAAATATGTACAAAGATGATGCATACTCTGCAGACACAGTTGCAGCTACTGCAGAGGCATCCCCTGAACAGACACTGAGCCAGACAGTCGGCACATAAGTCAAGCAAGTGAAGAGAAGATAAGTGCCCCATCTCCCAGTGCAGTCTTTCATCAAACCATTATGATTTCATATTAGATATTGCATATATATATCTTGATTATAGTATTACTATGAGGCAAGCTACAGAACAACATATTTTCATTGTGTGTGTGTGTGTGTGTGTGTGTGTGTGTGTGTGTGGCAACAGTTTCGGAACTGGAATGGGGCGTGTTTTGTGGTCCCTGCGCCTTTGTTTATGCAGCAATTTATGACATGCAAAGCAGAAGCAAACACATGACACAAGGACACGGGGACAGAAGACCCAAACATGAGCGAGCACTCGGTAATACGTTGAGCAAATATTTATGCGGTTGGGCATTTGATGGAAACAGGACCCGCGGGTCCTTCAGATCGTACAACATGATGTGGGGGTGGGGAAGGGGGAGGTAGATGGTGAGGGGACTGGGTATGCGGTGTCAAAGCCATTAATATTTTTATTAGGTTTACTGGGAACGTTGTAGCGATTGAGTATGTCGTACAAATGTCTCTCTCTCTCTCTCTCTCTCTCTCTCTGTGTCTTTCTTCCTCACTCTTGTGCTGTTGTTGTTTAATTAGTTACACGACAAACACACTCACACACAGGACATGGCACATTGATTGTGACAAGCGCATTAATTGCTTTTTTATTTGCTTGTTTATCTGCGATCAAACATTCAGCTGGGGTCGCTACTGAATCGATTTGGGGCTGCGTCGATATGAAGGCGAACCAATTAAAATCAATACGAAATAAAGCCGGAGTAAGAGGGGAACTGAAAGCGGAGTTGAGGCAGTTAAATCATATGTAGTTTCCTGGTATGCAGAGCCATATATAGTATAGTCGATATATTGTATATAGAAAGTCGCTTGAGTTCCCCAACAGCTTGGCTATTCTTACAATTTCTAAAGGCGACCTATTCCATTTGGTTCTCGAACTGCATCAAAGTACTCTTCTACAGAGCTATATACAATATATAGCGAGGCAAATCGATTAAAATCTCCTGCGTCTGCCAATTCATATAAGGTATTCTTTGTGCTTCGCGAACTACAATACATCAAAGTATGCTAGCATATCATTTGCTATACAGTTTGCCAACTTATGCTAAAGGTCTGAGAATGTATGAGGCAACTGCCGTTATAATTTGCCAATCATTATGCTGCTCTCTACAGCAGCTTCTGCTTCTGCTTGAGCTGAATTGTAAAGGAAGCCCACGCCGCGTCAGCTGTGGCAACCACTTTGATAAAGAAAATATTCCCAACAATCAAAGGGCAAACAAAAGAGAAGCATTTATGGTGGGTGGAAGAGGGGAAGAGAGTGGGCAGGGGGGATCAGTGAAAAGAAAACCGACGAAAAACGCGAAAAGAAATCAAAATGCGCGCTTTTTCTGCTTCTTCTTCTTCCAATGTTAATTCCTCTTGGAGGCCTGGGAAAAGTGTTTTCTCTCTCAAGTGTTTTGTTTTGTTTTGTTTTTCTTCAGTTTTCTTCTTTGTTGCTGTTGTTGTTTTCCTTTGCATAAGAAATGTGCTGTTCAATTTCTCGTAAGGGGGGGGGGTAAATGTTTTTGTTTCGCGGCAGGTGAAGACGACGCACGTCAAAGGCTTCTTGAGTGAATTTTCCCAATTCGATTCTCAGTTTCTCTGTAGCAAACTGTAGCTGTGCAGTCAGGCCAAAAATGCTTCCTGCACACACACTGAGATGCTTGACCCCTGGCATTTGACCTTAGTCATGCGCTTGATTGATTGCACAGACGTAGCTGAGAAGGAGTACGAGCACAGGTAAGTGGAAAGCACCTGAAGAAATGCTTCCAAATTTACTTGCCAACAATTCGCAATCAAAAATCAACTTAGCTGCAACTCAAGTTGCCCAGCTCGCTCCGAGAGCTTTTGTAATTGCAACAAATGAAGCGAGTAGTCCGAGTCCTGCAAAAACCAAGCAACTTGTGCTGCCCCTCCTGCCCCCCTTGGCTTCCCCTGCCCACTGTCTGTGGCTGTGTAATGAAGTCGCCATTGAGTTTTCAAGTTGTCTGCCTGATGATTCGATTTTCCTGGTTTGCGCTTCAATTGGCTTCACTCGTATGCAGCGAGTAGGGTTAGTTGGGCGTATATCAGTTGGAAGGGGCGTGGCTGGGTTGGCTGATTGTGTATTATATTCAATTTAATTGCAATTTACTTACATTTCTTCAATCGCATTTGCATAAATCCATAAAACGAACGTATTTCCCCTTCGCTATTTCATTATAGATCTGCGCAATGAATTGCATTATATATATTATTGCATTCTCTGCTATTTGTTTAACTGCATAAATTATGCATTATGCATAAATATTATTATATTTCACTCTCTGATGACTTCAGCGAGAGCGACAAAGGATTCGCTTTACTACAAATTATTGTTTTTGTTTTTATTTTTCAACTTTAAATTGGAATTTTATTTTTCTCATTTCTGTGCACATTTTCTAACGAGTTTTGTGCGATTATAACGATTGATTAGTTGTGTTTTCTATTGTTTAAAAAAGAGTGTTTTATTTCTCATATGTTTTATTATTATAATTATTATTTCTAAGCAGACTTTACTGCTATTTTTATTTACTTCTCCTGCATCTTTCACATCCCAAATTTGAATTATTTCCCAGGCAAGTGGCCGTTGCTCTGCTACCCTCCTTCTCCCACCCCCTACTTGTTCTGCTGCTACTTACTGCCCTTTGCACGTCGCGCACATTACACGCACCTCAACAGACGCCATTGCCATTCCCTTGCCCCTCCTCTCACATGTGCAACGGCGCGAATAATTCGCAATTTAAATTTTCAAAATAATGTTGTAGGCAGCCCTCGCCTGCTGTTGTTGTTGTTCTTGCTGCCGTGGTCAGCGTCTGCATTTAAATATTTAAATGTTCATAAAATGAGAATAAAATAAATGAAAACATGGAAAAGGCCGTTAAAATGACGTTAAGCCAGAAGGAAATGCAACATTGCCCTTTGCACTCGACGAGGGCAGGCTCGACCATTTAGGACGGACCAACAACAACAGCAACAACTCGACTGGCCACAGTTCAGGTTACCTTGCGGCGCACGTGCACTTGTGTCTCTCCCCCTCTATCTGGCCATCCCCCTCCCTCTACCTGTACCCCTCTCTCTCACTCTCTCCCTGTCTCTCTGCTCCAGCAGATCCCGGGCGTCGTCATTGTCCGCGTCGTCGCATGTGCGGTCATTAAAGGAATTTCCGTTGTGGTCATCGAACCGTGAATTAAAATGTGCACACACACACACACACACACAGGCAGTTGCACACCCACCAAATGTGACCATCTACCCTACTCCCTCTCACTCTCCCTGCCAGCAAAATGCAGCTGGACACAAAAATGTGTTTCGTTTGCTCGAAATAATAACGAGAAAAAAAAACAAAGTAGCTTGGACTGTTATGCAGGTTGACCTCTAGAGGGGAAGGGGGTCTTGAACAGGTGGCATTGAAATGTACAGGGTTGAAATGGAAGTGCACTGTGAAAGTGTTTGCCACATGCCTCTTCTAGGAACACACAACAACTTGCACCTTTAACCTTCAATTCGATATAGAAAGAGATGTGATAATTTCCATAAACAACTCAAATTTATCACTCGATTCATCTCTGCATGTTTTTCCAGTTCTCAGTTCGATGGTATTAATGTCACATGTCGCCGTGGCATATAGTAGCTTGATTTACAGCTGAATATGCGTCGTATATATGCCACATATGCTCGTCATTATGACAACACATGCAACAGCTTAGCTTAGTTCGTTTCGTTTTCGTCTTGGACTCAGTTAAATCTCTCTACTATATAGATCTATATGTGCCTGGCCGATCTACACACTATACATATATCTTTGCCAGGCATGACACATTTCTTTCGTTGCAAAATAAAAATCGTTTCGCGCTATTTATAAAATCAGTTGCCGCTATGATATAATTTTGCCGATTTTCTTCTTAGCCGGCGATTTATATATATTCTATATTGTATATATATGTATATATATCTGACACACGGTCACAGACAGACACACACTTTGCGCATTTGTGTGTAAACATTTTATTTTCGTTTTCGCTTTTAGCACAGAAAATATTTTCAACATTTGCTCATTTACGAAAAAGCTAAAGAAAAATTTCGTTTGCTTTGCTTTTCGTTTTCGTTTTCATCTTTTTATTTGTTTTTTGTATTTGTTTTTGTTGTGCGCTGTCGATTTACTTTTGGCTGTGACATAAATATACAATATATAATATGTTTCAATTTATCGCCTCACATAAGTGTATTTCTGTAGTTATTACAAGGCGAGCATAATGGGAAAGGTTGTCCGACTTTTCCATCTGAATTCGTATAAAGAACATCACCGGAAACTATTTCCAAGGGCAGCACGACTCAGTTTGGAACTAAATATATATTTTTTGAAATATATTTCTGCTTTTTTTTGCTTCATTATTTATTGTATTAGTGTTATTTATTTATTGGTGTATTTAAGTTATTTATTGTATTTATATTTTTGGGGTATTTCTTTATATTAATTATAAATTTCATTCTATTTCACATATTATTTGCAAGTGAAAACTGAATTTGGAATTCTGTTTTATGAATACTTTATTTACTTGTTTATTCATATTGAGTTTGTAATTATTTTGTTTATTTTATTATTGATTTATTAATTTTTTTCATTTCAAATACGATATTTGAGGTGATTTATCAAATATTTTGATATTAACTTTCAACTAATTGATTAATTATTCGAATTAATTCGAATGATTTTTTTATAATTTATTTATTTATGTGTTTATTTATAAGTTCATTTGTTTATTTATACTTATATTTATTTATTTTCTTTAGATTCTTTATTCATTTATGAATTTATTTATTTTTTTGTATATTTAAATATTTGTTTATTAGTTCTTGCATTAATTAGTTTATTTTTTATATTAATTTGTTTAAATATTTATTCATGCATTAAATTATTTGTATATTTTTTATTCGTTTAATGCATTATATATATAATTATTTATCTTTTATATATTTATTCGTTAATTTAATTATTTACTCATTATTTCACAGCTTCTTTATCAGTTTGTTAATATAATTCATTAAATTTGATTTCATTATTCAGCTGATTCACTTATTTTATTATATTTTATTTATTTATCTGCTTTAATGAATTATATTCTTCATATATTTCGCAACTTTTCATTCGATTACTCGTTTCTCATCTTTATCATTGCTTACTTTCACATAGCTTTCGATTTACGTATCTCCTCGCGATGCATAACTCAAAAACATAATATATTTTTTGATTTTCTCTGTGTATTTCTTTCAGTTTTCACACGCGCGCTGCTGATTTTGGCCAATTGTTGTGGTTGGTTCGCACTTGGCCGGGCCAGGAAAGAAGTGACAACAACGTCAGGTTGAGTTCGGTCGAGAGTTCGGTCGCGCGCGCTTTATAAGGGGGGAATCGTCCACGTACTCGACGCACGACGTTCAAAATGAAACTGAAATCCACTTGATGCCTGCAGAGGCAGCCAAAGCTGAAAGCGCCACAAGCAGCAGCAGCAGTGGCAGCGACGTGGGCAGCAGCAGAGACTGAGGCAGAGACAGAGGCAGCAGCAGCAGCGGCAGCAAAAAGTCACCCCTAAGTGGGCAACGCGCGAAATGTTGCCGGCTGCGTTGGCGTTGCTGTTGTTGCTGCCGCTGTCGGCTTTGCCTTCGCCTTGTCTTACAGCTGACGTCGTCGTCGTTATTTGTGCTGCCGACGAGGCCGGCGACGTCGCAGCAGCTGCGCTGCCACTGCCAGAGTCTCGCGTGCGCTGGTCAAGTGTTTTGGGCGCAATCGAGCAGCGGCAGCCGCAGAGAGGCAGCCACATGTTTCCCGTCGTTTGTAGACTTTTTCTGTTGCTGCTGCTGCTGTTGTTGCTGCTGCTGTTGTTGCTGCTGTTGCTGTTACTGCTGTTGTTGTCATACTATAAATTTGACTATGGCAGCTGCTGCGAGCATCATTTCCTCTCTGCCGTTGATTTTCTCGTTGTTGTGCATAATTTGATTACTTGATCTTACGTTTTGCTGCCGAAATGTGTTTGCTTTTACGGCCAGAACTCAATTGTTGGCTAGCGAAAGACAGAGCGACAACGGACAGCAGTTTTCTATGGCGTGAAACGGCCAAAACAGCTCGAGACACTTGTTACATGACGCAATTGGCCAAAAACAAGCCGCAAAACAACTCGAGAGGTGAAAGATCTTTGACGCACTTAGAGGTAACAGTGGGAATAGCACATGGGAACAGTGCATGGAATATCACGGAGTATAGGGAATATGTCTCGGCTATAAAGAAATATATATATGTTTGCAAAGTAATAGAAAGTAATTTAACTTATTGAGAATTCTCTATTCTTTTATTAATAATAATATATTGCCATAGTCAGTGAGACTTCATCATTCCATTTATAGATATATTGTATTACAATATATATGCTTATATCCCCAATCTGATCATGATACCTGCCTTTAATCAACACAACTGTGCATATTAATCGATTTAAATGGATTATCTGGTCAGGGTCAGTTTCCACATTTATTCTTTTAGCCTGAGAAACCAGATAAATAAACAGACAATTCGTTTATAGAAGACGAGCATGTCTGTCCGATTGAGATTCCGTTGTCTAATTGACTACAGATTACGAAAGAATACTACGTAGTATCATCATGACCTCACGCTGTATTTGTGTATTTTCATACCCTTGCAGAGGGTATATATGTTTTGGCTAGGGACTTGCAACGCACCTTAGGAGACATCTCCGACCCCATAAAGTATATATATTCTGAATCAGCATCAACAGAGGAATCGAACTAGTCTGTCCGTCTATTGCAGAGCAAACTTTGCATACAAAATTTTTATTGCTGCCCGCTTTAAATAAGTCGGAACAAACCGGATCAGAGCGGTATATCGTATAGGTGCCATTCCAACTATCGGCCGATTTTGGTTATTTGTTAAGATATTGCAACCAAATTTATTACATCGGACTTTTACAATATATTGTACTTAATATGCACATCAAATTTTATAAGAATCTGACCACTCTAACATATATCTGGCATAGGAAAAATCGCCTGGAATGCAGGTTTTGTATGAAGACCTGTTCTGATTTTAGAAATAACTAAACTTATTAGTGCCAATCAAAGTAAAACACAATATTGAATATACACAATACCATTAACTTCTGCAGCATTATATATAACCAGAATAGGAACAATCAGAATATTTAAGACACTGCAAGGGTAGAGAATCTTCGGCATGCCGAAGTATTTACTTCTTCCTCGTTCCATTAAATTTCGAATTTGAATTCAATTTGTTTTTCTTTGTCAAAAGATCACGTAATATTCGAACTAGGCCACACTGTGCTAAACAGACTTACAATGTAGAATGGATAAACTTTTACAGCAGCCAAAACCTCGGACAATTAACTACAAATTGACTTGTAGATACCCCTCCCTGTGCCTCTCTCTGGCACCACAGATGATTTACAGATGTTAAATGACGAGTGATAGAGAGGGGGAGAAGGGAGAGAGAGAGGGAATGAGAGAGCTGTGGCGAGCGAAAGATTTCAAGTTCAGACACAAATATCATCGCTAATGTTTCGATTGACATCAAAAGTTCTATGCGCTATTTGGGTCACAGACAGAGAAGGAGAAAGAGAAGGAGACAAAGACAGAGGTGGAGAAAAAGGGGAACACAGCGACATAGACGCACATTAATTAGCCGAAAAGGCTGGAAAATATGGGAAATGCACAAAGGAAAATTCTTACTCGTTCGTCTTGTACATGGGAAGAGAGGGGTGAAGGATTCCCCCTCTTCTCTCTCGGCGAATTTCACTGCTTGCCATTTATTTTTGTCGCTTGACAAAACGCAGCGAAACCTCCATAAAGGACAGAGCGAAAGAGCAGACAAAGCAGAAGGCAGAAACTCTTTGGCCGGCGGCCAAAACAAATGTGCGCACACAGATAAACCCGCAGATACTCTACACAAGTGAAAAGTCTACAAAGGCGAGAGAGACAGACAGAGAGGGAGAGAGAGAGCGCACGCCAGAGAGGCAGCAGAGAGTGCGTCGCTGCCAGCGCTAACAGAGGCAGCGACAGCGACAGCAGCAGCGAAGGCAGGCGAATGAGCGTAGCAAAACAAAGACGGCAAAAGACGCTGCTTCTTGTGTTACAGAACTGGCGTCTGACACCTGTGCGTGTGTGTGTGTGTGTGCGTGTGTGTGTGACTGTGTGCTCTGCCTTTCCTTCTCCCCCTCCATTCCTCTCTCTTTCTTGCTCGCCTGCTCTGCCTCTCTCAGCGACTCGTTTATTAATGAGGCATGTGGCGTGAGGCATGCGGCTGCCTTCGCTGCCACGCGCCCTCGCGCTCTGTAGCCAGCTGGCTGCACAGGTAGCAGCAACAACAACAACATCAGCAGCAGCAGCAACATTTCAGGTATCGACTCCTCTGCGATCCGTCGCTAATTGAGTGTGTGCCCGACCGTTTTATTATTTATGTATTTTCTTTTATTCAATCCTCTCTCTTCCTCTGCCCTCCCCTGTCCGGCCCAGCTCAACATCCCCTCTCAGCTCGGCATCTTCCTTCCGCTTGGCAACTGGCCAAGCAAAGCAGATGCTGAGTGCGTGAGTTGACTCTGCTGCGTATCAGCTGCACACCTGTTCAGTCCCTGCCCCCTCCACTCACCACTCCCCATTGACGACACTCGATTCACCTGTAGAGCGGAACAGGTGTTGTGCAACAGCAGCGCAATGCAAGGGGGCAGTCAAAATCAGTCTCAGTCCAGAACATATGTAGAAGGCACTCGGAACGATGCTCTTTTGAAATTGTTTAAATCCTCCATATAAACGACTCTGATCTCCCTCGCAGCACGTGATAAGACTCGCGCGCAATGATCGTCTTAGTGCAGCATTATCTCAATGTCAAGTTCGGGAACTTTGCCGACACGCGTAGAAACAGATAGTGATAGCAGGAGTCGTTAACACAGTTCTCTAAACAGGCTATAGAGTAAAATGTATGGACCCAGTGAGCCTTAAGTTCCCATTAAAGAACACTGCCAAGAGTCTTGGGGTATACCTACGACTCTTAAAGCAGGAACGAAGCCTACCTTGGGAAGGTGCAGAAGGTTCTATATAGGTGAAATATGAAATTTTATGTACATATTATACATATTATATAAAAACCAGAAAGAAGGTTCTATATAATTTAATAGAATTTATTCGATGTTGAATATTGTGTCTCACTTTAATTGGCACTGATAAGTTCAGTTATTTCCAAAATCAAAACAGATTTTTATACAAAACCCTGCAATCCGGCTGATTGTTCCTATGTCAGCTATAAGTTATAGTAGTCAGATTCTTATGAAATTTTATATGCATATTAAGTATATAGAAAATATTGAATGTAGTACATTTGGTTACAATATCTTTACAAATAACAAATATGAGCCGATTGTTTGTATGGCAGATATATGACACTCGTACATGGGTTCGATCCGCATCGTTCCGAATTATTTAAAACGTGCAGCAATAATAAGTATGCCAAGTTTTATTAAAATAGCTCCAAACCTAAGAGACAGGATTGTGTTGCAACAGCCGCATATGCGGACACATGCATACACGAACAGGGCTAGCTCGATTACTCTGCTAATGCTGATACACAATATGCGAGGTGTGTTCAAAAAGTATCGCGTAAGTTTTGCTGACAGTTTTCTTCGATTGCAGGGGTGTGGTGCATCAGGAGCTCTTACCATATGGTCGTACGGTCAATAAACAGTATTATCTAAAAGTTATGCGCCGTTTGCGAGAAGCAATACGAAGAAAACGTCCAGAATTGGGGAAAACCCGTTCACTCATCTTTGCTTGTGCGTGAATTTTTGTCCAAAAACAACACACTAATGATGCCGCAGCCACCGTATTCCCCAGATCTGGCCCCCTGTGACTTTTTCTTGTTCCCCAAACTGAAGAGGCCCATGAAAGGACGACGTTACGCTACGATTGACGAGATAAAGACGACATCGAAGGAGGAGCTCAATGCTATACCGTAAAGTGCTTATGACAAGTGCTTTGAGGATTGTGTATAATATCTCATGGGTTTACTTTGAAGGGGACAAAATAGATATTCATGAATAAATAAATAATTTTTGAAAAAACACAAAATTCGCAATATTTTTTGAACACACCTCGTATATACTTATTGTCAGAAATGTTTCCTAAGTTCGTTGCAAACTCCTGGCCAAGGGTATAATGATCATAAGAGTATACCAAACTTGTGCAAATGTATCTAACAGGCAGAAGGAGGCAATGCAGACCACACAGAGTGTACATTAACTAGCCTATTCTGTCCGGTATGTCTGTCTGTATGAACGTGTAGATCCCAGAGACTATTAGAATTAATGCCACAAAAATTCGTTGTATGTACCTTTTCTACCGTAACTCATGAAATGAATGAAATAGATAGCGTAATTTAATATTATTAATTGCGTGGAATAAACATTGAAATCATTAACGAATTACACTTATGTGACCCTGTCGTTCTTTTCACCAACCCATTCAGAGGTACCTACATAATGGGTATTTCTGTAGGTACTTTTTCCACCAACCCATTAATGAGTACTCTTTCGGCCCTTCCATTAATGGGTACTCTTTTAACCTACCTATTTATGAGTACGAAGATAACTACTCTAATCATGGGTACACTAGTTTGAATCCGCGCATTCATGGGCACCTTCCAAAGTACCCCTGTTGTAGGTACTCCTTTCTCTACCCCATTCATGGGTGCCTATATAAGTACTCTAATCATGGGTACCCAATTCGCTACTTATTGATAAAATAATAAAATAAATTGTAAAGGAAGTGGGGGTAGTCCCTTAGTAAGTGCTTATTTCACCAGCTGTGAACTAGTGGCCAGTAGTATAGGGTAGTAGGGTTGTTAATCACTAAGGAAACTGCAACGTGGCCCAATACAAATGTATTTGAATGATCAGATCTCTTCTGAATTGAGTTTAGATTTGCTAATGAGGCACAGAGTCAATGGTGACTTTCCAATGGGGCAACCAGTGTCGCTCTCGCAGGGTCTAACCTGTTCTAAGATTGCCGTACACCGCATTATATTGCCACAAAATCAGAACATTTTTCTTTGTTGGTAAATTTTCTTCACCAAAGCCATAGAAAATGCCGTGAAAATTAAGATAAACTGTGATTCGGCGAGCTGAAGACTTTTGCTTGGAATGCTCAGTAGGAGTAGATGAATGTTGGATGTGCGTGTGTGTGTGTGTGTGTGTGTATGTAGTTGTACGAGTATGTTTGGGATATGTCTGGCAAGTTGTCGTCGCAAAATGTTGGCAATGTTCGCGCTTCGTTAGCTTTAATTTCAGCAATTTGCAGCGACGATTTTGTTCCCCCGCAAGGCGACCAGACGAGCCGTTAAAACAAAAGTGAAGCGACAGCGTCGCGACATTTTCACGAATCAAGACGCAACAAGGAAAACAGTCCAAGCACCCACTACTTGAAGACGAACGAGAGGGATGAGGAAGAGGGCGGTTTGCTTGAGAACTTTCCCTCTCAAGCAGCAACATTGCAGATTGCCTCCTTCTCCCTGGCTCTCATTGCCATTCCCATTCCCATTCCCATTCCCCGTCCACGCCTTGCCCTGCTGCCGCTTAATATTTAATGACCAGTGGAGTCGAGTCGACATGCTGTTCAAGGAGAAGGGGGGCAGGCCAGATGGGGAGGCGTGGCAGGCTCTGCTTCAACTGGGTCCACTGGTGTAGTCGAAAAGTCTCGTGCGCTGTAATTGCAAAATGTTTTGCCTCGGAATTTTATTTACATTTTCCATGAGCTGCACAAAACTCGCAGGACTTGCCTTACACTGCTTTGGCTGCATGAGCGCGCCCTCTCTTTCTTACTCTTTCTATCTCCTTCTCTCACTCACTTGGTGTCTGACTGAATTCGAATGCGAATTTCGTTTCATTTGAAAGCTTTTCATTTCTGCCTGCCAGCCGCGTTTTGTTTCCTTCTTCGTCTGCTTCTCCCCCCTTCACCTCTTCTGCACCATCCCCCCTTCCCTCACCAGGCATAATGAAGTGTACGAATTTGCTAAAAAGCTGGATTTCCGTTTCCATGTTTTCCTTTTCCGGCGCACACATCAGAGCTGCCGCTGCCGCTGCCGCTGCCGCAGTCGTTGGCCGTTCGAGAGTGTGCGTGTGCGCTTGAGTGTGTGCGTGTGTGTGTGATTCCTAACGAGTTTGGAGCTTGTGTAGTGCGCGAACTGCTGGGCAAATACAGCTACCCTGCATCCTTGCCAGCAGCGGAAAAAGAAACCGTTTCCCCCCAACAAATTGGGTCAGAGAAATATCGAATCGAGAAGAAAATGCCAAGCTTATGTTGCATTTGCGAGAAGACTGGCAAGATGCAAATGTCAATAGATGCTAGAGAATTGAGATAGAAATTACCAGAGCAACGTTAGCTTTACCTGCCTTACACACAGTCAAAGATCACCCTTCGATCTGATATTCCTGATATTCCCACCAAGAGTTCTCTAACTCCGCTTCACTAATAGAAGCGGTATTTGTTATTTATTTTAACTTTCCAAGCTACATCTAATCAAACTGTAGGGGAAGTGCTAAAGAGAGAGGGAAGTAGGAAGAGAGAGGGAGGGGGGGGGGGAGGGAGAGAGACGGCAGCGGCAGATCCTTTTGCCATTCTCTGTGCATAACAACGGCAGCAACATGGCATAACATGCAATTCCTTTTGTTGCATATGTTTCATTTGTGCCACTTCGCTACGCCCGGCTTCTAGTTAACTCACCCCTTCTCCCTCCTTGACCCCTTTACTCCAGTGCACTCCCCTCTGCTCCATGCCACGTTCGTTAGTCTTCAATCTAAACCAATTGTTCCATCGCCTGCGATTGTTCACTTCGTAACAAGTGCCAGAGCGAGAGAAAGAACCAGGAAAGGGGTGAGAGTAGGGGGAGAAGGGGGAGACAGAGAGAGACATGGCCACTGGCGGTTGACATGATGACGTGTGTAATGAGCAAACAAATACCCAGTGAGGAGGGAAAGGGACGCAGAGCAAATACAAATAAATAATAAAACAAATACAAGCAACAATAACAATGCCCGACTGTCTGCCCTGTCCTGCCCAGCCCTGGCATATCCTGCAGCAATCCCGGACAACAACAACAACAACAGAAATCACTAATGAATCCGGTGAATGTTTTTAGCAGCAACTCGTCGCGGCGCAGTTGCATGCGCGCATGCCGCAACACGGGGCACGAATGAATGGAAAATGAAATTGTTGCCAGTTGCCCAGTTGCCAGAGTCTGCTGCAAAAAGGGACAACAGCAGCAGAAGCATGGTGGCGAGCAGGCGGCGGGAGGAGGAGGAGCGTAAAACCCGCTAACATAGCCGGAAAAAATACTGCGCTTTTAATCCCTAATGTCAGTTCACGTTCAATGGAGTCGGGTTCGAGCTGCTGTTGCTGTTGTTCTTACGCTTGTTGTGCCCCTGCAACCCCCCCCTCACTTTCTCTTCCCTGTCTCTCCTCTTCGCCCTCTGTCACGCTGTTGTTGTCCCCATCCCCATCACCCTCTCTTTGCACTTGTTTTGCGGTCGCTCACCGCACCCGCCGTTTCCTTAGCCAACTCTTTGGCGACCTTTTCATATTATTTTCTATTCTGCCGAGTTGCAGCGTCGTCACGTCTACCCCCCTCTCCCTTTGGCTTACCTCGCCTGGCATGCTGCAACGGATGCGCTGCGTCCGGCTCTTGTTGCCGGAAAAATAACTCGACAGCAGCAACAGAAAATTCCCTCGTTGTCGACTTGTTGTTTATTTAATTAAAAATGAAAACAATGTGCATAGCCCTCGCCTCACACCCTTCCTCCCCTGCTTATCCCAATCACACAACCACATTTTCATAGCTCAATTTTCTACAATTCTACAAAGAACATGTTAATCCTATATATTCTATAAAAAGAGTATAAGAAGTCTGTAATAATAGTAATAGATCACTCAAATTTGTATAATGTACAATATACAATAAGTCACAATATTAATTCCCCAATAATCAGTTTCTTAAATTTCAGATTTATTTATTACTATTACTATTATTATTATAATTAGTATTATTATTATTATTATTATTATTATTATTATTATTATTATTATTATTATTATTATTATTATTATTATTATTATTATTATTATTATTATTATTATTATTATTATTATTATTATTATTATTATTATTATTATTATTATTATTATTATTATTATTATTATTATTATTATTATTATTATTATTATTATTATTATTATTATTATTATTATTATTATTATTATTATTATTATTATTATTATTATTATTATTATTATTATTATTATTATTATTATTATTATTATAATTATTATTATTATTATTATTATTATTATTATTATTATTATTATTATTATTATTATTATTATTATTATTATTATTATTATTATTATTATTATAATTATTATTGTTATTATTATTATTATTATTATTATTATTATTATTATTATTATTATTTTTATTATTATTATTATTATTATTATTATTATTATTATTATTATTATTATTATTATTATTATTATTATTTTTATTATTATTATTTTATTATTATTATTATTATTATTATTATTATTATTATTATTATTATTATTATTATTATTATTATTATTATTATTATTATTATTATTATTATTATTATTATTATTATTATTATTATTATTATTATTATTATTATTATTATTATTATTATTATTATTATTATTATTATTATTATTATTATTATTATTATTATTATTATTATTATTATTATTATTATTATTATTATTATTATTATTATTATTATTATTATTATTATTATTATTATTATTATTATTATTATTATTATTATTATTATTATTATTATTATTATTATTATTATTATTATTATTATTATTATTATTATTATTATTATTATTATTATTATTATTATTATTATTATTATTATTATTATTATTATTATTATTATTATTATTATTATTATTATTATTATTATTATTATTATTATTATTATTATTATTATTATTATTATTATTATTATTATTATTATTATTATTATTATTATTATTATTATTATTATTATTATTATTACTATTATTAATATTATTATTATTATTAATTTTTTTTTTTTTTCACAAAATCTTATAAAAATATTTCTTCCTCGTTTATCATAACCAATGGTCAAAAAAAGGTATACCAGCTTTGTCCAAAGGCATGTAAAAGGCAGACGGAGGTAAGATATATCTATAAAGTGTATATATCCCGCTAAGGATTACTAGTCGAGTGAGTTGAGCCATGTCTGTCTGTCTGGATGATCAGATGAACACCCACATGTCAGCTATTACAAAAGCTAGAGACACCGACTTTGGCATGGTTTGCAAGCGATGTTAAAAATTAACCACCTTCCAATTTAGAAATACATATACAAAGCTGATTGAAATATCTACGTAACCTCCAAACTACAATCCGATCGAACAAAACATAATTTATATAAGTATGAGTATAACACCAAGTTTTTAAATTGGTTAAGAAGGGACGCAGTCAAGCGCGAGCGTCATCTGTCGAGAATAATTTAAATCATGTACATATATATGGATTTGTGTATGAATTTAACAACTTAAACTACACTGGAACATATGTTGGAGGGTATCCTACTGTCGAGTGCGCTCGACCGTTGCTCTCGTTAATGATTCCAAAATGCAAAAACTTTTCAAGTTATGCCAATCAGAAAATTCATTTTATTTAAATCATCAAACTAAATACAAAATTGATATGCAGTGAAAACATTAAGGTAAATGGCTGGACGACCTTATGTTTTATAATTTTAACATTTATTATTCTAAATTTGAAAATTTAACAGGGCGAATCATCATCATCACTTGCATTACATTCTTGCTGTAACTACATATGTTAATTGATTATAAACGTATATACGACAACTTTTTTTATGTTTTAACCGTTTAGCTAAAAAAAATACTCACCAGCTTAAACAATTTCCGTTCGTCCAGGTTTTTTCAAAAAGTTCTGTGCAAGTTTGGTTACTAAGGTATTGCTTATCCAAGAGATAACTCCAACTGTTAACTGTTTCCATAGAACCAGAGAATGTACCCAAGTTACTTAGTTTGTACTGATCATCCGCGCCCATAATGGCGAACGCATCGTATCTGGCATACAAGATGCTGCCATCGAACATTTGCACGTAAATGTAAAGTTCATTGGGTTGATCGTTGGTTAATCTGTGTATTTTCTCCAGACCGAGGAAGAAGTTGTCTTCTTTGGCCTGAAAACCGTTCGTGCACCATTTTATGTTGAATCTCACTCTGTGCATGTTTTTCTGTAGTATGACTGTCCAACCCGGTCCGGCAATGTCAGAGTTACATTGTACCTCATAACTGTGGCCCGTGGATAGGTACACAATGTGGGTAAGCGACGAGTATCCATAGGAAACGCAACTGTTTTGATATTTTATTGATTGATATACAGTGCATTGATCGACAAAAGTCTTGAGTTGCACTTGCAATTGATATATTTTGTCCTCTTTATCTACAATTCTGTTCTTCAACTCAAGCACCTGCATTTTAAACTTCGTTATTTCTGTTTTCTTACTTTCCAATTCATTATTGATCACCTCCACCAAAGCGTTTGTGTTGATCTTCTCTTTGAGTTGCTCAATGTCCAGACTCAGCTTTTCTGTTGTACTTGACAGTGTTTGAATCTCTTGTTTCAAGAATTTACCTAGGTCATAAGCTGCATCAAAACTATCCACTCTCGTAGTGAGACCCCTTATCTGCCGATTTAGATTATTCAGTTCATCAGTTATCGTTGCCGGGTTATTTAGTTCTGTGTGTTCATCTGCTGTTGAATTCTTCTTCGAGTCTGGCATAGTTTCTTCCATTTGAATTGAGTCGACCTTCGCAGCGAGTTGCCTTTTATCTGGTTCTGCATTACTGCTATCATGTCTAGCCAGTTCCTCAGTGGGAACTTGTAGCTGTACATTTTGATTATTCATATGTTGTTGGGTTATCGTTGCTCCTGTTCTCAGTTGTGCCTGGCAATATTCTTTAGAGTTACAGCTGGTGTCTATCTGACAGTTTACTTTCGTACTCAACTTGTTTGTCAATTCTTCAATGGAATAAGTTAATATTTCAATTTGTTCTCTTAGGAATTTGTTGGTTTCTATCAGATGTTTGTTGTAGTCTGCGTAAACAGTTTCCTTAAGTTCGCACTGTGAAAGCTTATCTTGATCAGCCTTGTATTCCAAACCCATGACAAACAAGAAAAACATCAAAAACACTTGGGATTTATCACTTTGTTTACTTATTATGACTTCTCTTACCTTGCTGATGTCTGCTTCGGCAACATTTTCTTTCCAGCACTGTAACAGGATGAAGCAGAGCACGAGAGTGCTGACTGATCTCATTTCTCTTGGGTTAAGTTCACTGACAATGTTTAACTTCACGCTGTGCAGAATCGTATAATGATCTGAAGAGTGAGTCTAGACTTTTATAGCCAATGGCCTGACCTGATAAGACAGAAGACTGCGCGTTATTGCTGAGGCGCCTTATCAATATGTGAAAGTGACAGAGAAGAATAAGTTATTTGATTCACGCGCTCGACTCTTGAGGTGAACTGGTCAGCGATGATGATAGATAGCATAGATTAATGAGCTATAGATGTAACATTAGGCAGAAAGAGCTTTGAGTGTCTATTTATAAAGAATCTCAGAGCACGCGTGCTCATTTCGCAAATCTGCCGTGAAAACCGCAACTATCCGCCCTTCGAAGGGGAGCAAGAAACTCGCAGTCGAAATCAAAACCTAACATCAGCTATGGAACGGCAAATGAAAATAGGCAACGTCGCAAAATGACGAATATGTATGAAAATTGGCAACTACGCAAAACAAAACGACAGTGGGATACCCTTGGACGTATGTTGCCATAAAAAGTGTCTAATTGTATAATACTATTCGCAAGCTACAAATTAATCATTACACTGCAGTGCGTTGCCACCTTGCATCAATTTCGATACATTGTCAATAATTTATCGCCGCAATTTTCCTAGCGGCACACCGCGGTGTGAGCAGTATATATCGGTATTTCTTTATAAATTTTAAATTGGCCAATATCGATAACTTGCAATATATCGAGTAATAAAAATTAATATTTATTTAAATGCAATTTATGGTTTTGTATTTTTTACTGGCCCTAAAATATGAATGATTAAATAATAATCATATGTGCACGTAAGCATATTATAAATATGTTCACAAGCATGTAAATACTTGCATACTTTCATATTCATTTACCACGCCACCTATTGGTTGAGAGTTAGCATATATTTATGCACAGGTATTTTCGGTAATTGACATGTGCATGGGAAAGAAGAGTCGAGAAATAGCTCGCGCTTCGCGCTCGCATCGTTTGTCCTTTTTTTTCCTACGCAAGTAATTTAGTTCTGACGTCATCGACAACTTCTTTGCTGGTCGAAGGGTCGAAATGGTTAACTTCAGTGTTTATTGTCCGATCGGATTGCAATTTGGAGGATAAGTTCATATAGTATTTATCTATATATATACTAAAGCAGAACGTTAAGAAATGAGTAAATCGCCATGTAAATCAAAATTGGCGGTTTGCGGGGGCGGTAGGTGTGTTATTCCAAATTGAAAATAAACTTAATCTGCGTATGGTATACAGGAATCTTCATGCTAAATTTGGACAGACGGACATGGCTCAATCGACTCGGCTAGTGATCCTGAGCAAGAATATACTTTATGGGGTCACCGACGCCTCCTTCTACCCGTAACATACATTTGCACAAAGTTAGTATACCCTTTTTTGTCCATTTTCAATGGTCCAAGTGTATAACAAATGGCTTCCGAAGTAATATGAATGAACAGTAAGAGAGATAAGTTCCCTCTTGTTTTCATTCAGAGAGAGCTTTATGTGAACAAGTCATCTTCTTATGTGTTGAATGTATATATCATTAATCTAAGGTATTCAACAGTCGAGCATACTCGACTGCAGCTTTCTTAGTTGTTTTCTTTAAAGAGTGTTCAACATTTTTGCACTTATATGACGACTTGCTCGAACAAATTATGCAAATCTGTTGTGCGGTTGGTAAATAATTTCTTTCGCTTCCCACATAACGGAGCAACACCCTTCCTCCCTCTCTCCCCTCCCCCCTACCCCTCATGTACTGGGAGTGTTGCTTGGCTGCCTCATTTGAATGTAAAAAGGATTAAAGTTCTCTCCGTTCGCCAAGGGGGCTGGGGGATGGGGGATGGTTGCTTAAACTTTGTAAGCAGTGGGCGTGGCAGCTGTAGCTGGCTGAAGTACGCTCCTTATGCCATTCGGAAGTTGAAGTAATTGTTGAAATTGCACATTTGTGCGCCTTAATTGTTGAAATTATGCAGCGGCCTACCGAACGAGAGGGTTGTCCGAAAACTTTTCGACAGACTGTGTGTGTGTGAGTGTGTCTGTTGGAAAGGAGCGAAATGAGCGCTTGTTGGTTTTATGAGTTGCCATGGCAGTGGACTGACTTGAGGGAAGAATATTGCCGAGCGAGGAATGAGTGGAAAGGGAAAGGGGGGACGAGGCGTGTGAGTTAATTGAGCGATGCTCTAGCTGGAGGAGGATGATGAAGACATATCGTATAAGAAAAAGTGGACAATGGAGAATCAACTATATGATAATATATAAACAAGATTTACCTCATTAAGTATCTTCATACTGCGTGTAGCTTGGCTTACCTGAAATGAGAAGCAGAAGTGAATGTTTTGAATGCTCTGAACTACAATTTGTAAGGGTTAGAATGTCTCTAAGTAATGCTCTCTCACATGCACACACACACTTACACACACACACGCTGCCACACAGATATACTATGTTATGCTATATTTAGTACTTTGTCCGCGGGCAAATACGTCAGCCGGAATCAAAGCGAGGGTAGATTCTGAAGTATAAGTTCTTGTACTGTTTCTGTTTTCTGTTTTGAGTTTTATTTTATTATGCTTTGCAGCGTGGGAAAGGATGGAGAGGCAAACAGATTGTCAATACAAATCTCGAGTAGAGTCCCGAGTCTTGTGACGTGGGCAGCATCTCTTTGCGAACTGCGACTGTGGCTATAAACAACTTTAATGCTTTCAAAGCCGTCGCCAGGAGGCACATGAGCCCCTCCTCTCACCAGGGCGAGGCGTAGTCCTGACCAAAAGCTGACCAAATCCATGCTGCGGGCTAGTTTTCAGTTGAATACATTAAAAATGCCTAAAAGAAGAAACGGCAAGAGAAACGAGCTCATTATATGCACCCTCCGAACGAGCATATTTATGTTTGTTCCAGGCGCAAAGGGAGGGGCAAGGGAAAGGGCGGATCAGGAGCTGTAGCTGTAGCTGTAGCTGTAGCTGTAGCTGGCTAACATAAATCAGGGCGAGGGCGCCAACTGGCAACTTAAAACGCACGTGCGGCAAGGCGGAGCTCGCCGATGTGGGGAGCAACGGTTCAGTCTGATATAATTAAGCATCATAACTCGAGGGATATTTGTATTGTTGCACGAGCCAAGCAGCAGGCAAGTGGTCGCGGGGCAGCGGAGCAGAGGCAGGTACATTGGGCGTGCCGCCGTGAGGGATGCGTGTCTTGGGGGTGGGCAGGAAATGAGCCAAAGCTGCTACGGCGTGCACGAAAGTTAATCAAAACTTGTTGTTGCTGCTGCTCTTGTTGTTCCTCTTGTTGTTGTTGTTGCTGCTGTTGTTGCTGCTGCTGTTGCATACGGCGGATAAAGTTTTATGTAGTGCAAAAATTTTATAAACTTTGCACACAACAAAAGCAGCAGAAGAGAGAAGAAACAACGAAAGAAAGCAAGTGGAGAAACTGAAGCAGCAGAGGAAGTACTTAATAATTGTCATAAATTAAACGGGCCGACTACGAGATATCTTAGAATGAGTTATATGATGCAGAAAAGAGTACGCTAACTGAAGGAAAATATGTGAAAAATATAACGCAGAAAAGAATTTGCATGAAATGAAGGAAAACGTGTGGAAGTAAATGTATAAATAATACGTAATTTGATGTGATAAATGAAGAACAACTATATACAACAAATAGAATACCAAATACTTTACGGTCTTGCTTATGTATTGCGGGAAGTGCAGAATATATACTTAATATATTCATAATCATATATAGTATAAAACCACATTTGTTGCTAGCGCCTTATCCTAATTCGAGGAAGAAGTAGGAAATACAAGCACATTAATTTGAAATTTAATGCAAGTACAATAAACGTAATTGCAGACGTAGCATGTCGCAGCTGGACGAAAGCGATAGAGAGGGAGAGGGAGGGAGAGTAGGAGTGTGAGAAGGAGAGTAGCTGGAGGAAAATTGGTCGTTCGAATGGTTGACAACATGTCCCTGGCATCGTCCACGTTTGATGTTGTCGAGAGCACCGGACGTTGTCGAGTTTCCTTCCTGCCTCCCCCCTCAATAACCCAGCAGACCATTTGGAGTTCAAGCAGACACTTTTCCTTTTCCCACATCACTTTTCGCTTTTTCCCCTTTGGCCGCGTCTTCCGTTGACAAGCAAAAGGAAAGTTTCGGCAAAAGGCGAGTTAAATGCCCGTCGGCCTCTCAAAATGCAGACAAAAGAAACCAGCCCAAGGTGTGCGGGGGTACAGGGTATAGGAGGCAGGGCAGGGTGCAGGTGTTGCTAGCAAAGAAAACAAGCTGCAAATGTTGTTGTTGCTGTTGTGTATTGTTTTTGAAGTTGCCCAAAAGCAGAAACAATGGCAAAAGTTCAAGTTCTTTTCGAATTTTGGGGCTGCTCAATTGGGAAGAGAAGGCAGCGCAGCGGGCGTGGCAGCCTCGGTCAGCGAAATGTGTTATAATGAGCCGAGGCCTTGAAGGGCAGGGCAGTGGGAGGGTTAACGATGCCAGCTAATGGCCTTATTATAATACCCTTGTATCGACGGAAGCCCAAAGGAGTCTGATCATGGATTGAAGGCGTGAATAAGTATAGCGGGTAAAGAGTGGGAGCGGGGTTGCCAACAGGTGAAATATTCCATTACAACTTGGCTAAATCTTCATTAGAATCAAATTAGTTGCTCGTCTGCAGACACACACACACACACACACACGCTCACGAACACAAGCAAAAAAGACAAGTGCATGGCCAGAAAAGGACAGAAAGACAGAAACCATAGCATACTTTGCAGCGCGCACTGCTTGAACTGCTTGAATTGCTTGCACTGCTTGCTCCGCTTGGGCTGCGTCGACTGCGCTGTCATATCATGTGCACATCACATCAATTTGCAGACGAAATGAAATGGCAGTGGCAGCCACTTAAATTGTAAAAGGGAGGGGGCGAAGGGGGTGAGAGAAGTGTGAAATGTGTTTGCCTGTTTAAGCAAAGCTCGAGACGAGAACGTGGCGAGACAAGCATAGTGACTGAGAGAGGGTGGGGGAGACCAACGCTGAACTGCTCATCAGCTACGTGCGTTACCCATGCTGTCAAGTGCAGCCCCCTTGTGCCACGCCCTCACACCTCCGCAATACGCAAATCAATTTGTGAGAAATGATTTTTTTCACTTCGTTTTTTCATTCTTTTGCCAACAAATCAAACAGTTGGCAGGGCATGGATGGATACAGATTTCTACAGCAGGCGAAGAGAAAGTGAGAGGGAGTAAAGCGAGGTGAGAGGGAGGTACAGGGAGGAGCGGGAACTGTACAGTGGGTAGGAGAAGGATACTTCCACCCTCCTTGCTTAATGATGTTTGTCGCCTGTCGAATGCGCGTGTAAATTGGAATACGTGTTACTGCTTGAAATGCTGCAACCCACGCCTAGCCCTCCCCCTCCCTTCTCCCTCGACTTCCCTCTCCCTTGCCCTTCATTCTCCCCTGCCCTCCTCTGCTCATGTGTTGGCATGCAAATTTCAATGTATGTAAATCGTATGCTTCTCGCGGCGCACTTGCTGTCGCTGTTGCCACGCCCACGTCTCTGGCGCCGCCTCATTTGCATACAAGAGCTGTACATACATATGTTAAACGGACCCTGTTCCCCACTCTCCCCTTCTGCCGCCAACTTAATCCTTTTTGCGCGCATTAAGAGCTTGCCCCAAAAATTTGTACGTAGACCTCGTGTTGGATTTTTGAAAACATTATACAAATTTTATGCGTTTACCCCCATTTGCAGAGCACCCCCCTCCCTTTACCCCTGCCCCAGTGCCGACTAATGCTTTGCTGCATATCTCTCATTCATTTCTGGCTGCCATGCCTGTGGTTTTCTTTTATTTGTTGTTGCTGCCGCCGCCCGACGCTTGACTGACAGCCAGACATCAAAATCAGCTTAGGGAATTTTCGCTTAATAGAAATTTACAATGTTGTCCGGGCTGGCGTCGGCACTGAATGTCCTCTCTGGATGACGCTTGAATTTAATTACGGCCTCAGCCCCGGCGGCGGCTTAAAGCGTGTAATTAGTGCGACATATAATTGAAAAGGACTCAAGCGATATGCCCGGACCCGTGTCCTGCATATCCCGTATGTCCTGTCTGGCCGTAGGCAAATGTCACAAATTCCCCCACTGCCTGAGGGGCGGGCCCAAGCAGAGCTTAAAATTATATTAAAAAATACAGAGACACACTCACACACCCACACACACACATAAATAAACTGAATTTCACGCTGAAGTTGAATGAAATAAAAAGGGAATTACATGTTTATGAAAATCCCGTTATTTATTTGAAAATTCAATTAAACAAGCGCAGAAAATGCGAAGCAATAAGGTCTGACGAGGATAATTTTATTTGAATTGATGCACGTCGATATAAACTTAATATACGAGTATACCTAACATAAATGACGAATCAGTAACCTATTTCAATTTTAAAACAGGCTTAACTACTAGCGGGCTATAATATATATCTGCCTGAATTGAAACACACTGCTCTTCAATAACACTTTGAGATATCAACGTTGGCATTCGAACGAATCTATCTCAGTTCGCGATCCGCATCTCCGCATGTTAATAGAGAGCCGATGTTGCGAGGGAGAGAGAGAGAGAGAGAAAGCGAACAACAACACAATATATACAATGTTCATATTCTATACATATATACCATCTGTATACTACAAGTATCTACATATATACATAATGTCTATCCTACTGCACAACAACAAAGTATTCTCATTGGACAACGCAATTAATTGAAGTTGACATGCAGGAAGAACTCATTGAAATGGAATAATAAAATTTTGATAATATATGTAAAGTAAATTTCACGATTACATTTATGAACTAAATTGTGAATCATATGTACACTCGTCTTTTCACAACTTTAATAAGCCATACTGGAGATATTGAGTGCATATTCGTTGTCAAAACAAAAACGAGGGCCGATGTTCCGATACTTTTTATATATCACGGAGCGGAGCTTGATAGTTTGGTGTATATTCAATATTATCCATTATCGTTATTATATTTCTAAAGTCAGAAGAGATCTTAATACAAAAAACTAAATTCCGAACGATTGTTTCTTTGTCAGCTTTATGTTATAGTGGTCCGATTTTGATGAAATTTTGTATGCATATTACAGATATAGAAAAAGTTCGATGTACAATAGTAAGTTTGATAACAATATCTTGACAAATAACAAAAATCGACCGATAGTTTGTATGGGAGCTCTAGGATATATCGGATCGATCCGAGTATTTCCGACTTGTATACAGCGTGCAGTAATAATGGGCATGTGTGACAAGTTTCATTGCTAAGCCTCAAGACTGAGAGACTAGTCTGCGTTGCAGCCGACAGACACACGGACAAGCGGACAGACGGACATGGCTAGTTCGATTCCTCTGTTAATGCTGATTCAGAATATATGTACTCTATAGCAATGGTATGTATAGATGGTGCAGGTATTTTCCTATATAATTATTACTTTTACATATAAATCATCCATATATATCATATATATCATCCATATATATAATATAAATCAATCCATATATACATATATATCAATTCACCTTTGCGGATTCTTACACCTGCAATGCATACTGATTCCCACATCATATGGCAACAAACCCAGATCAACCTAAGCGCATAGCGTATGTTAAACCGAATTATTCGCTTGATGATCTTGCGACCAGGGCGAAGATCGTTTCAATGCTGACGCCAGCTGCCGCTTTATCAGCGCTGTTCACTCGCTTGTCGCGTGTTTCGGGCTATAAATGACTTGCTTCCGCAGAAGTAATATCACTGTACGTTGTACTTTAGCGTGAACGTAAACTCGTTGAAAGTCGAACAGGAAAATGTGACTAAATTGTGTTCTCATAATTTGCCTACATCAGTTCCAGGCCTCGAAAGGAACTGTGGACAAAATAGATAAGGAGAGAAAATTAGTTTAGAGTGAAAACTGCATATTAAGGGACTGTCTCTCTTGTCATGTGGATGAAGAGTGTGGGCCATATGCACAGACAATAGAGAAGCCAATGATGGCATATTTCGATCAGGTTACTCAGAGTAACGCGAAAATGGAGAGCAAGAATAACCGAATTAGACAACTAGAAGAGAAAGAGATTAGGCTTCAATTTGAAGCGACTCAGCTGCAATTTGAAAATGCATCCTAGGACAAATTTATAGAGTTACTTGAACACAAAAACGAATCTACCGCAGATCATATGAAATCCTTTAAGCAGGAGATTCAATTCTTAACAAAATCATTCGAGATAGAATCAGAAGCAAGCAACTTAAAACAACAATTGGAATGAGAAGTAATAGAATTAAATGCAAGCGCAGATAAAGCGATCAAATGTGAATCGGAATTAGAAAATCAAAAGAAAATTAACGATGCAAAGAATTCACCAATTGGAAGTAGAAGTCAAGAAGTCAGCTGAACTAACGTCAAAAGAAAAGAAAGATTGCCATAGCCAGAGATTCTACGGGTGTCCACATTGTCACAACGGGCAACGGCCTAACCTTTGAGGTGCTCTGCAACTCTGATATCGAAGGCCCTGGATGGACCGATATACAACAGAGGATCCACGGCGGAGTTGACTTCTTCAGAAATTGGACGACATACCGAAATGGCTTTGGGATGGAGACTTTTTGAATGGACACTTTTTTCTCGGCCTGGAGAAAATACATCTATTAACCAAGCAACAACCTTACGAGCTCTACATTCACATGCAATACTTCAATGGCAGCACCATCTTTGCCAGATACGATGCGTTTGCTATTACGGGAGAAGGCGACCAATACCAACTAAGTAAGTTGGATAAATTCTTTGGGAGTGATGAGTTAGAAGAGTTTTTGAGTCCGCAGCTTAATATGAAATTCTCGACCTATGATCGTGACAACGATATACGCGAAGGAAGAAAAGTGGCTGGTGACACAAAAACTGTTAGATCAGTTGAGTACGACGATATGGTGTTCACAGTATATGATGAGGTCACGGTCGCCACAGCAATTTGAATGGAGTGTACTTTAATTCTGAAGTGGATGAATACAAAGGTATTCATTGGTACAAGAACATATCTCTGAAGCAGGCGAAGTTGATGATTCGGCCCAAAGCAGTTTCCAACTAAATTTCAAATGTTTTTCCTAATTCGTTAACTCAGTTCCTAATCTTCACTAATTATTGCTTGCCTAACATTCCAATGAGCAATCAAATAAAATATAAACAGAATCGCAATCAAAATTCTGCAAGACTTTGAACTATTTTGAAGTATAGATAAGTTAGTTCAGGTGTTTTAAAGCATTGTCTACAGCTTCATCTTATACTTTATGGCTTTAACTGCATTCCATTATGAGAATATTGATCGCTCTCATACGTTTTGCTGTCGTGCTCGGAGTGCTGCCATGGAGTCCAGTTCAATTCAATTCCCGTCTCCATTTATGGCCAAAATGCATTTTCAATTCAATAAACTCGGGCAAACAATTTTTGGTCACAAAAGCAGCTGCCGCTGCGACGACGACAACAACAACAACAACAACTTGGAGCCACCTTAGTGCCGAAAGCTGTCTCAATAAATCGCCCCTGCTGCTGCCACGCCTCGTTTGGGTCTGGGTCTTCGAAGAGGCGCGTTCCAAGTGCAGCTACAGCTGCTCTCCGGCTGAACATTAATGCCTTTATACATTTTTCATCTACTTCTAAGACGTAGACAGTGCAAACAGGCCGACAGAGCTTGAAATTCTGCTTAGCAACTATGAAATACCCTGTAATTTTGAGACAATTCTGTAAGTAGAACAACCATTTTATTTTACTACCTTTGCAGAGTGTTTATCATTTATGGCCAGAAGTTTGCAACGCACCTTAACTATCTCCGATCCCATAAGGAATATATGTTCTGAATCAGCAGAGGTGTCCGTGTATCCCTGTGTCCGTTTGTTGCAACGCAAACAAGTCTCTCAGTTTTGGATCTATCATTTTTAGGCTTTGCATACAAGCTTCTTATTGCTGCATGCTATAAATATATCGTATTGCTGCCATAGAAACTATCGGCCAATTTTTGTTATTTATTAAGATATTGTAACCGAATTTACTAGATCGGACTTTTTCTCTATATATAATACGCATACAAAAGTTTATAGGAATCTGAACACTATAACATAAAGCTGCCATAGGAACAATCTGCTGAAATGAAGGTTTTTTGTATGAAGACCAGTTCTGATTTTAGAAATAACTGAACTTATCAGTACCAATACAAATTGGACATAATATTGAATATACATAACATCATTTGATTCTGTATAATTAAATATAACTACAATTGGAACGATCGGAGTATATAACAACCTGAAAAAGTATAGAAAATTCGGCATAGCAAAGAAAGCATTTCTTTTTAGTTTTTTACTAATGTATTTTCATTTCTAGTTGGACTATAGTTTTACCTTTTTACTCACAGCCTAGCTACCCTTCAGTGGCAGCAGTGCAGGGCACACACAGCCATGTCAGCTGGCCAAGTTGGAGGCATTTTTGAAATATTTCAGTGTCAGACTGATGGCATTTCTGTGTCGCCGTCTGGCCTCCACTTTCACTTTGTCAACGCCGCATTTGCTTGCAAATTTCTGCTCCCTAATTGAGCAACAGCAGCAGCTGCGGGCGATTTAAACTGAACTTAAAGCCAGCAAGACAACAAGGCAGCAAGCCAGCCCCGCCAGCCCCGGCAGCAGCCGACTGGCCTGGGCTGCCCAAACAGCCCATTTAATTAGCCCAATTAATGTGTCCTCACGTCGCGTCAGCCTGCCTCCTCCATGCCAGCCACCCCCAGCTGCGTGCTCGTTGGACTGCCTTCCGGGTATCGTTGCGGAGCAAAAGGTTTATTTGCATTAAACTGTCAAACTAATTGACAATGGCGACAATCCGCCTTGCCCCAATCAGTTCAAGACTCTCCGACCGATTGAAATAAAGTCAGTTAATTGAGAGTGAAGTGCGATTGTAGCTGAACCCGAGGAACGTGGCAGTCGTGGAGGACTAAGCAAAGCCATTACCTGCCAAGGAGAACATTCCCTCACACGTGATATGTACGAACTGTTTACACTCTAGAGAAGATGCCACTTTTTCAAAGAGAACTTCCTGCCTCGCCAGTAGAATCTTCAACCTGAAAGTTGTTGTTGTTGCGAGCGAACCTGAAGATATCTTCTATCTTTGCCAACAAAACGCATTACATGAAATTCAATTTTCAATAATTTCGAAACAACTTTGCGCCGAACAAATAACAATCATTAAAAAGAAGTCTTCAAGGAGCGCCTTCATTTGCATCTGATTAAAAGAAACAAACGTGAAAAAAAGCAAAGGGAAAGCAGAAAACTTTTGCAAGGTGAAGGAGAAAGAGAGATGGAGGGAGAGAGAGAGAGAGTAAGCAAGGCTGGGCATCTTCTGCGAGTGATGCTGATAATTTAAAAAAATTCAATTTAAATTCTTGTGTGCGTGCTCAGTGCGTGCTCAGTGCGTGGGCGCGTTGATAAATCAGTTACATATCTCTTACATAACTGACATTTGTCAGTGACATGCACTGTTGGCAGAGTTGTGATTGAACCACAGTTGGCAGCCGGAGGAACAATCTGTGGGCCTCCCCTGACTTTATGACTGGTTTGCCAATCGGCAATTCAATGGCCAGAGCAGTCGCTTAATTAAAGCCAAAATTTCAAGCCAAAAAGGCTGCTCACTTTGCCCGCCTGCACTTGACATTTGATGCATCTTCTGACTGTGTGTGGAGTGGTGGGGTGGTGGGGGGTGAGTGGGGAAATTTTCCTATTTGCCGCTCGAATGATGTTAATTCGTCTAAGCAAGTTGTGCCTTCCTGCCTCCGTCCCACTCCTCTCACGCACACCCCGAGCAGAAAAGGCAAATAAATGAATTTCATTTTTATTCCCCCCGACCCCCCCCTTTGCCACTCTCCCCTCTTCCACCGACATAAACAAAGTGGAATCGACACAAATTCCACAGAGCTGCAAACGTTTTGTGTCTGCCCCAAAAGGATAAACGCATTGCCCAACGCACACACACACACACACACACACACACAGTTCCACACCCACACTCTCAAAGCATATTTGCATTCAAATTTTGTTGCAACAAGCAAACAAACAAGCCAAGGCACGACGGACTGCTGGGCGTGGAGGCGTGAAGCAGTCAACGTGCACAGGGATCGGGTAAAGGGAGTGGGAAGGGGGAAGGGGGGTTATAAAACGCTGCAATTGCCGTAACGTAGCCAGGCGAGGCGTAACCCACAAAATCACCCGAAAAAGAGAGCAAAGAAATTTCAATGTAGCGCAAAAGCAGAAAAACATCAGGCTACACTGAGAAAAACAAGAGGAACAGGGAGTTGCATCGAATGGAAGCAGAGTTGAGATCAACAATATTTATTCATCTAGTTGATCTTAGTGCGTTCAATTAATACAACATGATTGAGCACTAAATGAGGCCTTTTATTGATGCAATGTTGAGTAAAAGGTGCCCCCTCCTTTCGTGCAGTGTACACAAACATTTCTCATGTCTGTGCGCGCACCAGGAGTACACTGCGAATTCCGACAGTTGCACCCTGGGAGGGAAGGCGGAAGGGGGCAATGAAGGAGAAGAGAAATGCAACGCCAACCGAAAGACATATAAAAATCTGTCAGTTCGAAAACCGCGTTCATGTATCGCAATCAGGCTTCGTTTCTGTTGCTCCCGTTGCTGGCAGATGAGGGCGAAGGCACGCCAAGGGGAATCGGTACCCAGTCGCGGCACAGGAGCCGCGCCAGCTCGATGGATGAATGCGGCGATAGACACCCAACAAACATATGCATAAATGCCCGTGGTTGTGGCTGCATGAGTGACTGTCTCAGCCGTTGCTTCTGCTCCTGCTTCTGCCTCTGTCTGCGCCTTTAAATCTATCTCTACCTCTGCCTCTGCCTGCACCTTCTCCATCACATGCCACAGCCTCCACCTCCACCTGTACCTCTGCCAGGTGACGGATGAGCAAACTGACTGACAGATAGTCTGATGGACGGACTGACAAACTGACTGACGGGTTGGTTAGCTCAGATCTGGCCAGCCAGGAGACCTTGCTGCTGCTGTAACTTGGCAGGTCAGAGTGTATACTGTGTTTGTGTGTGCTCGCGAGTTGTTTACGGATATTGAATTAAGGTTATGCTGCAGGCTTGTGCACATTTACTTGTTGTAAAGAGAAGTAACTACGATAATCACAACAAAAAAAAGGAAGGAAGAAGGTTTGCCAAATGTTTTGTAGATGTGTTTAGCTCTTATACCCTTCGACCATTGAAAATGGTCAAAAGAGGGTATACTAACCTTGTGCAAATGTTTGTATGATAAAGAAGGAGGCGTGACAGATCCCTCTAGGTATGAATGTTCTTGCTCTAGATCACTGGCCGTGTCGATTAAGCCAGGTCTGTCTGTATGAACTCACAGATCTCAGCTTTCATAAAAGCTAGCGACACCAAATTTGTGATCAATGTGCCTGTATGCTATGCGCAGATATAGGTTACTTAAAATGCTGGGTGCCACGCCCAGCACCTCTCCAAATCGACATTTAAAATATTCAACTCTGTACAACTTTCTGATTTGGACCAATACTTAGCTAACTATACTGTCTATACATCGTTTAGAAATCAATTCGAGCGGACAATAAATACAGAAGTTATTAAGTTAAAATTGATAGCTTGGATTTCGTATACAAATAGTGACGTCATTGCAATACTTCTGTAGGTAAGAAAAGGAAAGAGAATGCAAGCGTGTAGCGTGAGTTGTGTCTCTCGCATTTACATACCCTTGCAGAGGGTAAATTAATTTCTGTTAGGAGTTTGTATCGCACCTTTGGAGTCATCTCCGAGTGGTTCCTATTATAAAGGTATCGTACAATTAAGCACTCATTATGATAAAGCGTAGTTCGAAGGGTGTCCTACTGTTGGGTGTCGCTCGACTGTTGCTCCCCTTTGGCGATATCTTCATTATTATTATCATTTGTTGTGGGGAAGAGTTACTGCGACCTTTTAAATCCTATGTTAATCTTCTTGGATTATAGCTCCCTCTTCAGTTGAGTTATTTTAACGAAACCCATTATTATGCTGGACTTGTCGACCTTTTCTTGTTCACCCCGAGAAGGTGTTTGCCCAGCGATACACTTTAAGTGCCAACGCCAGACATACTCTCAATACGTGCTCTGGTATTCCGAACTGCAACTCGTAGCATTGGCTGAGCGCATTACTCTTTATTCCTTGATGTGATCTTAACCTACAGTGGCCTGTAAGTAGCCTCGAGAGGATTCACACTGGGCTCTCACGCAGCTTTATTATCTCCTCTTGAGGTGTAGCAGTCTAAGAGGGACATCGATTGCCCAGTCTCGTGTACACATCTTTGCCTCCGTATCTATAAAAATAATGAAAATTGTCCTACCTCAGTCAACTCACTGTTAGTCGAACTGGGGAGTAGTTGCTTTAGTTGCATCTCCAATGCTAATCCTTCTGGGGTGCAATGCACAACTCAATTGCTGCAGTGACAACCAAAGGGAACGAATTCGATGCGATGCGTGAGAGGGGGAGTAAATCGCAGCTAATGCAATTAGACCTAAGCACTTGTCAATGCAGACGGGAGGAATGCAAATGGCAAATGGGGGAATGGAAATGAAAACAGAAGCCACTCGAGCACTTTTGAATTATTTACTACAAGCGAGGTGCCAATGACAGAGAAGTAAAGAAGGGAAGCATGGAGCAAGGGAGCGAGGGGAAGGTGTGGTTGTTCTGACCCACGCAGTGTTGCTTGCACCTGCTGTTGTTGTTTTTTGCTTTGTTTGCATTAGCAATTGTCATTTGCCAAGTGGGAGGGGGGAGCAGGGAAAGGGGAAGGGGAAGGGCGTGTTGTTGTTTCAGCTGTTGTTGTGCATTTGGTAATCTCAAATGTTCTCGAGCAAATCACAAAAAGTGTCAATTGCACTTGAGCTGCACGACGTGTTGGAGTTTCCACGGATTTCGTATCGCGCATATTTCAACGCAACCAATGCCGGGTGAGCTGTCTTCATGCCACGCCCCTCCGCCCAACATTCCATTCCATTGCTTTGCCAGTCGCAAATTGATGTCAATAAGCGATAATTGAATTAGCGCTGCAATGCACAGTGTGCACACTGTGCCACATTGCATAGTCGGACTGTCTGCCACTCCACCCCTGCCCACCCCCACACTCTGCCCCTTCCTCTCTCTCCTGGTCTCCCCGGGGATCCTTTTACATCAGCCCCGTCCGTTGTTCATCCTTTGTCAATGTTTTGTCTCATTCTCATCGCAGTCTTCAGTTCCCTTTTCGATCTGCCAATTGTTTGCCAGCTTTTAGTCGCTTGTTTACTTGATTTCAGCAGTTCCCGCTCCCCCTTCACCCCACCCTCTTCCCCACCGCACTGCAATGACCCGATTAGCATTAATTGAGCGCTGATTTCCTTTGACTACTCAATGATATTTCGTTTGCTTTCCCCATCCACATAAAAACATTGACAGACTGCTCACTGGGAGGATTGTGAGATAAACTGAGTTTGGTGGCCGATTAGGGGAATCTGTGGAGTTAATGCCACATTATCTTGAGCTAGTTCTTGTCTTCTTTCAATTCCACAAGCACTCTGAGTGACTGAGTGACTGTGAATAGAAGAATGTTGTTGGCGCTCAATCAATTAGAAGTGCAGAAACATGGAAAAACAATTAATAGAAATAAGTAAAAGATGTTTATAATACGAGTATACATACAGATATATAGTACTATATATATATGGCAATTCACAGCACGTGGCTGTAAAAATAAACACATAACTCAGCTTGTCTGGCTTGCCTCTGAGCTGAAGATAAGAACTCGCCTTGCCGATCGTCTTAGCATTGCCGAATTTCATTATCAAGGGGAACAATAGCAGGTGGTGATAGTAGGAACAGTTGACTCAGCTTTCTGAATATAGTGAACCCACGCTACAGCCTTGCTGGGGTCAGTTAATGATCTTTTGAATCCTGGTCTATATTAGATTAACCTCTTGATAGCACACATTGCAACAGCAGCCACCTTATCGGCTCAGGTCTTTCGTGCCGAGGTCTCATGCGTTTCAAGATACGTTCGGAATATTATTATACTGTCAACTTCAGAGTGTAAAGGTGCATAAGAAATGAAGCTACTTGTGGTTCTTCTTCTCTGCCAGGTGCTGACACAGACCTTGGCTGGATCTACCACTGGTGAAGACTATCAGGAGGTAAGCAAAGATCTTTAATCTAATCAAAGCTTAAGCCCAATTGTTTATCAGTCCAGTAAAGCTGATCGCAAACTGGCGGCAACCTGTGGGGCCTATACTCACAAGGTAATGAAACCAATGTTGGAATACATCTATCAAATGAAGCAGAAGATCGACCTGAATGAACACGAAATGGAGAGTAAGGAGAGCCAGCTAAGGCAATTGCAAGAGAAGGTGATTAAGCTTCAGCTGGAAAACAGCAATTACAGATCGAGAGAAGATTCCAATAAGGCCGTGCTTGGAGAGTTGGGGACCATAAGGAATATAATGGAGCAGCAGATAAACAACATTTGTGCAAAACAAATCATGGAGATATCGCAACTCAGATCAAAGGCTTTGGCAGATACTCAAAAACCAACTGAACACCAAAGTGAAATCAAGAAAATAACTAAAGTGGAAAGTGTTGAAAGGAAAAACAGTTGCATACCCTTTGGAAACTCTTCAGGTATTGAAGAACTCTCTCTGTCGAGAGATTACACTCTTAAGGTGCTATGCAATTCCAAGATCGCTGGCCCTGGCTGGACAGTTATACAGCAGAGAATCGATGGGAGAGAGAGCTTCGACAGGGATTGGACTACATATCGAAATGGTTTTGGCTCCTTTGAGGGCGACTTCTTTCTGGGCCTGGAGAATATCTATCGATTGACCAGTGAACAACCCCATGAGCTCTACATTCAAATGGGCAGATTCGATGGCAGCTCCTACTATGCGCGCTACGATGGATTCGCTCTGACTGGAGAAGATGATCTGTACAGACTTTCCAAATTGGGCAAGTTCTCTGGTAACACTTCAGATCTATTGCACCACCACATCAACAGTCGATTCTCGACCTTCGATCGCAACAATAACCGAGCAAACTGTCTGAAGTACTTCACTGGTGGCTGGTGGTATAACCAATGTGCTGACTGGTGAGTAATCTAGAGAAGTATTAGTAGCTTTAGTTAATATTATTTCTACTGTTACAGTAACTTGAATGGCAACTACCTTGAGAAAGCAGTAGAGGAGGTGCGAAGTGTGCACTGGGAACGTCGTACGGCTCTGAAGTTTGTGCAGATGCTGATTCGCCCCCTTTCGAAGTAACCCAAAGGAATCTCTCTGTGCTTTAAATGCGTTAAGCATTCATAATAATTGTATTCTTCACATTTCAATGACTAACTGAATAACTTAATAAATCAACTACTCAGATTATTCTTCAATAGTTTCCTAGCAGACTGAATACTTCTCTGTTTATTCTCCACATTCTTCGCTTTGAAAGATTCAAATGGGATTTGCGTCTGCTTCTTCCTTTGCCTCTGTCTGTGCCTCTGCCTTAACCATCAATATCACATCTACCTTAGCCACAGCCTCCACCTCCATCTGCGATCTTGATTGTGCGTTAAATGCGTTAAGCATTCATAATTATTGTAATAATTATTCTTCACATTTCAATTACTAACTGAATAACTTAATAGAGAATCAACTGATTCATATCATACTTCTCATTATGTTTTTCAACTGTTTCATTGCAGACTGAATACTTCAGCAGATTTCTAGCAGACTTAACACTTCTTAGTTTATCCTTCACATTCTTCGCTTGTAAGGATTCAAATGATTTCAGGGATTTGCCTCGTTAGTGAATGCACTTGCATTTACAGTTAGCATTATCATGGCCCTTTTAGGGTCCTGAACTACACGAACCTTAGCACCTCATTACTTGGCCTGGCTCACGTTACCACCTTGTGGCATCCAATTAGAATGTTTTTATGCCTTCAGCGACCTTTGCCCCGTGTGTACAGTGTAGTGCTTTTGGTAGGCCCTAAACCCGTTACTTGTGCCTTGGCACGCATTACACTTCGACTTGCAGCTCGCAATTTGCTGTTTTATGCCAATTCTGGGCGCTGAAGTTGTAATTGTTGGCACTTTGATTGCCACAACATGCAGCCAGTACTCCTGCACCCCTTCTTCCCACACCCGCCTGTGGCAATAAGCAACTCGTTGATTTGTATTATAAAATCATTTTCACACCAAGCAAGAAGCATAAAAAACAGGAAACACAACTAGTCGAGGGAGCCTTGCGGGTGCCGTGCGAGGAATAAGACGAGGTGCAAGCAGAAGTAGAGGGAGAGGGCAAGAGGGAGCGGCAGTTCTGCCGTAAAATTGGCGTTAAATTACTTGGCACGCAGCTGGTTCCCTTCTCCGACTCCGACTCCGACTCCGCCACTGCGATTGGCACAAGTCAGAGCTGGGCATATTGTTTCTCGTAGTGCGAGAGGAGCAAAGCAGGCCGGGTGTGAGTGGGGAGAGGGGGCAGAGGGGGCTATTGCAATGCAAATTCATCACGTAATCGTTAACAGGCCGTAGACGAGACCGAGCGGAGTAGGTGCTATTGGGGCTGTAGGATCTGTCTGAGCAATTCATTTCAGTCAAGTGCAGCGCCCGCTCCCTCTCCCCTGCCCTGCCACCCCTCTTCGCCAGCCACTGCACCTTCTGTCCGCCTGTCCGCCTGTCTGGCTGTCATCAGTTGCCAGCCAGGCCCAGCCTTTTATTGTTTCGCTCTCTTCCTGTTGTTCCTTTCCCCTTCCCTTTCCCGAGCATCTGAGGCCTCTTTGGCGTGATTGTTTGTTGACCTTTTGGCATTCATATTCAAAGCCAAGAGTGCTATCCCCTGCCCTCTTCGCTCGCCTAGCCATGTGTAAATGAATGTACCTTGGCTGATATTTTACTCACACGTATCCCCAGCCATGTAACCCTTTCTCTGTGGCCCTGAGCAGGTGCTGAAGTTATGAAGAACATTTCTCATATGCAAATACAACTTGAGCGAAGTCTGAATGCTGATTCGAATATAATCTGTTTACCACTGTGCGGCATGAGGTGCCGGGGTCGGGAATCAATTTGTCAAACATAAATCAAAGCAACTACAAAACATTCGCTTGAAAGCCGGCGCCAGAGCTCAAGATAAGAATTCGCTCGCGACGATCTCAATGTCGGGGTCGAGGTTGGGGAACCTGCCTTGACGACAGCGTGAAGCGATAGCAGCAAGCGTTGACCCACTTTGCTGACTACAATAAACTCTGCTTGAAACTATTGAGAAGATTTGCATAGGTCAGTGTAGAATAAACTCTACTTGAAACAACTGAGAAGATTTGCATAGGTCAGTTACTGATGATTGCGAGCAGGTTCCAACTGATCAACTCAGAAAGAAAGGAATGCGGTTATTAAATGGAATAGGTTCTACACTGAATTTGACAGGGAAAGGGATAGAGATAGATAGAGAGGGAGAGAGAGAGGGTAAGTGGCAAAAGTGCATTGAAATGATGCCCTGACATAAGCAAACAAAGCACCGCCCTATGTGTAAACATATCTTATATGGAGGCACACAAATGGCAACATTTTGTGGCAAAGTGTACAGAGCAATTGCCGTAATTGACACAGCGGCGAGAAAGAAAGGGGAGTGCCAGAGCGGGGTGGCAGGGAGCAGAGGCGGTGCTGCACTTTAGCTGAAATGCGGCAAACTTAAACTGTAACTGAAAAGACGCTTAGCATTTTGCGGTCATTCTCAAAGGGAGGCAGAGAGAGAGGAAGAAAGGGGGAGAGGGGAGAGCGGCGCACTGCAGCAAACTGCAGTTGTAGAACGGGTCAGCAGCAGCCACAGTCAAAGTCAGAGTCGGCGGCAAGAACAATGCCACGTCGGGGCATGCCAGGCAGACACAGCCAGGGAGCGAGCCGTGTTGGGCAACCGCAATAAACAATAAAGTGTTGCACAGTGTGCAGGGCGCACGAGGCGAGTGCGAAAGTGCAGCTCGAGTGCCACCAGCAGAAAGAGAGAGTGTGACAGTGAGAGAGAGAGAGGGAGAGAGATAGAGTGAGAGGAAGAGAGGGGAGGAAAGGCGTGCAAATCTGGAGAGGAGCAGCCAAAAAGGCAACCAGCCGCAGTAGTCACATGCTGGAAGATTAGCAGAGTATAAATAATGGCCGGCAAGGAGGCACAATACACACAAACCATTACACACACAGGCACAACAACACACAGACACACATACCAATACACACAAAGCAGAGTGTGGTAAATATTTGCGGCTGTGGGAGCAATAAATATTTTTTGTAGGTCGCCGCCAACGTCGCTGTCTCAGTGTGCCACTTGGAAACAACGGAGACTAGAAGGGAAAAGGGAATAGAGAAGGCGAGAGGAGAATGAGAGAGGGAGAGGGAGAGAGAGAGAAAGAGCTAGGCAGAGAGAGAGGCAGGAGTGTTGCTTCTTTCCACTAGTGGCCCAAAAATGGCAACAAATTATTGCAATCAAAAATAAAATAAAAATTGCATTCATAATTAAACTAAAAGTGAAGAGCAAAGTCAGACAAATGTCTGTCGGGCATGGCCCACAGCAAGACACTCCTTGTCTAGTTTTGAAAAACAGTTGCAAATACACCAGCAAACATCATAACTTATTACCTATTGCTCTCTCACTCTAACACACATGTGCAAGCACGCGCACAGCAGCAAGCGCAGACAGAACTTAGAGCACTAAAGTAGCTAGAATAAATTCTGTGTTTATTATTCGATCAGCGTGAAATTTTGAGGAGAGATAGATATTATAGCCAACTAACTAATATTAACATGTTATATGTTGAAATCAGAAAGTTGCAGTTTCTATACGTCGCTTACAAATCGACTTAGAATATTATTTTATTGATTTGCAGAGGCTGTGGGCGTGGCACCCAACATTTGAAATAAGCTTGAGCTGTTCATTGTAAACAAAAATCTGTATGCAAAATTTTGCATCACTACCTTTTCTAATAGCTGAGATCAGCGCGCTCATACAGACACACTTGACTCAATCGACACGGCTAGTGATCCTGAGCAAGACCACAAGTACTTTGTGGGGTCTGCCGCGCCTACTTTTGTCTGTTACATAAATATGCACTGAGTTAGTTTACCCTTTTTAACCATTTTCAATGTTCGAAGGGTATAAAAGTAAAATTATAAAAAATTCTGTTTTATCTTTTGACTTTAATTCGAGATTGAACTTGAGCAAGAATATATATACTTTGTGGGGTCTGTCACGCCTACTTCTGTCTGTTACTGTATATGCGCAGATTTTGTTTACCATTTTGAACCCTTTTCAATGTTCAAATAGTACAAAAAGTAGAGATATTAAAAATTCTGTTTTCTCTTTCAACTTTGATTCACGATTGAACTTCAAACACACCTACACACACACACTCACAACAACAGGTAGCTCAAGAATTTAAACAACTGCAACCGCAATCATTTTGCTCTCTCTCTCCTTCTCCCTCTCTCCCTTCCTATCACTCTCTCTCTCTCTCTTGCCACACAAAGTGAGCAGGCAAACATAATAAATGCCATGAAAAAATGCAACAACTGCAACCGAAAGCAAAAACGAAACTAAAACTAATAAAATGATATACAAAAAATAAAATAAAAAAAGAAAAGAAAAAAATATTTTCTAATATTTTTGAAATTGTTTGCTGTGTGTTCAGCTCGGGTTTTTCATAGTTTCGCTGCAGCTTTGTCTCGGTTACAATTTTCTACAGTTTTATTTGTTTTTATAGAAAACAGCCATAACCATATGTGAGTTGGTATGGGGAAGGGGGGAGGGGGGAGGTGGAGGGGTAAGTTACAAAGTTATGCGAATGGAAACTGTAAACATTTTTGGGTTTACGACTCGGCACAGAGAATGGTGCCATATACACGTATGCTCGTATGTGCACGAGTGTTTTGTCCTTGTGAGCGTAAATTTAAATTTATGGCAGTCCAAAATAATGAGCAAGGCAGTAAAAGTTCCCCTCACACACACGCACACGCACACACATGCAAATTAACAGTTATGCTAAATGAGCAAACAAAGCGTTGAGCAGTGAAAGCTGCTGGCCGAGCACAAACAAAGAGCTGAGGCTACCTGCCGTTTATGGCTACAGCCAGGGAATGTCTGAGTGCCAGTGTGTGTCCCAGTGTGTGTGCCAGTGTGTGGGGTAGTGTGTGTGCCTGCGTGTCGCATTCCCAGCATTGCATGCAGGACAAGGAGCTGCATGTCATTCCACTCGCCTCTGGCCATTATTTTCATTACAAGCCAAAGATGTTGGCTACGACAACAGCATGAGCTACACAGAGACATGCACACATATACATATACATGCACACACACTCATGCACCTTGTCAGTTGAGTAACAAGTCAGGATTAGGGCGAACGAGCGAATGCAACACGAATAGCAGCCAAATCAAAACAAAGATGCAGACAACAGTTGCACACAACTTTGCCCTGTGTGCAACATACTACCCCTGCCCCTGGCTCAGCTCCATCCCTACCACTCACTCTCCATTCCCCATCCAGTTTCTCCCTCTCTCTTTCTCTCTCCTTCTGTCTCTTAGTTCGCCAGTTCGAGAGGTCAACGCATTTTATGGTAATTTCGAAAGCTTACAAGCATAATTTTGCAGCTGAGCTTTCCGACTTTGTGCCTCGTTCCCCTCCCTCACTCTCTCTCTTTCCCACCCCTACACAGTGCCTGTAACTGTGTGTGTGTGTGTGCACTAAGAAATTTAATTCGTTGTAAGAACTACACAGACAACGAAATTCCCGTGGCTTTAGCCTAAGCACCCAATTCAAATGTCCGCAGATTAGGAAATTCTTATGAATTTATGTTTCGCCATTTGCATTATTCATTTCGACTATTTGGCGCTTACGGTGTTTGTATTTCTCAATGCTTTAGACTGTCAATAATTCAGTAATTTAAGACTTGCTCTATTTTAAGCAACTGTACCTGTTTCTACCCAATCCTTGAACTGTACTGCACTCTCTTCTAATCCCTCTTCCCCTGTCCATGTCTGCATCAATTGACCTCGATGTACACACTGTTTCAAGCGCAAAACATGCTCTCCATCCTTATCATCATCTCGCATTCTCTGCTGTTTTTCCCCACTCAGTAGTACGTATACGTAATACGCATTACTCATACGCAGTGCGAACAAGAAAAGTCAATATAGGAGAGAGACAACAACGAATGCAGGTGTGCAACCGCAACAGTGACTGCAATACCCCTCTAAAAGGGCAGAGTAACCGATCTAGCGATTCTACAGGGTATCTACTTACTCTGTCAGTGACGTAGGCACTCTGTCAAGCTGGGTATAGAGATGTTGCGCCCTTCCCACTCTCTCTCTCTCTCACTCATTTCCACCGCATTCCCTTTCGCGACGTTTCTATGTCATTTACCCCAACGCATTTCGTTTTTCCGCCAAGGTTTTTCCATCGGTTTTTACTTTCATTTGCCTTTAGCTACTTTTTCCGCTTTTCTGGCTGCGATGTTCACAAAATACAATTTCTGTTGCAACGAAATTTCAACATTTTTGCGGTCACTTTCCAGCTCACCCCATCAGCCACACACACGCACCTTGCACTGCGACAGTTTGTGAGTGCTTTTGCTTGTACTTTCGCTTGTGTGTATGTGTGAGCATCTGTGTGTGTGTTGTCTCATTTGTTTTATGACAGTGTCCCTGATTTGGAGCTGATTCCATGTTGCCTTGTTCTGGCAACCCTCCTTGCAGCTCCCGCTGTAGATGACAATGTTGGATTTGCCTATGCAACGATTTAGTTTTCACTGTATCCTAAACAATGTCGAGTTAAAGATTATAATAATAATTATTACATATATGTTATAAGACATTAGGGGGCCTGCCGATATAACCTATGTTATAAGACAATTTCACTTCACTGGGTTAAAAGCGTGAACATATAGTTGTTATATAATTTGTTCAGCATGAACCTGTAGCAGCATTCTAAAGTACCATACAAAAAAAGCGTCAGGGAATTTGTGTTCATTATCAGTTTATTTTCTTACATAAATATTATTTTTATTATTAAATCATGTAAACAACATTCATATCACTATTGTTAGATTAATTATAATTCATAAATAAAGAGTTCCATTGATTATTATTAGTAAGTGACAGGAAGATTGCCATATGCAGCGGTCTCTTATCGCTCTCTTATCAACATTTTATGGTCTCTTGGTCGGCGTCTATTAACTGAATACTTGATAGGCCGCTTAATAGATTATGACTGTGCCAAACAATGTCTTTCAACCACTACTTTAGACTCTAAGATCTATTGAAATAAACTCAGCAAAATGTATGAACCAAGCGCGTTGTTAGTTCTAATACACCATGCATTGTATTGTATAAACAGGGAAATGGCTAAACGACCTATGTATTATTGATAGATAGAACATTTAAGCTAACTCTTCAAAATGTCGAATCGACTTCTGCATTGAAACTGTCTGTCCAACAAACACACAACAAAACTTGTCAAAAGACAAGAAGCGGGCTACAATATGCATATCTTTCTCGAAGTATACAGTTTCGATCAACAATACTCATTGCTAACTCACTTGGTGATCGAAGACAGCTTCATCTCCCGCCAATAGAAATTGTTGGGTATTCTCATATAATAATGAATAACAATAATAATATAATACTATGTTTAAATAATAAACTTATAGAATTATTTTGCTTACTTAAATATTAAAAATATTCAGTATTCATTCCAAACAATTTTATTACTGTCACAAATTTCATTTGACATGCACCAAGTTCGTTTCTGATGCAGAGCACTCTCTACCCGTCGGTCTCTATAGTATGCTCGAAGAAGAAAGCTCTTTTACCATCGCCGAATACCTGCAGAGGGTCATAGGCTCGCTCTCACTATCGTTCTCTCTTTCCCACAATCAGCCATTCAGAACGCAGCTTAGTTTCAGTGCTGATCCAAGCAACGAGAGAGTCTGGCAGTGAGAGTGAGAGCAAACGATCAAGTAAGCAGTCCTCTCACAGCTGCTCCCATGTGTGGTAGAAGGAGACAACAGCAGATAAAGCAAAATGTGCAAATAAAACAATTTCAATTAGCTGAAAGTAAACATTAAACACTATCAAAATACCATAACTGTACTTTAAGTGACCACAACAACAACAACAATTACAGAGCGTCAAAGGGGGCAAAGGTCAACATGGAATGCGGAACTTGACAAACGCGCGAGTTACCACTACACCTTCAACACTGCCCCGAAACCGTCCAGATTCCACAGAATGACAACGGCATCAAGGGCCACAACAACAACAGCTCAGCAGTCCACATATACAAATTACCACATATTGTGAAATAAGCACATACACATGTTTACACACACACTTTGAGCGCACATGGTCTCGAAAATTCTAGAAACAGATTGCAACATAATAATAATGTTGCATCAGCCTCTAATTGTGCGTTGATTGGTCAGCTTACATTTGTAGCTTTGGAAGGACCGTTACAGCGAGGCGTTGTAGCCGATGCCTAGCGCAGTTTCGGCGTCAAGCAAAGAAGTTTTTGCGACGCATTATTAGTTGCATTTTGATCGTGGTTAGACACACACTTAAAACGGAGCGTTAACTCTAAATGTAATTTTTGAACAAAAAATAAGAAGTCAAACAAAAACATTGTTACTAAATCTCTCTTAAGAAATAAAACATACATAAAAATAATTAAAACAATTGACTACGTGGAGGTACGTCCCATTTATAACTGGCGCAGCCGATAACCAGGAGCGAATGGCATATTCCTGGGGAAACAACCTACGACGTGTCTTAAATAAAAATTTGTAAGTAGAGTGATATTTTAAAAGACGCAAGAGTCATTTAACTACACTTAAAAGAAAAACGAAAATTTTTTTTTTTCACCAAAGAAAATGAAACAAAAAAAAAAAAATATATATATATATATATATATGTTAAATAATAATAAATATATCAAATAAAAACTAAATATATAAAAAAAAAAAAAAAAAAAAAAAAAAAAAATGGAACAAATGAACGAAAGTCAAAAATTGTACGGGGAACACATAACAAGCAGATGCCGCTCTAAATAAGAAGCACTGTAATACAAAACAATCAGATGCCGCTCTAAATAAGAAGCACTGTTATACATAAAAAAAAAAAAAAAAAACAAGGGGCTACGAACATACATACATACAGAAAGTGACGAGACTACAGATAGAATGCAGCGTAGAAGCAGACAACTGGGAAGTGCTGTGAGAGGTTCGATGCGAACATTATGTTCGAACAAGTCAGTGGTACACGATTGATCACAGTGTTGACATGTAGTGGAGGGAGGTTCCGTCAAGTTGGACGCGAACAATTATGTTCGAACAGGTCACTGATACGCGACGGAACCACAGAAACATACATATTTCAGATCAGCCTACACAAACTAGTGTAAAACTGCAAGCTAGTTACAATCAAACAAGTATTAACCTTACATTAGTGATATACGATACAACCATATCGGTCATTTGGTAGCTGTGTTGTAATCTCTCGACCGCTGTAGTGAGTCGATTGCCTTCACAGAGTCAAATACAATGAAATTCTCATTGGCGACCTTTGAGGCTGTTAGTATGTCATGAATGTGAAAGATAACAAATCAAGAAGTTAAAACGAATCAACACATTAATACAATGTAACCTTGCCTCCGTGTTAAAATATCAAATGAAATATATTCCACACAATACATATATTAATCCAAGTATCATTACAGGTATTGAACGTATAATAAAAGCATTCATCACACACCAAACCACACTGTATATTAAGATAATTATAAGATAATATTAAATGTCAAAAAAACTTAAGCATAAGACTAAATCTACTATTCCTAATTTAACTCGGACTACCAGACAGACAACCAAAAGACCCACCCTTACAGGAAACATAACCGAAACTAACCCAACAGACATAACTACAAGCTCAAGAATGAGTACCCCTTCTCAAAATACATCGGGGTCCGGCATATATGAATTGTCTGCTGGACTCCCAGACGTTATTAAGTACCTTCCGACATACGACGGTAACCCTTACGCACTTAAGAGATTCATAGAAAGTGTAGAAGAGATTTTACTGATGTTTAGAGACACAGACCAAACTCCAAGAGGGAAAATGTATTTAAGAGCGATCAGGAATAAAATAGAGGGCAAAGCGAGTGAATTGTTAGATAGATTGGATACCCCATTAAACTGGGATGAAATTAAGAGGAATCTAACAAGAAAGTTACTAGATAACAGGGACGAACTGACTTTAATAGAGGAACTACATGAGGTTCCTTTTAAAAAGCTGCCAATAACAAAACTGTATGATACCATTTTGGATCTGAAACGGGTATTGACATGCATGGCCGATTCAAAGGAACTATCAGCTTCAACTATTCTAGAAAAAAGAATTTCTATATGGCTCTTTGCCTGAAAACCTTTATTAAAGGCTTAACCGTACCACTCCGGAATGCAGTCAAAGCTTCTAGACCAAATACGTTGGATGAAGCATTTGATATAGCCATTCAGGAGAGGGATGAGTACTTGCAGGAGAGACGACGGTACCCAGCAAATCAACATAATAATAGTCTTTCAGACTACCAGCAGGGTAGAGGACAGTATAGAGCTCTTCCTTACTCAACCGGGAATCGTTACGGGCAGGACCATCGCTCTAACAACGAGGTTAATGGACATAATAATTTCTCTAGGGCAATTATGCCACCTAAGACCGAATCAATAGATAGTAACTCACGCCAATATAGAGGTGGAAAATCCAATAGTTTCTCACGTCAGACAAACACTAGCAGATTTAATAATCTGGAAGCCTCTTCTGAGCAACCAGCACCACTTCACAATTTAGAGGAAACTGTAAATTTTCAAAGACCAGCCTCAGAGACCAGACAGGGTACCTAAAAAGTTATAAGGATAAACACGGATCGACACTACCCTATATTTTGATTAGTTCACCGTTTGGTAGGAAGTTACGCTTTCTAATCGATACAGGGGCATCGAACTCTTTTATCGATCCTAAATTTGTTCCGCTCCAGCAGAGAGAATCCTTAAGCACAAATACAGTCATTAAAACTGTATTAAAGGAAATTCAGGTCACCGAAAAGGTCGAATACCCAGCATTTTCCGAATTTAATTTAAAAGACACATTTATATTTTTACTCCTCAAATTTCACGAATATTTCGACGGACTAATAGGTCTTGACATCTTATCTACTATAAAAGCAAATATAGATCTTAAAATGTTAACTTTACAAACCCCTGCGGCAACTATTCCCATTCATATTGAACGAAATAGAGCTACGGATATATTTAATATTGAAGCCAGTTCGGGAATGATAGTACAGATACCAGTCGAATGTGAACAGGGACCATTTTTACTTGATTCCGTAGAGTTAGCAGATAATGTTTACATTCAACAAGGACTCTATACAGCTGATAATTACAACGCATGGATAGAAATGGTTAACTATTCTGATCAGGATCAGACGATTTGTTTAGAATTTCCATTATCCACAACCCAATTCATTCAAGAGAAATATGTAGAATTGAACTTTCATTGGTGCGACGAAGACCCCCCAACAGACATGAAAAACGACGCGAATTTTCACAAACGAGTCAATACGGACCACCTTTCTGACGATGAAACAGACCAACTTAAACACTTATGTTTGCAATTTCCCTTCCTTTTTCACGACCCGTCCGATAGATTAACATTCTCAAATACAAACAAACACAAAATAGAAACTACAGACGACATACCCCTGTATGCCAAACCCTTTAGATACTCCTACCAAGAACAAAAAGAGATCAATGACCAAATTCAAAATATGTTAGAACAAAACATAATTAGAGAAAGCCATTCACCTTGGAGCTCACCTGTTTGGTTGGTTCCGAAGAAATCCGAAACACGAGAACAAAAATGGAGATTAGTTATTGACTATAGAAAACTGAACGAAAAAACCGTTAAAGACAGGTATCCCATCCCTAATATTAACGAAGTACTTGATAAAATAGGTAGAGCTAGATATTTTTCGACTTTAGATTTGGCTAGTGGTTATCATCAAATACAAATGGAACCAAAAGATATTCCTAAAACAGCCTTCACGGCGTTGGACGGACACTACGAATTTATCAGAATGCCATTTGGTCTGACAAACGCCCCTGCAACATTCCAAAGGGTAATGAACAACGTTTTAGGTAACTTAAAAGGGAGATGTTGTTTAGTTTATCTTGACGACATAATAGTTTTTTCTGGTTCATTGCAACAACACATATCAGACTTAAAAGAAGTATTCACCAAAATAAGTAACGCCAAATTAAAGCTCCATTCACAGAAATCAAAATTTTTAAAGAAAGAGACAGAATTTTTAGGACACATTGTTACGGACCAAGGTATTAAACCAAATCCGGACAAGATTATCGCCATTAAGAAATTTCCCTTGCCTCGTTCTAAAAAACAAATTAAATCCTTTTTAGGTTTACTAGGCTATTACAGGAAGTTTATTAAAGATATGGCCAGAATAACCAAACCACTTACAGCCCAATTAAAAGGCAATCTAAAGTCTGTAACAATAGACCAGGAATATATTGATACATTTGAAAAATGCAAAACCCTTCTTTGCAATGATCCCCTACTACAATATCCCGACCTTTCTAAAAGATTTATCTTAACAACAGACGCAAGCAACGTTGCCCTTGGAGCGGTGCTATCACAAGGGCCCTTGGGTTCGGACAAGCCCGTCTGTTTTGCAAGTAGAACATTGTCCGATACAGAACGTAATTATGCCACTGTCGAAAAAGAAATGTTAGCAATAATATGGGCAGTTAAATACTTTCGCCCTTACTTGTTTGGAAGCAAATTCGTTATAGTAACGGATCATAAGCCACTTACATGGTTAATGAGTTTTAAGGAACCGACCTCCAAAATAGTTAGATGGAGAATACAATTATTAGAATATGATTACGAAATTTTGTATAAGAAAGGTTCTCAAAATTTGGTAGCGGACGCATTGAGCAGGGTAGAAATCGACATGAACATAAATGATAGTAACTCAATAACAGGGACGTATGGAGATACAGTCCACTCAGCAGACGAACACATGGATGATCACATCCATATCTCAGAAAAAACCCTTAAACGATTTTAACTACCAAGTAATATTGAAATATGGTGCTCCTATAGAATCTAAAACTGAAGTTATATTTAAACGAAAAACGAGACAAGTAATTTCTGAACTGTCTTTTACAGAAGAACGAATTACAGATATTTTAAAGAAAACCTTGAAGCCAAACAGGACTGTTGCAATTTTTGCACCCGACGATATTTTTCAACAAATACAAGAGAGTTATAAGAAATACTTTTCAAACAATAACATTTATAACATTTTAAGATGTACTATCTTCTTAACCGATTTACTAGAAACACAGGACCAAGAGTTTCAAATTAACAGCTATCACACAAATAATAATCATAGAGGTACGGACGAAACCGTTGCACACATGAAAAGACAATTCTATTTTCCAAATATGAAATCAAAAATTGCTCAGACTATAAATAATTGCGATGTCTGTCACACCTTGAAATATAACCGCCACCCCCCAAATATTAAATTCCAAGTAACCGAAACACCTACCATGCCCTTAGATATACTACACACCGACTTATATACTATAAACGGAAAATATGTTGTTACTGTCATTGACAAATTTTCTAAGTTTGCCCTTGGATACACAATCCCTACAAGAGACGCAATAAATATAGTGAACGCTATTAGGCGATTCATAGTAGCGAACGGCATACCTAGGAAAATTGTTTACGATCAAGGGGCTGAATACAATTCAAACCTTTTTAAGGATTTTTGCAAACAATATAATATAGAACGGCATGTCACGTCCTTTCAACAATCTTCTAGTAATGCCCCAGTCGAAAGACTACATTCTACACTCACTGAAGTGTATCGAATCATTCTGGAAGAAAAGAAAAAGAGAAAAGTACAGATAGACCACGAGGAGATTCTAACAGAAACTTTCATTACATATAACAACGCTATACACTCGGCTACTAAGCTAACTCCTTATGAACTGTTTTCGGGACGTACACATGTTTTCCAGCAAACCATTAAATTTGACGATGAGCATGACTATCTGCAAAAATTGAACGAATTCCAAAAGACAATATACCCTAAAGTATGTGAACTAGTTCAAAACAACAAGGTTCATAACATTGGAAAGTTAAATCAGGAAAGGAAAGACGCTATCCAGGTAGAAACAGAAGACGTAGTATTTCGTAAGGAAAATAGACGCAATAAGCTTACCCCTAGATTTTCAAAACAGACTGTAAATACTGATGAGGGCGTTACTTTTACTACAAACAAAAGACAAAAAATACATAAATCTAAAATTAAGACTCAATTAGGAAGCAAGTAGAGAATTCCAAATATAACCTGAATAATAACAAACATACATGGATACGATAAACAGAAAACTCAAATTGCTAAAGAAATAAATAATGTAAATAACAAGACTAAATTTTTGGAATGTACGATTAGAATAAACACTGATATAGATTTGACTATGTTACATTTGAATAAAACTGCAGAAACCTTATTAGTGCGAAACTAAAAATAATCCCAAGTTATATTAAAATACAAAAAAAAAACAAAAAAATCATGAAAAACCAAATCGAAATAAGAAAATGTTTACAATTTAATTTCCCTAAACGCAATTGAAATAATGATAAAATCTTCGCTATTAAAATACTTATGTTGACATTAGACATTTATCAGTTAACAAACTAATTCATTCCGTACCTATTAATAAGACACAATTATTGTTACACCAAACCGTATAACTTTATAGCGAGTAAGAACACACAAACATTGTAATTTAAGGAAGAATATAATAGAGTTCATCATGTAAATATGGAGAACTGCAAAAAGCTATCTAACCATGAGGACATCGCCAACATCATGACCCCAGAGCTACCGAACTTACTCAACAATCTGTCACAAGCTGGTTTCAATTGCGACAAGCTGATTATGAAGGACTAAATGACAATCTTCATCCCGGCCACTTCACCCGTCATACACGATCAGGCCATTCCTTCGCTATGGCCCTCTCTTCAGTCTTGGGGGGAGGAGTTACCACTACACCTTCAACACTGCCCCGAAACCGTCCAGATTCCACAGAATGACAACGGCATCAAGGGCCACAACAACAACAGCTCAGCAGTCCACATATACAAATTACCACATATTGTGAAATAAGCACATACACATGTTTACACACACACTTTGAGCGCACATGGTCTCGAAAATTCTAGAAACAGATTGCAACATAATAATAATGTTGCATCAGCCTCTAATTGTGCGTTGATTGGTCAGCTTACATTTGTAGCTTTGGAAGGACCGTTACAGCGAGGCGTTGTAGCCGATGCCTAGCGCAGTTTCGGCGTCAAGCAAAGAAGTTTTTGCGACGCATTATTAGTTGCATTTTGATCGTGGTTAGACACACACTTAAAACGGAGCGTTAACTCTAAATGTAATTTTTGAACAAAAAATAAGAAGTCAAACAAAAACATTGTTACTAAATCTCTCTTAAGAAATAAAACATACATAAAAATAATTAAAACAATTGACTACGTGGAGGTACGTCCCATTTATAACTCGCGCAGTCGACGGCGCAGCGACCGCAGTCGCTGCAAATGACAAAGTGCTGCAGACTGCAGAATGAGAAACTACAAACAGCGTGAAGGAAAGAGTCAGAGAGAGAGAGGAGAGAGAGAGAGAGGAAAATGGAGAGAGGGAGCGTGACCAGACGAAGCCACAGAGCGGAAACTCTTTGGGACCGCAGAGAACGCTGAGTTGTGGGCGACAGGAGACAACAACAACAATAGCAAGAACAACTAAGTTAACTTGCAGTCATGCACTACTTGAGAATACCCTGTAAATGTAAGGGTATTTACTCAACAAGTCTTCTTCCCTCAAAACTGTGAGAAACATTTGTTTATCACAGATAAATAGAGTCAATGTCGGCAAGTCTGTATGTTTCACCTTATTATTATCATTATCTTATTACAGGGTATTAAAGGGAATACCATGGAAACAAGCGACTGGTAGACCCCCCATCGCGTCGGATCGCTTGACTTTCTCGCGGCCTCGCCTGGCGTCATATTTTTATTCCATTTCTCTTACACATTTCACATTTCTCTCTCACTCTCTCTCTCTCTTCTCTGTTGTGCTGCTTCTCATTTTTCGGTATTGTTATGCACAAAAATATTTTGGCGAACAAGGCGACAACAGCGAAAAATGTCGGATGGAAACTTTTGAGCGGAAAACTTTGCTAATTACACGCAAAATGTTTGGTTTTCCCAGGGAGACACAGAGACAGAGAGAGAGAGATAGAGAGAAAGGGAGAGGGGGGAACTGCAGCGAACGCCGCGAGATTGCAAGCTTCGAAAAATTCCCCGTTGTTTGCCATAATTAATTTCTGACAACCCCAGCGGACTGCTCTCTAGGCATCTCATCCATGAGAAGGATTAACCGAGTATTACTGAGATTCAAGCATCGATATTTTAACTAGCAAGTTAACTATTTTTACGATTATATTCTGAATCGTACTGGACTTTATTCCTCTCTCTTTCCTGCACCCGCTTCAATTCCAAATCAGTGAGATAAGTTCGTAAATCTGTTTTATAATCAATTGAAGGAATTTATTTGGCCATAGCAATCAATGGGTGTGCAAACAAACCACAAACGGAATTACAGAAGCAGAAACAGGAAGAAAGAGAGGGATAGATGAAGAGAAACAGAAAGAGAGAGAGAGAGAGAAGGCCTGAGAGAAACTAATACGACTTGCCATAAACATTAATTAAACTTGCAATGCAATAAGAACGTATAATAAAAGCTCGATATCCCAGCATAAACACTTGAGCAAATTATGGCGTACTTACAACTTGCCACAGATAACGGTAAACATACACGTACAAGTGTGAGGGTGTGTGTGTGCATATGCGCAAAGTCGCCATAACGAGACACTGCTTCTTGTGGCATTACAGACGTGTAGCAACAGCAAACAAGGCACAGTGTGGCAAGGCTATGTTCTGAAATTTAAATCCCATGAAAGAAAAATACAAATAACTATAAAATATGTAATACATATATAATACAAAATTAATAAATAAATAATAAAAAAGTAAATAAGAAACAAATATGAAATGAATATAAAAAAATAAGAAATAAATAAATAATAATGAAATGACCACAAGTCTATCTTTCTTATATGATATCACAATTCAGATTAATTTCATTTCATTTTCTATTTTATCAGAAATATTTATGGCAAGCACGAAAGTGTGCTCGACAGTGGTGCACCCACCTAACCACATCTATTTCTATGTGTTGCATACGAGTACTTTGGATTGCGGTTTGCAAATCAGCAACTATAAAAATTATTTTATAAATAACTTGTTAATTTGCCGATCATAACAAAATTTTCAAAAAACAATCTGAATTTAACAGCTTTTATCTTAACCAAAAATGAACTGAGCTGCATTAAAATTACACTTGGGATTGAGTTGTAGTCGATTTACGGGACCAGAAAGGGGCGTGGCTAAAATCTAAAACAAACTGCGCAGAATACAGAACACATATGGACAGCAAATTTGTTAGCTATCATACTTAATGAGATCTAGCTTCTTATACGGACGGGCTTCTACCATATGGGTAACTGGAGTTCAATCTCAATTATCCACTGCGCCCCACTGTGCCACGGGGGCTGGGTGCGCATTAAAAATCAGTAAAAAGAAATCAACAGACATTAAAAGCGACGACGACGAAGAAGGCGTTAAGGATGATGACGCCAGCGTCGCGTCGTGTCGTGGCAAGTTGCCAGCGCTGCTGCCGAAGGGATAAGACAAGGTGTCGGCACTAAGTCGAGTCGAGTCGAATGATGCCGGCACGGGGTGCGGTGTGGCATAAAAATAAACACAACTTGAGGCAACAAGAAGGTAAAGATACACTGACAAACACACACACACACACACCCACCTGTGTGAGCACTCGAAACTGTCAATTATGCAATGTTACACAATGTTTATTATAATTTTTATGTAGCCCAACGTAATTACATGTCTTGCGCTAATATTTATTAAGCTGGTAATAAGCGCAAAGGTGTCGTACACTTTTATGATTTTATTAATGAGACATCTATTCCCCAGTTGCTCCTGCTGTGCCAACCTCTGTCTTCAGCAAGGAGCGCCAGCTCGTTCTCACATGTCCAATTAACGGCAACGCGACGTTCTATCACGTAAGCTGGCCGACAAAAAGGGGCAGAGGAGTAGTGGAGGGCCAACTTGAAGATATCAACACACAAACACACACGTAGACAGATACACACACGTGCATCGACTTGGAGCTACAAACTTTCGACTCAATTAACATGTTGCCGGGACTCGCTACAGCAACAACTTCAACTCGAACTACAACTAGTCCTGCCTTGCCCTGGGTCACGTAGTCGAGGTCAGATAAACGAAAACACTGCAGTGTGGACTCTGCAACTCTCTACAATTTCCCAGGGCAGGGCCCGAGGTGCTGCGACTGGTTGAGCTAACTTATTCCATATTATCTTTTAATTGGCTGACATGTGTCAGCGGCTTTTGTCAACTTAGCTGTGCATCTGCTATTGAATCGGTTGCTATTGATTCTGATGTGATTATGAGCGCGGTTTGTTATATATGCCAGGAAGTGAGGTAAGCGATTCGAATACGGGATATTGTGAGATATAGTTAAGGTGAGCTATAGGTCTGGTGTTGTATTGAAGGCTTTACTAAGCATATGTATATGGTATGTATGGTTTTGTAATGCATGGTATGGTATAATATGGTATGGTATGGTATGGTATGGTATGGTAGACTATGATATGGTATGGTAGGGTTTGGTATGGTATTGTATGGTATGGTAGAGTATGGTATGATAGAGTATGGCAAAGTATGGTATGATATAGCATGGTATGGTATATTATGGTATGGTATGGCATGGTATGATATGGTATGATTAGCGTGATATGGTATGGTATGGTGTGGTATGGTAGGGTATGGTATGGTATGGTATGGTATGGTATGGTATGGTATGGTATGGTATGGTATGGTATGGTATGGTATGGTATGGTATGGTATGGTATGGTATGGTATGGTATGGTATGGTATGGTATGGTATGGTATGGTATGGTATGGTATGGTATGGTATGGTATGGTATGGTATGGTATGGTATGGTATGGTATGGTATGGTATGGTATGGTATGGTATGGTATGGTATGGTATGGTATGGTATGGTATGGTATGGTATGGTATGGTATGGTATGGTATGGTATGGTATGGTATGGTATGGTATGGTATGGTATGGTATGGTATGGTATGGTATGGTATGGTATGGTATGGTATGGTATGGTATGGTATGGTATGGTATGGTATGGTATGGTATGGTATGGTATGGTATGGTATGGTATGGTATGGTATGGTATGGGTTGGTATGGTATGGTATGGTATGGTATGGTATGGTATGGTATGGTATGGTATGGTATGATATGGCATAGTATAGTATGATTAGCATGATATGGTATGGTATGACATGACATGGTATGGTAGGATACGGCATGGTATGATATGGCATGGTATGATATGGCATGGTATAATATGGTATGGTATGGTATATTATGGTATGGTATGGTATGGTGTGATATGGTATATTTATATATATGATGTGGTATGGTATGGTATGATAGAGTATGGCAAAGTATGGTATGATATAGCATGGTATGGTATATTATGGTATGGTATGGCATGGTATGATATGGTATGATTAGCGTGATATGGTATGGTATGGTGTGGTATGGTAGGGTATGGTATGGTATGGTATGGTATGGTATGGTATGGTATGGTATGGTATGGTATGGTATGGTATGGGTTGGTATGGTATGGTATGGTATGGTATGGTATGGTATGGTATGGTATGGTATGATATGGCATAGTATAGTATGATTAGCATGATATGGTATGGTATGACATGGCATGGTATGATATGATACGGCATGGTATGATATGGCATGGTATTATATGGTATGGTATGGTATATTATGGTATGGTATGGTATGGTGTGATATGGTATATATATATATATATGATGTGGTATGGTATAATTATAATGCCATAGAAGACTATATTGTATGGTAATATAGAGTCCGATTAAACGAAGGTAAGTGGTTTGCAGTGGAGTGGATATGATACGTCATTACAGTTTATTCTGGTAAGCTAATAGGGAAAATACACCTACAACATCGTAGGGTTCATTGTAGATTGATGACTAACTGTGGGTATCAAATAAAATACAATATTATTTAGAAGTTCAACAAAAATTCTGCCATGGAAATAGAAAGTCTGGCCAGCGATTCCTTGATATCTTCTTCTTTCGTCTTATTTCCTTCCCCCTGCAGTCGAGATAAAATAGAAGGCTTCTTTCATTAAAGAGATCTGGTCCCGGTGCTGTCACATCGTTTCGCATTTGTTTATAAACTTAATTTCATGCTTATTATTTTCGAGTGTTCCCCATTCTCCCCGGGGGCACGCATAGCACAGCGTATGATGACGATGATGAGGCAATGAGCATGATAATTATAATGATGATGACGTTGATGGGGAGTTATCTGCTAGGAGCGAAATAAAGCAACAGCCAGGCACATTGCGTATACGCAGTGGGGGCAGCAGCTGTCAGTCACAGCGCAGTCAGAGTGCGGCTTTAAGTTCTAAACTTAATTCCATCCAGAATCTGCCATAAATTGTGCGACCTATGCACAGCAGCTGGCCATGTCCTTGAACTTCGCTGACTGTGGCAGCCTGGTTGCATTTCCAATTGTGCAAATTATGCGACTCGAGAGCCGTCAAAAAGTTTTCTCAGTTACACCGTTTGTCACCCTCCAGCCCACTACTCTCCTTGTCATTATTCAAAAGCAGGCCTAAACTTGCGGGCACCCGGTGGCAAGTCAATGTCCTGTCGAGACGCGGCGTGCATGTGCTCGAGTGTCTAACTGCCGGCAGCCTGACTGAGACTGAGGACTGCATAACTGAGGAGAGTACAAGAGAAGGGGATGACCCGAGTACTTTTGACTGGCAACTTCCTGCTGTTGCCACTCGACGCGACTTTCTATAGTTTGTTCCAGGCCGAGGCTTGTTTACACACGTCTACTAGTTCCTGCAACTTACATGGCTGCAGAGACACACATACATACACATATACATACATATGTATACATATATATACAGTTGTATATATGTATTTTTTACTTTTTTTAATGGCGCTCTTGAGCGACTTTCGTCGCTTCGCTTTAAACGATATTATAGCGACTTTTTATAGACATATAAATATCATCGTTAAGTTCGCCATGAAAAAAGGACGAAATAGCAAGCAACTAGCGTGCATGTAAGGGTGTGTGTATGCGTGTGTGTGTGTTGCCATAATGATCGCCCTGCCCAGATAGCGCTAGTCCCTGGCGAGGATTACTCTTACGTACTTAGTGCAGCGCAAACAAATTACTGTTAATTAAACTCGAAATTGTTGTGCGGCGCACTTAAAAGCACTTTTGTGTTAGCTCTACATGTGTGTTGTGTGTGTGCGGGTGTGTGATGTGTGTGTGTGTGATAAGGGAAGCCCCAACGAAGCGTACATAAAACTGACGAGATTGCTTGGTTTAGTGGCCAAGGGGCTGCTTCCCCTTGTCCCCTTGTCCACTAATTAGCTAGATATCACTAGCGGCTACTCCACACTGACATTGAGAGTATAGCTATGACAGAGTCAGCGAAAATTAATAACTAAACAATTAGTTGGTAAAAGAGAGAACTAACACTGTTAACTCACTTCGTTAAAAGACCTGACATTTCTGAAGAACTCAATGAACAGTAAAAACCTGAATAGTTGTGCTACTTTTAAAGAGAGAAGAAGAACAAGAGTCATGTGATACACAATACAAGAGTAAATATGTACAATATGATAGTCATATGATGTGCCATACAACAGTAAATGTTGTATATACTACTTGTGCATTTGCCGACTGAGCAAACTGGGAAATCATTTCGATTAGAAGAAGGATTCGCTGCATTATTCCTGCCCATATAATACGCTGGAATACGTGTACATCGTACTGCATGCCACACACACATTCATACACGGTCGAGAGACCTCATCGTAAGTCATAATTATCATATTCCTATGCCCAACACGCTCTGACATACGCCGCAGCTGCAACAGCACACGTGATTAGTGTCCTTTTGTTACCGTTGGAAAATGAGGAAAAATTGCAGAAAACGCGCCTCAATAGATTTGCCAATGCGGCCTCATTGCAGTTGCTCTTCTTCTGCCGTTTTGCAGTTGGCACGTGCTGCAAGTGAGGCAAATCAGGGCAAGAGATTCCACTGGGAATGTTTCGCATTGCGAATTGTTAAAGATACTCTATATAGAATGTCTAAATTCGACTTGTCGAGGGCTTGTTACACATGCAAATTTTAATTGTGTCTTCGCCGATTGTTCCTTTACTAATTATATTGTATGTGTACAGCAGAGCCACTTTACATTGTTTAAGTATTTGTTGAAATTTTAAGGATCTTCGAATTCTGTATATCAACAATTGTTTTATAGAAATCTATACATTTTACAGACTGTATATTTTTTTTTTTTTTTTAATATTAAGTAGAAGCGATGAATCCATACAAAACAATAACAGTAATATAACAGCGCAATCACACAAATAAATAACAGTACCAAACCTCACACCAAGCGTGTGAGGACTTGCAACTATGTCTCATTCTTCGAGGGGTCTTTAGGGTTGTCCAATTGTTTTGGCAAACCCTTTCTTTTTACTCTTCTTAGAGGCCTGGCAGGGAGTAAGCCTGTATATGTAAAACCAATACCATATTATCAATTGAAGTTGATGAATTTATTTCAAACGACAAGTTCTCTTCATTGGCCTTCAACTTTGGAAGTTTGTACTTTATTAAACCCTACTTTATTAACCTGCATTCTCGTTACAACCTTTTATTATAATAACTAGAAAAGTATCAAAGACCGATCTGCAATATCAATTGCCAGGGTTATTTGTTGCAATTAGGGTGTTAGAATTGTGTTTGAACGTCGTGCGATGACCCCGGACCGAGATAGAATTTTCAATTTTCATTCTTTGCTCTCCTGGTCCCTCTCACCCGAGGGGAAACTATGCAAATGTCTGCATTAACACGTTGCCTCATCTAACATGCCATTAGTCAAAAACAACAACAACAAAAGCAGAGCTGGAAAACTCGAAAAGCTGTAAAAAAAAGGGGAACAAGGAAATCAAATAGTTTACCTTCCATTAATTACCGCCAGGGGGCAGTTTGTGTTTGCCTTTGTGCGTGCAAGTGTGTGTGTGTGGTGGGTAGAGGGGGTGTAGTAGTAAGGGGTTTGCCAGCATGATGACTAAACTTTGGAGCGTACCGAAACTTTACCTGCCGTAACACACACACACGCTCACACACACACACACACACACACACACTCACCGAGGTGAGTCGAGTTTGGGGCTTATGCGTCAGCCGCAAAGTATGCAGCAAATATTTAGATATGCCTACAAGAGCGCACCTTCGCCTCCTCTCTCAGCGCCAGCCACGCCCACTACGGGCAAAACTAGTGTGCTATGTGAGAAGCACCGAGAAAGGCAGCTGGGCCAACGTCGCCGCATTAGTTAAAAGCGTTTCTGGGGGCCACTTTGGAGCGCTTAATTAACACTTTATTAGCTTAGCTCCGACGAAGGGCTTAACCTGGCTTACGTCCCCCGGCCGCAACTTGATATGCAGAGCACTAGCCCCTGTGCATGTGTGCGTGTGTGTATGCGTGTGTGATTTGCGGTAAATATGCGAAGCAACCACAAAAATCTGTAACAAAAATGCTTAAAGGCTGGAAAAACTATTTGGTTAGTCCGGCAAGGGAGGAGGGGAAGAGAGGAAGCCCGGTCCTTTTGCGGCCTTTATCGACGCATTCGTAATTAGATTCCGGTTGCGGCATTTGCATTTGACTTGATTCCGAACTGGGAAATGTGAACTGAAGCGATCAAAATCATCTAATTTAATTAGACTAATTTAATGTGCACTGCCTCGTTGAGCCTAGGGAAGGGAGGAGGAAAGAGAGGAGGAAACTACTGCAACACAAAACTAAACAGACACTGGAAAAATGTTGAGTTCATTTTCATTCATTTTGTTTGGAACATTTCACAAGGTTCCTGATTCAAAAAAGGAGATTAAAGGGTGGGAAGGAGACTCTGCCCGAGGCTCAAGGTGCGCACGTTGTTAATATGCTAAAGAGGCAAATGAACATGAAATTTAATGTCTCAACTTGGGTGTCGCAACTTAAAGTCGGCTCGACTGGCTCGACTGGGCTGGACTCGAGAAATTGAATGCGATGTTCGCACAAGGGCGAATGGCCGTGTAAAGCGAGGCAACATAAACTTATCTTAATTGAATTATCAAAAATTATGCGGCACACTTAAGACGAAGACGCACAAGAAGGAGGGACAGAAGGAGCAGGAGAAGGTGGAGGAGGAGGAGCAGGACGAAAACTGTTGCTTGGCCTGCTTCGAATATGCCCACAACAAAGCACACGCAATGGAGCAGCGCTAGAGAAGGGGGAGAGTGAGGTCTGGGGCGAGACTTCACCTGGTAGCAGCTAAGCCATCAAGCGTCTCCATCAAGCAGCTACATTTTGTGGCATTTAACTTTTTAAACGTCGAGTGGGAGTGGCAAGAAGAGGGCAGTGGGAGGCAGATGGGCTGGGTACAACTTCTATCGTCAGTCGCTTGAGAACTAATGAAGACGCTTGTTGATAATTTATGGCCCCACAGCACGCAACTTTGTGCGTCATGGAGGAAGCAGCGCAGCAGTGGGAGAGAGCGAACGAGAATGGAAGAGAGATAGAGATAGTGTCAGAGAGGGGGTGAAGCCAAAGACTCTTCTAGGGCAGCGATTAATACAGACTGTTGCATAATTAGCATAGTCTCTTCAACTGTCTGTCGCCCGGGCCTGAGCACCCCGGCACTGCAGCGCCATCTAGCGTTGGCAACTGCACAATGAAAATGGCATGTAAGCGGCATATTTAACTCGTAGTAACTCGTTAATTGGACGCGTTGTCGCATCGACCAGGTCGTAAATCATTTGCCATCTACTTCGCCAACTGATTAATGATTGTTTTCGAGCATAAAAAGGGAGCAGCGAAGTGTGACTGCGCTGTGAAGCGGGTGAGGGGTGCAACAATTAGAAGTAGAATCATATAATACTAATTGTAAGTACTTGAATACTTGTAAGTATTGTAGGGGTATAATGTGTATCCCACTCCTTAGTATTGTAAAACGCAAACTCACAAATTAGTCTCTCGCTTCGTTTATTTGTACTCGACGTTTTCAGCATTATCATTTGACTGACTCTCTCTCCGTTTGCGATCTGCCTCTACGCATGTTGCTAGAGAGCTGATGTTGCGAGACAGAAGGAATGCCACCCGAAAGCGAACAATGACTTAAGCATAATGATTATATACAATGTTGATATGCCAAACTTATTTACAATGTGTATGCATACTATCTACTTACCCTCTAGCCTACTACAGTATATAACCATATCTTTGAAGTGGAAACTCATACATAAAAAAACTATTCAATTTGTAAATTAATTTACTGATAGCATTACCTATATTCTCTATAACCTATCATATATATGGCAGGGATCTGGCAACGCCGAGTCAAATGACCTAAGTAACAGTCGACGGTCTGGCAACCACGTAGATGTAGAAGAAGAAGCGCAGAGAGTTCTCGTTGACGACGCGAATAGAGAATACGTAAAAGAACAAGACTGACGCTGAATCAATCAATAAACAACGATCATATTATTGAATAAAAGAGATAAACAACGGCGACTTAAAGACTTAACTGAGGAACTAACTAATTTTAGGACACCTTCATTGAAATATAACGAAATAAACACATTTAATTTAATAACAAAACCAGAAAGAAAGGCTTCCTACGACATGCCGAAGGTTCTATACGCTCCGATTGTTTCAATACTACAATAGTTATATATGATGGTGCAGAATTTATGGTATTGTGTATATTCAATATTATGTCTCACTTTGTTGGCACTGATAATTTCAGTTATTTTTAGAATCAGAACAGGTCTTCATACAAAATCCTGCAGTCCGACCGATTGTTCCTATAGCAGCTGTATGTTATAGTGGTCAGATTCTTATGAACTTTTATATGCATATTAAATATATAGAAAAATCTAGTAAATTTGGTTACGATATCTTAACAAATAACAAAATAAGATATATCGCTTCGATCCGGCGATTGGGTAGCAACAGACAAGGACAAGTTCGATTCCTCTGCTGATGCTGGTTCAGAATATATATACCTAATGGGGTCGGAGATGTCTCAAACTCCTGGCCAAAGTTAATATACCCCCAAGGGTATAACAATCGTGTTTTAACACAACAACTGTGACTTGAAATTTAAATAAACAGTTTTACTTAAGTCACACATACATATATACTATATGTGTCGGATATGTGTTATTTTATTCGCAATGAATCGCTCCAGAATTGTTTCACATTTACACTCCTCATGAATTACCATAAACCATTCGGTTTTTGTCCCACTTTTTCCCTAAAGAGGATGGACAGGTAATTAATACAAACAGTAGTTCATCTGCAGTCTATAAATGTGTAAGTATGTGTGTTGTTTTGTGCTATTTTGTTTACACAATATTGAAAACTTTTTAAACGTCACGCGCACTCGCCGTAAACTGTACGGCATAAGGGAATATTCAATTTCGCTCAACTCCGAAAATAAACAAACAGAAAGAGCAGAATAAAAATGATTTGGGGTCAAAAACTCTTTAACTGTGGGCCAGGAAGGTGGAGGGGCCTTCCACCTCGACTGCTTTTTATAGATTTTGCGGTCAAAATTAGTTTGAGCTGCAAACGAAAAGGCAACGACGATAAACATCGTGGCATAGTTTTTGGCTTTACTGTTTTTATTTCTCATCCCTGGCCGGGGAAAGTTGGGCATAAATCAAATGAGGCGTGGCAGCAGCTCCGCCTCCCGACACACAGTTATGAAGGAAAATCGATTGAACTCGCCCCCCGTCGCACTCGAAGCACTTGATATTGTTTCAAGTGTCGAATTTTCCCTTTAAATTGTTGTATGTTAAAGAGAAGGGTTTTAGAGCAGCGCAATACTTTAACAATAATATACTTATAACCTCTTATACCCTCAGGGGTATAAAATTAATAATTAAGAATATGTATTATGTATATATATATTATTTATGGATAAGAAACCCAGACGAACTCTATTTCAAGCAGAGATAATATTCTAATTTAAAGAGTTTCTCTCGATAATATTATGCGATTCGTACCCAGCCAAATTACATTAAAGACACTGAATAATTTTCGGATATATTTAAGTATTGGTCAGGATCGGTGCATCCCTTCCAACAGCTGCACTCTTATTAGCGCTGCTTATTTTTATTTATATAATTATATAAAAAAACAATTATAAGTTTTACTTTTGTATTAACCTAAAATCCTTGAAAGTCTAAAAAAAATATGAAACTAATTTGTGTTCCAATACTTTTCCTTTACCTGTTACAGAACGTGGAAGGAACTGATGCCTCAGACGAATAAAACGAGGTAAGAAGAAATAGAAGTGAATCGACTCCGATTAGACATGGTTTCGAAGGACCAATTTATAAAGTTCCTTTTAATTGAAGACGTGTCCACCGCAGATTATATTAAATAAATGTTTAAAAATATTCGGACACCTTTTGTGAAGAATTAAATAATGTTATCGCGGAACTCACTGCTAATATTTCCACAACTTTTTTCACCAAATTCGATAAGTTCGCTATTCCAAGTGAAGACCACCAATACAAACTTACCAAATTGGGTGATTTCTCGGGAAGTTCAGGTATAAAAGATTTTTAAATATAAAGTTCTCAACTTATGATCGTGACAAAGACAAATCTAAATCCAACTGTGCTGAATATTGTGTCTTTCTGCCAGCTTAAAATTCTTCAATATGGTAACATTCTTTACAGCAATTTGAACGAAATGTTCTTTGAGTATGAAGTGAAAGACTGGAAAGATAGTCAATGGAAAGAAGGTAATGCTCTCAAAGAAATAAAGATGATCTTTCGCCCCACTGCTGTTTCCAAATAAATTTCAAATTTTGTTTGATATATTCAGCTTTGAATATTTTTAAATATCTTTTTTCCTAACATTAGAATCACTAAAAGTATATATTGTAATTTAGTAATATTGTCATTCTTCACGATATCCCAACTGAACTACCCAATCTGCCTTTTTTATTGGTCTATTAAGGAATATCGTTAAGCCCAAATTTGAGTTCTTCATAAAGATATAGAATAGCACAACTTTCCCCATTCATTGTATTTGTGTTCGAAATTCTTGTTGCTCTTTTGCCTAAAAGGGCGAGGGCTGCCAAAAAAGTTATAATTTGGCTGCTTAACCGACCGATCCGGGAAGGAGGATGCTAATCCCGAGAACGGCAGCTCTGGCACGTAGTTTGAGAAAAGTGTTGCATTCTCGTCAATGTAAATCTGAATTATGTCAGCAGTCAGCAAGGGTTATGTACTGTTATTCAGTCGATTTCCATGCTTAAACAAACATCAAATCAAAATGAATCAAGTTGCGTTGCACAAGTTTATCAACAAATTTTACAGACCACGTTGAAGCTCAGCTCCTTCAATCCAGAATTTCGGCCTCGAATTGAGTTTCCCGCCAGCAAATCCATTAGCACCTACAGCTGAAGATATATGGTGATAAGGGAGGGGGCAGGGGGTAAGTTCAAAGGGCAACAACGCGATTTCTTTGCGCATTGTTTTTGCTTGGTCACTTTCCTATTGAAGTTTCACTCGCCTGTTTCGGTGCGGGAAGTTGCTGCTAAAATAATCACCGCGCTAAATGCAATGACCCGACCTTATGCCAAGTGCCACACCCACTTCCCTGACACCTACCGCCCTCCCCCTCTTCGCATCGCTTAGCTAGAGTGCAGTGCAGTCTGTGCGCTTTACTAGTTTCTATCGCAAAATCTTGCGTCTTGGAAGTTTGTTGCTGTCCCTGCCCCCCTCCCTCCCTTGCCCTGCCACACTTACCTCAACTTTGCCCTGCGGCGCTTTGCGGTATTTCGTGTACGTGCTTTTCATACCAAAAAACGCAAGATTCGTGCAAAATTTACCTCAAATGCTGAACTCACTTGGTGGTGCTGACGAAAGGGCGAGGGAGTGTAGTGGCGGCGAGGGAGGGGTGCCCTCTGCAGACTGCACGCACTTCATGGCGCTTGGTTTTTAGTTGAACATCATTAAGTATTTCTAAATGAGCGCCGCTTTGAAATTAAAATTAGATTTTTTCGCTAGAGCAGCTGCTGCTCTTGAATTTAATTTGAAAAAAGTAAAAGAGGACGGTGGAACGAGGAAGGGGAGGGGGGGAGGGTAAGCTGCAGGCAGTATTTAAAATCGTTAGCGGACTCTCGGGATCTCTGCCATGTGGCACATAATTAAGTGGATTATGCATGTGCATATGTGCAGCAAGAGGCGCTTGTAATGAGCGATGGCACTGGGTTAGAGAGAGAGTTGAGGGCAGGGGGGTATAGCGTGGTCTACTGCGATGTTTGGCCTAGTGCCGAAGACTTTGGCGAAAACTTTTGCGCTACTCACCTACAGCAGCAGCGAGGGCAACAACAAAATGTAACGTAATTTATTTCAAGTGGCTGCGCACGAGACAGAGAAGGCATGCGAATGGGTGTGTGCGAGTGTGTGAGTGTATATGTGTTTGTGTGCGCGACTCTTGACCAGCATTTCATGTTGTGGCATTTTAATTTCATGGCACACTTTGAGGCATCAACATAATTTCGTATGCACCTCATGAGTTTGCCTGCAAGAAGAGCAAGAGGGGGAAAGAGAGAGAGAGAGAGCAAACGAGGGAAAGGGAGAGAGATATTTGAAAGAAAGAGCAAGAGAGAGTGGGAAAGAGTGCTCCGTTTCGCTCTGCTTCTGACATCTCTTTGATTTGCGTTGCCCACTTTTTGGGGCATGCTACGTGAGCTTCCACATCTGTATTCGCTGCTTAGGCCCGCGGCTAATTTAACAAATTTCATAAATAGCAAAAGTTGTTCTAGGCCCCGACTGGCAAAAGTATTAGGTGACAAACGAATAAACTGAATATTTGATTAGGTCTACTTAACCTAACCTAAAAAAAAGAAAGAAAGTTGTGGGAGTTTTTCAATAATTTCAATATTTAATTAAAAATTAATTGGAACGGGCGAGCATTATTCACAGTTGCGCAATTAATTTCAATGCGCACACTTCAGTGCACACCAATAAACAGAGGCTGATGAAAAGGGAGAGAGAGAGAGAGAGGGAGCACATCAATAATGCAGAGGTCCATTTGCAGGCAAAATGAAATTGATTTCAAATCGTATCTAGTTCGATACGAATCCCAAGCAGAATCGCGTTCAGCTGGAAAATTTGCAATTAATTAATAACGAAAACGGAAATTGATAATATGTAGGCAAAAGAAAAGCGTAATAGTCAGTGGGAAAGAGAGAGAGAGAGACAACAAGAGAGAAACAAATTCAGTGTAATTTGAAGAGTTCTCAAAATAACATTTCATGCTTGAGAACTTCATAAACATTGTTATGGCATCATTATCATCGTATGTCGGGGGATTATTAATGACTTTTCGACCGCTCAATAGCTTTATTAACCTTTGAGTTTGACAAATTCATCGCCAGAAAACCGCTAGAAACCTTCATTGTCCTCATTCCCGGCATAGACCGCATCAATAAATAATATTCTCTGCGAATGGGGGCGTGTGTGTTACGCCCATTGCGGGACGTACACCTCGCGTACACCTTCATATTTATTTTGCCGTGCATTTTCATGAATTACGTCGTTTAGTTGCGACCTTTGACGGGTTTGTTACACGTTTTTACCCTTGTAATTTCAACTTCTTGCTTGTCCATGCGGTCCGTTCCGTTTGCGTGTGTGCGTGATGAGTTTATTAATTTACTCACCAACCTACACTGCCTCCCGCTTCCGCTCTGTTTCCCTCTCTCTCTCTATCTGCAGGTCTACTGCACCCCCACCCTTAGACTGTTGTTGTCATCCCTTCCTTTGTTCGCATTCAATTAGGGCCTTTTTTAGAGCAAAGCATTTATGAAAATTAAAAAGGAGCCCAAAATGAGTGACAATTTGTATAATTACTGCGACTCGCTGGAGGGAGAGGAGCCAGAAACAAGAAAATTATAACTAAACCGAATGTTAAAGACACAACGGGGCGTATGCGTTATGCTTTAGTGTTTACTGTAGCGTGGCAAGCTCTTTAAATGGGGATTATTTGGCTGCAGTTTCGTGCTCCGTGGGATTTATTGCAGCAAACACCGCAAAGCTTTAAGCAGCGCGAGCTGCGGGCAACGCGTGTTGCATACTTTTAGGCTGTTGCACTTTGTGCATCAGATAAGGTGCCGCCTAATGGTCTTTGCTGTGCGTGCGAGTGTATTAGTTCTGCAACACTCCACACTCCGTGTGTGTGTGTGTGTGTGAGTGTGTGTGTGTGTGCGTGCCACAGCAAACGGAAGTTATTTCAGACGTTTTTATGCCCTTTGTTTTGGCTTCTGTTTTGTAACCCTTTTTGGTCACTTTGTTGTTGCTGCCGTCGCGCCTCTGTGTGTGTGTGTGTGCGTGTGCACCAGCCAAACTAACGGCATTTCGTGTACCATTCATTTCATTCAGCTGATAATCGTTTAGAGCTCCCTGTCCCTGACAGACACATTCACCAAACGCAGTGGCTCGCAGCACAGTTCGGCATTCGCCGCTCGCCGTTCGCCGTTCGCCGCTCGCCAAAGTGTGGCTAAACACCGGAAACGGAAGTGAAAGCGCAGTTTTTGTGTGTGTTGTGCCCTGTTCTGCTCTTACACTGAAGTAACGACCCCGACGACAACGACCAAATTATATTTATGTACGCTGGCGTTCAAAGTCTTTCATTTCTATTTGCCGCCTTCTCTTCTCACTTCTTTCTGCTCTTCCACTTTCCCGTCTTCTGTGTAGCTATTGATTGTAAACTTGAATTGAATTCATCGAAGACTTTTCGTTGCTTTAAAACAAAATTAAAAAAGTGTTCGCTGTAGTACTTAGAAACTTGTTTAGTCAACTAAATAAGTATCGTTAAGGGTTCCCTGTTAAAGAAAAAACGAGGAAGAAACGCTTTCTTTGTATGTTGCATATTATATACCCTTGCAGGTTCTTATATTCTGCGATCGTTCTAATACTATTTATAAATAATGGGTGAATATTATGTATGTCAAACTTTCACTGGCACTGCTAAGTTAAGTTAATTCCAAAATAAGAACAGATCGTTAGAGAAAAACCAGCCTTTTCGCCGATTGTTCCCATGGCAGCTATATGCTATAGTGGTCAGATTCTTATGAAATTTCATATGCATATTATATATAACAAAACTCGACCGATATTTTGTATGACATCTATACGATATATCGGTTCGATCCGGCTTGTTCCAACATATATACAACGTGCAGTAATAAGAAGTATTTGTGCCAAGTTTCATTATGATAGCTTCAAGACTGAGAGACTATTTTGCGTTGCAACAAACGGACAGACGGACACACGGACAGACGAACACACGGACAGATGTGTCCAAAAAACGGACTGGCGGACAGACGCACAGAACAAATTCGATTCCTCTGCTGACGCTGATTCAGAATGTATATACATTATAGAGTCGAAGATGTCTCCCAATGTGGGAGAATATACCCTCTGAATGAATGAATATACTCTCTGCAAGAGTATAAATACTAAGCTCGCCTAGTGTAACACTTTTTTGGACCACATTCTTTAACAAGTACGGAACAATTTGGTCTTGTTTTCTTTTCTTTTTTTACTTCATTGAAAGAAAAGGTTTTATTTTCGTCGATTGAAAACAAATTATGTTTCGCCGTTTAATATTAAAATACTTTTAGAAGTTACGACGCAAAGTTTTATTTGTCCGGCAACCTTGAACCCTGCGTGACTCGCAATCACCATTGACAGCTGACCCTAAAACAATCGCAGCACAAAACAATCAAGCAAAGCAGGAGAATATTTTGCGAAGTAATTTAATTAATAAGGCGGGCAGTTGCAGCTGTAGGTGGCGCGAGTACGTCTGGAGAAAGAGGAATTAGAAGAAGAACGATTCGCAGAGCGGTCTTCTGTCTGGTTGGCATTTAATGAGCACTTAGGGCAAATGAAATGCACAGGATACAATGTTGTCGGCAGCAAAGAAAAAAAGGATGTTCCGGACAGATTCGCACACTGTCAAAAGGCTCAACTAGTTGGCATGATGAGATGAGAGTAACAACAACAACAAGAGCCACAGCAAAGGACAGCAGCTTCGGAAAAAGGCAACCAAGAAAGGCCCAAGTCAAAGCTGCTCGCATCGCAAATACCCATTGCGCAATCGCCTTGGGGTTTCACTCCCACAAACCAAATACCTCATTGTGCTGTGTCTGCTGGGTATCAGAGAAGGACAAAAGTTTTCGGCTTCGCTCCCTTTTGCCGCTTGTCAATGGAAAACCCTGCGAAATGCCAAGAAAATGTAATAAAAATTTGTAACGCCATACAGATTGCCCCGTCTGCCTTGCTCTCTCTTTTCCACACTCACTCTCCTTCTCTCTCACTCTCTCTCTCTCTTTCTCTCACTCTTACTCTCTCTTATTCTGGAAGCATTGAGGAAGCAATAAAAATGTCGCTTAATTGCTAAAAGTTTTGCTTAGATTTTTATTATTTTATTGCACACTTTTTTCAGTGTACTGCGGTTTCTGGCTTGCCCCACCTTCTTCTGTCTGTAGGAGAAACTACTGGTTTTGTGTGCCAAATAAATAATTAACGAAGTTGTTGTTGGTATTTTTTCAGCGTTTAAATTGACTTGAATTGAATAACTCCTGTCATTACTCTCCAATCCCATTGTTACCATTAGACTTCATCCGCATATGAAATACAGAAACCCTTATGCCAAATTTTGTATCTCTAGCTCTTGCTGAACTTGGCGTCATCCATACACACTGATTCTGATCAAGAATATATTCATAAAATATTTATTTATATATTTAGTGATTGTTTGTTGATATTATTTAACGAACATGGTTTTAACTAGTACAAATTAATTAAGTTTATAACGTTCGTTTTGTTTAAACAATCTCAGATTGATTCGCCCAACACAACTTATTTTTGCGACGACAGTCCGACTTTACTGATCGACGTTTTCAAGAGGCTGACCGACTTATCCGCATCATCAACAACTTTTGTCAACTTCTATCTGCGACTCTCAATTTCAACTTCTTACAATGACTTCAACTGAACTACTGCATTCACAACTCGATATTTCTGTCAACTACAACCCTGATCCTATCGATGGTTGCCTGCGATTGCTGCAGCGTTGCCACCCGTTACTATCTCGCTGTCACTACCACCATTGTTTACATGCATGTATATACTTTATAAGAGACTGCGCCTCCTTCTGCCTGTATATATTTATATAACCCTGTATATATTTATATACAATATATATATATATATATATATATATATACATTTGCCCATATATCGTTTGTTTTTTTGTGACCAAATTTCCATGGCCAAAGGGTGTAAAAAGCGGAAGTAAACAAACGCGCCTTTCATTACGTTGAAACTGCCCTTAGGCAAATATGCACACTCTTCACCTCTCCCTCTCTCTCTCCCCCTCTCTCTCTCGTTATCACACGTGCACACAGTGATATTATTTTTTAGTTCCTACTGGCAACCAAATTTAATTAAAAGCACATTTTAAACATTTAAAAAAATGTGGGCCAAATTGGATTTGAACAGCTTTCTCTCGCTGTCTATATATGTATATAATATACACGCTATGGTAAACAGCAATTACTATAATCTGGACACGAGTGTATGCGTTCTATCTCCCTTTGCTTCTCTTGCTCTGTAAACCAACGCTGCTCAAACAGAGTGGAGAGGGGACATTGGAAGAGAAGAGGTATAGAATAAAGGCTCTACAACTAAATGATATCAGAATGAGAGAAAGCATTAAAAAGATGTCAAAGGTAGCGTGAGAGAGGAAGGCCTGTCTGTCTTATAGACTGAGAGAGAGTGTGACTGGGAGTGAGAAATGAAATAAGTGAGCTCGTGAGAGGAGAGACATGACGAAGACTGAGACCACCATAAGCACAGCTGGCTGATATGAAATCGAGTGTATGTTTCATATATACACGTCTGTACATAGCTAAACTTGTTGGTATTATTCCCATTTGGGATTCCAGAAACACAACATACAATCACAGATCTTATAACAAATGAAATGCGTGCGTGCAGTTGGTAGACAATCTTGCCAGACATGCCTCCTTGTCGTGGCCATTATTCATGCAGAAGTTCGCAGTGAAACGACATGAGCACTCGCTGCACCTGAGCATACACTCGCACCCCCGCCCCTTGCCCTACCAGCCACACACTGGAGGCATCTTACAGGTTATTGCCACAAATGGAAGCGATTTAATGGTGCATTTATTGCCAATCTATTTGCCGACTATCAGACTCCCCTGCTCCCCTGCTCCCCTGCTCCCCTGATCCCCATCTCCTCTTACAGTTCCTACTCCACCTGCAGCCACGACAGCCGCAGCCGCGCTACCTTCCTCGTGACGTTGATACATTCGCCAGCAGGCGCCACGTGTTGAGTGCCATTGAAACTAATTGAAAATGCGCCACACACACACACACACACCTACACACACACACGCAGAGCAGTTCTCCGGCAACTATGAAAAACTCGTCGAAAATCTTGGAAGACAAAGTTTTGCTGCTTTTAAAATGGAAACGTGCTGCACACACACTCAGAGAGTCTCACACTCACACACACACACAGACGTAGTAGGGACACATTATTATTAATAATATATAATGCAGCAGCTGCTGTTGTTGCACGAGTGTGTGCCAGGAGGGCTTACAAAAAGTTGTCGTACACCTTTATTTATGTGCATGATTTATAGGGGAATGACATTGATTGATTCGGAATTGATGGTGTGGAAAGAGGAGTGCAGCATGAGAAGCGGAAAAACGCCAGTTTGGCCAAGCTGAAACTGCTTCTTCAAGTTAGCGGGAAATTATTGAAATTTCATTAAAGATCTGAACTGCATTTCCCGACATATGGTTAATCCTATTTGAAGATTTGCATTGAACAAATAAAGAAAAAGGGTATCCCGATTTGGAAGATGCAAGAGAAAGACCGTGACAGTGGGAGAAATGTAAAGAGAACAGTGTAAAGTGCGCCCTTATTTGCACAAGGCAACTAAGTAACACTTCCCTGAATGAAGAGCTTTGCTGGGTATCTGCCAGTTGAGCAGTTTCCATTTGCGTATTGCCAGTTGCAGAAGAGTTTTAAAAAACAAACTGAATTTAATTTGCGCTTTTGTAAGTTTTGTGGGCTGAACAGACACATATGACATCATCTCTGACAGTTACAACACAACAATAATTACAACAACAACAACAGCAACAGCAAAAACAACAACAATGCGTGACAGGCAGTCTGAATTTTGTGCGAAAATAATTGATTTATGTAAAAAGCCAATTGTTTTCCTTGTGAAGAGCAAACTCGGCCTCCGCCTCGGCTGCCCTGGCAAATGGGGCAAATAAAGCGCGAGTTAACCAATTCGCTTATTTATTTATGCTATTTGTTAAATAAAAAGCAATGGAAAGCCGCTTGTTCCACAGCAGCGGACAGAGGGCAGAGGGGTAGATGGGGAGAGCGATGTGCGGGAGTGGGGGACAATCGCTTGGCATGCGGTGGGTCAATTTCGCAAACAATTAAGTTGCCCGGAAGCGAGTGACGCTTTAAAGTCGAAACTGGTGGCAATGCCCCCCTGCTCCGCTCTGCTAGGAACCTGGGGCATTGCCTTGAGAGAAGAGAGTCGAGCGTCGAGTGTCGAGAGCGGAGCAGACACGTGCCACGGCTTGCGGAACTCAACTTGATCCTCTGTCGGCAAACACAGTCGTCGACTCCGGGCACGGGTTAAACAAACTTGAAAGCTGCAAGACACGCGCTGGAGCACGTCCCGGGCAGCAGCAGTCATAGCCAGCGGTTCATTCACTTCAACTGCCTCAGCTGCTCCCTCTACCCCTACCCAAACTACTCCCCTCTCTTCCCCTTCACTCTTGCAGTTTAATGTCAAAAATTGCAAAATGACGTTGATTTTATTTGGCGTGTGCCGCAGTTGCGCTGCAGCTGAAACTTGCTCTTGCAACACCTCCCACCTCTCGCTCCCCCCTTCCTCATATGCAACTGCTTCCGGCTTCTGCAGTGGAGGGGCAGGGTACGAGGGCTTCGTCCCTCTGTGGCGCATTTCATGTGCTAATTAGAAATACGTGAGAAAAATGTGCAGAACAAAATCATCGTTTGTTGCTCCCATTTCACAGCTTCGCTTCTGCTTCTGTTTCTTCTTCCTCTCCTTTTCCCCCTTCTGCTTGGTGCTCTTTCTCCTTTCTGCCTATGGGTATATGTGGCAATATGTGGCAGAGTGGATACATGGGACAAATCGTTGAAACGAGTTTAGAGTGTAGAGACTGGAGAGTGGAGAGTGGAGAGTGGAGAGTGTAGAGTGTAGAGTGTAGAGTGTAGAGTGTAGAGTGTAGAGGGTAGAGTGTAGAGTAAAGATTGTAGAGTGTGGAGTGTAGAGTGGAGTATGGAGAGTGGAGTGTGGAGTGTGGAGAGTGGAGAGTGGAGAGTGGAGAGTGGAGAGTGGAGAGTGGAGAGTGGAGAGTGGAGAGTGGAGAGTGGAGAGTGGAGAGTGGAGAGTGGAGAGTGGAGAGTGGAGAGTGGAGAGTGGAGAGTGCAAAGTGGAGAGGGGAGAGTGGAGAGGGGAGAGTGGAGAGTGGAGAGTGGAGAGTGGAGAGTGTAGAGTGTAGAGTGTAGAGTGTAGAGTGTAGAGTGTAGAGTGTAGAGTGTAGAGTGTAGAGTGTAGAGTGTAGAGTGTAGAGTGTAGAGTGTAGAGTGTAGAGTGTAGAGTGTAGAGTGTAGAGTGTAGAGTGTAGAGTGTAGAGTGTAGAGTGTAGAGTGTAGAGTGTAGAGTGTAGAGTGTAGAGTGTAGAGTGTAGAGTGTAGAGTGTAGAGTGTAGAGCGTAGAGTGTAGAGTGTAGAGTGTAGAGTGTAGAGTGTAGAGAGTGGAGAGTGGAGAGTGGAGTATGGAGAGTGGAGAGTGAAGAGTGGAGAGTGGAGTATGGAGAGTGGAAAGTAGAGAGTGGCGAGTGGAAAGTGGAAAGTAGAGAGTGGCGAATGGCGAGTGGAGAGTGAAGAGTGAAGAGTGACGTGAAGAGTGCATTATGTACTTTTGCCATAGATGCCTGGCTACTGCTGTGATTCAACTTCCTAGAGTATTCTACGAGCTTCATTGGCGTGCTTCGTGCTTAATTCTTTTCGGGCCATTTTGTCGGCCATTTGGCCATTGCAAAGTTCTAGCTAAGTCGACACGTGCCTGGCATCTGCAGTGGCCGAAATGCAGGCCCCGATGCACTCGGCAGTTACCAAATGCCTTGAAAGCCATAGGAATATTGAGCAAATTAGCAGCGGCTGTAGCGCATTACGTGCTGCAGCAGCTGAAATGGAGATGGGGTTCGGAAAGGAAGGAGATAGATGGAGGTGCCATCAATCGATGCAGGAGTGAGGTGACTTAATCGCGCGGTGTGAAACGAAGATACACATCGATAATTTTGGAGTGCAGCAGCAGAAGGGCAGTCAGAAGGGATGTCGGAAGAGGAAGGGAGGGACGCAGAAGTTGAATGACTATCAGAAACCACTTTGGCCGGAAATAGCATAATATTTGCGCACTCAGCTACCTCGAAAGCCGCCTCCACTTAGCTGCCTGACAAATGGCAAATAGCAGGCAGGCAGTGGAGTGGGGAAGGGGGAGAACAGAGTCAGACTGACTCTACCTTTGCAAAACCCGCTAAATTCTCGCGACGCGTCGCCAAAAAGCGAACATCAAGTGGGAACATTTTTCGGCGCTCGCACATAAAGCAAATATTCCTTTATTATTATTATTATTTTTTTTTTACATATTTCGTTTTCCTGCAATATTTTCTCATCTTTAGAATGCGACGCGCTTTCCGGCATACAAAATGAATTTTTCGGATTTTCCTTTGCGCCGAGAATTTTATTTATTTAAGCGCCCACCGAAATCTGCTTTGGCTCTTAAAGCTCCAAGGTGTTCTTTGTTCAGCAGAGCTACCCCCCTGCCTATCCCCCTGCTGTCCCTCCTCCAGGCGTGCTGCTTAGCTTGGCAATCGATATAATTCGCCGTATGTCGGGCACGTGCTGGCATTTAGGAAAGCCGAGAAAGAGGAAGCTGTAACCATTTTTTAAATGACTCAACGCCTCGTGGACAGCTGGGGACCTCGGGCATCAGTAGAGCACCCTCCTCCCTCCTGCCTTTATTTGGTAATTTATATGTTAAATTAGTAAGTCTGCGCCAAGGTCGCCCGTTGAGGTTGGTTGACAGCCAGCACGACTTTAAGCAAGTCTCAAGTGCGTCCTCACGCGGGAGTTCTGAAAGCAGCTTCGCATTTCGCTGAAGCGTATTCGGTTAAGAGATAAGTTTATAATTTCCTAATCGCTTGGGAGATCTGCACATGTGGCAGCTCTTGTGTGGAAATTAGCGCAACGGGCTGTTAACAAAATTTACATGCCTTATCCTGCATCTAATTACCGCTAAGAGCTTCTGGCAGCGTCATAAGCCCGGCCAGACAGGGCAGAAGGATGGCGTTGGGGAATGGGGGATCGGGGACGGGGGATGGGGGATAAAAGAAAAACTTCAACGAGCGCATGGCATGCATTAGCCCGACATGCATCCAGAGAGCTATGCTTGTGCTGCTTTTTCCCTCTCACCGTCTCTCTTTCTCTATGTCTCTCTCTCTCTGTCTGTTTTTCTCACACGTTCAGGCAAAAATGCTGCAAAAATGCGCTTGAATACAAAAAGAAGCCGCGTTAAGTCGACAACGCAGGGAAAACAATTTCTAATGCCTAATGAAAAACAATGCTGCAAGCTGAATGAAGAACAGAGTGGGAGGATGCTAAAAAAAGCTAGAACATTTGTGCTAAAAACAGTTGGTGGAAAAACTGACATAAAACGGGCAGTGTGAGAGTGTGAGAGAGGGAGGAGAGGGAAGAGAGTGCTGGGGTAACTCACGTGTATTCATATCTATTTGTTGACTGTTTAGCAACAAAGTTTCCGGTTGCTTCTTTTGCCTCACCAGAGGACGAGCGACAAAAGAAGCTGTCAGTCCGGATTGCCCCACTGCGTGGGAGAGAAACCGAAACGAAGCGCACTAAAAGCCTTTGAAGAGTGCAGAAAAAGTTGCATAAATGCTGAAAACATGTTGGGAATTGTGCGAAGAAGAGCGCGGCAAGCAGGCGCTTTCTTTCAACTGTTTGCAAGCTGACAACTCTAATTGAACACACTTACACTGAGAGGGAGAAGGAGAAGGTGTAAAGAAAGTCAGATGAAATTAATACCGAAGAAAGTCAGAGGAAGTCAATGAAATGAGAGGGGAAACTAACCGGCAGTTGCCTTCTTCGAGGCTGCTTCACTAATATGTTAGACGCGACTTTCGAGCTAAGCTTTATTTAGTCAACAGTTAATTAGGAATGAATTATTAAGAAGAAACAAAGGAAATGAGCAAGACACACAAGGAGAGAGAAAGAGAGAAGGGGACAGACAGAGCGAGAGCAAGTTGAGCGCAAGTTGAGCTGCTGTCAAATTAACCAAAAGGCGGATTTGCTGCTTTGTGCTTGCAGTCCATGTGTGTGTGTGTGTTTGTGTGTGTGTTTGTACTTTCATGCGGCTGACAACGACAACGCGACATTGAGCAATTATGAGCGACAACAAGAGCAACAACATTCGCACTAATACCATGACACAAATTCCTAATCAATCTTTAGGACTTATTCATGCATACAAACCTGCGCGACAACAAACCCCACAAAGATACACACGTACACTCTCCTCTCTCTCTCTGTGTGTGTGTGTGTGTTTAACCTCTGCTTGTATGCATCGGTAGCTGTTTGAGTTTTGCAATTACAACTTAAGCACACAATCATTATCATAATCCTTAATCGATATTATGGCTTACAAGATGGCAGCAGCGGCAGCAGCAGACCAAGCGAAAGCAGCAGCAGAGAGGGGGAATGGGGGTGGGTGGGGGCAGCCAGTAGACAAACATCTGCATACGCGTGTCTGGGCTTGTGTGTGTGTGTGCTGCTTTTAACCCACTTCCGTCCAGGGCGTGCTCGGTCTGGTCGAATTAAAATTCCACATACGCGCCTCGCACGCGCCTTTCTTGGCCAGGCCAAAGTAAAAGAAAGCGCAAAAGCGACAGAGCAGACGCTGACGCTGATGCTGATGCTGATGCCTCCTGCTGATGGGGGTAATCCTTGTTAATGGATGAGCCAGTACACTCAGAGAAATTTGTGCAAGATTTAACAAAAGTTTTGCTGGAGAATTTTGAGGAAAATGAAAAAGTTTAAATGAACTGAAGGAGTTTACATATTGTTGAGAGAGTGTCTCTCTCTCTCTCTCTTTCTCTCTCTCTCTCTCTCTCTCTCTCTCTGATGAAAGGGAGAAAGAGAGGGATAGAGAGAGATGCAGAAATAAAAGGGATAGAGAGGAGTGTGAAGAAAGATTGAAGAGAGAATCAAGCACATGCAGAGATACTAGAAGAGAGTAGACAAAGAGAGAAGAGACTGAATGAAGACAGAAGAGGCCAGTTAATCTATAGCATATTAAACTGAGATGTTTGCAAACCACTTCTGCGCCTTCTATACTAGTTTTTGTTGGCAGTGCAGCCTGATCCGTTAGAGCGTTCGAGGACAGCATCGCCGCTTTGCCCTTTTGCCCTTTTGCACTTTGGCCGTCGTTAATAGTTAAATTGCTGTTAACAAATTTAATGTCCTTAAAATTTATTACCACGCTGGCTGCCTGACTACCTGACTGCCACGTAGCCTGCTGCTGCTGCTGCTGCTGCCGCTGCTTTGCCATTGTCCCGCTGTGGCCGCAGGATTAAATGATAAAAAGTGTTAAGCAGCAGCAACGGCAGCGCAGCAGCAGCAGCAGCAGCACGAGCTGCTTAAAGCTGCTGCGCCGGTGTCAACAAAGCGTTTAATGAAGGTTGAAAATTTGATTTCAGTCTCTTCCTTTTTCGCTATTCTTTTTCTGTGTGCTACGCTTTGCTGGCGCTTCGCAGCTGCACAATGGGGCGTATGATTGTTATTGGAGCGTCGAAGATGGCGCTGTTTGCGCTTTTGACGCCACGAGAGGACGATGATGTCGTGCATGGTACGTGTTAAGTGGTTATTGCTCTGGCATGGCCTGCGAAAGTGCTTGCATATGTGGGTGTGTGTGTGTGAGGGTGTGTGTGCGGGTGTGTGCGGGTGTGCTTGTCGAGGCTTAGTTCAAGTGATATTTGCACTAGATGTTGTTTATACTGATAGAACGCATACGAAGATGGACGAGGACATATGACAAGTCGACTGTTTAAAGACTCAAATGCCGCATATTACGATTGTATACAGACATGGTCGTTAATCTATATCAACTTGCTAATAACGATATGGGCAGCACATTCTTTTTTAACTTTATTTTTATGTTTAATATGCAATTATTCATTGAAAGAAAAGCAAAGACAGAATATAAAAGAATTTCAATAGAATTTCTTATGATTAATTTCATTTCTATTTCATATATTTATTGTACACATTTTATGTGTTTAACTGTTTTTTATTTAATATCTTACGTATTTACGTATTTTATTTATTATATTATTTTTTTTAAATTATTTTTTATTTAATATCTTAAATATTTACCTTTTTTTTTTTTTTTTTTTTTTTTATTTATTTTTTTTTTTTTTGAGAAGAATTGTTGAATCCATACAAGACAATAATAATAACATAAGAGCGCAATTACACAAATAAATAATTATTAATGATTTTATTATTTATAAATTATGTACTTACTTATAAACTTGGTCTAAAAATAGTTTCTGCTCTATCCCACAAAAGCCCAATTAGACCATAAGAAAGGTTCGCTTCATCTTCCTATCAGTCCTTGACTAACTTTGGTAATCTATTTCACAATGCATATCCTCTCTTCGCATGTTTCTCTGTCAGTTTTCTATTCGATTCGCTTTCTTTTTTCTCTGCTCTGACAATGAAAAGACAACTTTATTGGGGCAGCTCCTACGCAAAACTTTTAAATCACAACAAACAGTAAATCAAGAGCAAAGTCACACACACACACGCACACACACACGCAGACGTGGATACTGCAAACTAAGAATCTCTTTAAGCCGTGCAGCTTGCCAAGTCAGTTTGAGGCACAAGAAATACAAATAAAATAGAAAGTCGAGAGAACGAACAACGAAAAAAGGGCGAAACAGAATGGTAAAAAACTGTTGTACAAAACAGCAAAATCCGCCAAGAAGTATGCAATAAATCACAGCAAACGCAGCAGACAGTGGCGAGGAAAGCCGTTGGCAAAGAAGGGGCGTGGCAGGGGGGGGGGGCAGGCGGAACTGTTCGAGTTTAGCCTTCATCTTGCATACACATAAATTTGTGTTCGCTTACAAGGTTAGTTCAACAGAATGGAAACTGGGTTAGATGATGCCACAAAAGCCTGATAAAAATCAAATGCCCCATCACCATGCTCCCTCTCCCCCTCTCCCCATCTCCCTTGCCAAAATACACACGAATGCCAATAGATGCAGCATTCGAAAAGCGATTTACGGCACCATGCTTGCGCATAATATGATATAAGAGCAGTAGCTGAGGCTAGAAGATGGTTAGAGAGGGGGGGGGGGACCGCTCACAATGACGCATCATTTATAACTCGGCACTCAGCAGAAATTGTAAAACAGGAGCAGACAAACGGCAGGCACTTTGAGCGCGAATTAAAGTAATAAATTAGTTCGGGCGTGCGTCGTGCCTCGACATGACAATCTGCAGATAGCTCCCCTCCCCCCGTACCTATGCACTGCACACATACCCCCCTTCCTTAGCTGCCTCATGTGGGCCCACATTGTGCCCACTCATTTGATTTGAAAGCCTTCACGCAGCCACAAAGGCATTCCACCGAGCCAACAATCAACATTTCCAGCAGGCTGGCTTGAAATTCGCCTCTCTCCCCCTCCGCCTTCCCGTCCCCCTCACCATCCTCCGACTGCCTTTTTACGCTAAATTGCTTTGCATTTTCGCAGCGAACATATTTTCGAGCCGTGCCACATTTTTCATAATGCCTCGCCCCAGAACCGCCCTTAGATAAACTGTCGCTGATATCTGAACTCAAAGTTTGTCCGTGTCTGGCTTCTTTCGCTCTTATCCAGCACATTCGGAGATAATCTGCGTGTTTTTATGGCACTTTCTTTTATGATATTTATGCACGATATTTATCTCAATCGCTGCTTTTGCCTTGCTCAGTTAATACATTGGAAAAGGTTCCCCAAGATGATAAAACGTTGATAACTTTTTGGGGCAAATTTACAAGCAATTCGAACTATAAACCAGGGAATTATAGACGCCACTTGGCACAATAATCGTTTATTTATGTCTTCCTTTGTGGCCGCACAAGAAGACAAGATAGTATCGCATAAATATAAGTTTTCTACTGGGAAATTAAAGTTGAAATCGATAGAAAACTTGAAACTGCGACAAAACTTTGAGAAACTTTGTCTGGTAAAATGGAAATAGCTTCGGCTTACCCTTTACTGGCAGCAGGGACTCACCTGCAAAGAGAGAAGGAGAAGTCATAGTTAGTTAATATCTGGCAGTTTATTTATTTACATTCAAACAAGTCCGACTGCAGCACGCAAACAAAGATGCAAATTTCCTTTACTTCACGGCAAATTTACATTTTCACTTGCATAATTAAAAGTGCAGCCACAAGAAATGAGGAAACACAACATGAGAGGGGGTAGAGGGGGAAGAAGGGGAGAGAGGGAGGAAGTCTGGAAAAAATAGCGAAATAATATGCTTACTTCCGCATTGCTAAACATAATTCTCCTTCTGCTGGCGCCATGTTTTCATTTTCTTGCCCGCCCTTCCCTTCCTCTCCTCTCCACTCCTCTGCTCTGCTCTCCCCTGCTCTCCTGCGCGCAAGTACAACTAAATATTACGCTTATTTTGACGTCAAAAGGCTTGTTGAGAAATTAAAAAAGCGGCAAATGCGCGAGAAGAGCAAAACAAAACAAAACAACAGAGCAACGAAAACGAAATGAAAATGAAACCGAAACGAAGCGTAATGCAAATAAAAGTGAGATGCAAGAAGGAGTAAGGGAGAGGGAAAACCGCAGCCAAGACGGCGTCGGTCCAGACGAAAGTTTTTCACCGGCTTTTGTTGCGTTTTTCAAATACTTTTTCGCTTCTTTCTCGCCAGTTTTTTAATTTACTACGTTGTATTTTTAATAACGGCAGCAGCAGCCGCAGAAGAAGACTTTCTTCCTCCAGCAGCTGCTTTTTGTGCAGAATTTATTTCCACCACACTCACACACACACACCCTCCGCACATGCACACACTCATTTTGTGAGGATTTCCCGCGATGCTTAAAACTTGCCTACGTGGAAAATGGCGGTCGACCAAAAGAAATGCAGGCACACTCCCCTCTCCCTCTCTCGCTCTCTCTTCAACTCTGACTCCTCACCTCCCCCCCGCCCACGCGCGCTCTTCAACTGTGTCTACAGCAACAAAAAAGGAAGGAAACTCAATCGTCTGCAGCGGGCATACAAAAAAAAGCCGAACCACTTTACATAGCCGGTTGCGGTGGCGTATACGTAATTTACAATACATATACGTACGTAGCATTCTTTTTGCTGTCTGTCCACAGTGCAGCCTTTGCATTCATAACGCCACGGCGTCGCCGTCGCCGTCGCGCAACAACAACAAATACGTTAATGAATTTGCATGAATGAATATTTGAAAAGCTGCTGCAGGACGCCCAACAATATTTTCATTGCTCCGAAAAAAATGAAAGGGCCAGCAGAGTAAAGAGTGGACAGGGGGGGAGAGGCGTGAAGGAAAAAGGGCGTGAGAGGAGGGCAAAGAACAGCAGAGATTCGCGCGCAAGAATTTATGCACGAACAATTTATGAAAGCATGCGAAAATTTATGGCCCCAAATATTATCAGCAGATTAGAAAAGTAACTGGAAATTATGGCCACGCTTCGGCATTTATTAACTTTTATTTTATGCCCTCCCCAACAGAGCCTTGTTAGTTTCCTATACGATTTGTAATACACTTTGCTAATATGTTAATGACTTACAGAAGCGGACGAGGAATCTGGGCATGAAAAAGAAAAACGAAGAAGAAAGACTACCTTCGACATGCCTAAGGCTCTTTACTCTTCTAGGTTCTTATATTCTCCGATCGTTCCAATATAAATTATATATAATGGTGAGGAATTGGATGGCATTATGTATATTCAATGAAATGTTCCAACTTGACTGGCACTGCTAAGTTAAGTTGTTTCTAAGATCAGAACAGGTCTTCAAACAAAAACCTTCATTGCAGCTGATTGTTCCTATGCCAGCTATATGCTATAGTAGTCGGATTCCTATGAAATTTTATATGCATATTATACATTAAGAAAAAGTTCGATGTAGGAAATTTGGTTGCTCTATCTTTATAAATAACAAAAATCGGCCGATAGTTTGTACGATATATCGGTACAATCCGTCTCGTTCCGACTTATTTGCAGCGTGCAGCAATAATAAGTATGTTTGCCAAATTTGATTAAAATAATTCAAAAACAGACAGACACACGGACAGACGGATATACGGACACACGGACATGGTTAGTTCGATTACCCTGTTGATTCCCATTCAGAACATATATACTTTATGAGGTCGGAGATTACTTCTTAGGTGCGTTGCAAACTCCTTGTCAAATTAATATATGTTACCCTCTGCAACGGGTTAATTAGGATTTAAATCTGATAGAGAATAATATCACTTCATGAACATTAACTGTATAAAGAAGGGACACACTCACAGTGCTTGCAATGTATTCAATCATTAAAATAGTTTAGTTTGAACAAGTAATAAATAAAAACATCAGAAATATCGTAGATTATGCGGATCTGTCATATAATCGTTTACTGAGAGCTGAGTTACTCCAGTCAAATATTTTACATTAAAACCTAACTTCGTGTTAGAAATTTGAAATTCTTCATAAAAAGTACTTTTAATGACAAGAAGAAAATGAGAGAAGGTAAATATCTAGAACTTAAGATAGTAATAGGTCTTAAGAATATTTCTCAGCCGGTGATGTTAAGATACAATATTATGATGTCCTGATTCTTCACTTAATAATAATAATACACAAAATTGAAGAGTAATTGGTCTACAGTTTACCGATGTATAACTTTAATTTCATGAACAATTTGCATGTATTTGTAATTATTAACCAATATCTTATAAAATGACGATTTATCTGTCGGGATTTCTTTGTGCTTCAGCATTTATCTCATATCTGATTGTTATTGTTATGTTCAAAATAATTGCATATTCACTTTCTTATTAAGAGAACCTAGAGTATGCAAGTATTCGCTATGCCCCTGTTGCCCCATTCAAGCTATCTAATCTCAAATTGAATTCAGAACTTGTACATTACTCTGGGAGTTTTGCCTTTCGCAGCCAGGTCGAGGCCATTGCATGTTTACTATCAATGGATACTCTCGCTCTCAAGCATATATGAACACAATCAACTTCCATTCAAGTGCTTAAATTGACCCAAATTGCAGTTTAATGCTAATGCGCTGTGCTCTACAGTATGTTCGCAGCGTTTCATTTGAAAGTCCCTTCATACATAAGAATATATAGTATAAAGAATAAATCATCAGATTTCTCATTAGAAAATGTGCTGCAAGTGCAAAGGAGACTTAATGAGAGCAGTCACTTGTTTGTTTATATTAAATATTTCCTTTTATTGCATTTCGATAAGTTCTCGTATAAATTATAAAATATATTTGCGCTCAGAGCTGCATGTGTTCATTGTGGGCCCACTTCAGCTCAGGGGAATATGTTGTGCTCTTGGTGGGATCCGTTAATGATGTCGCGAGCCATCAGCTCGGCCTTGGTCTTTACCTCTGTTTCCGTGACGGGTTTGGCCATCTCTGGGCTGGCAACAATCACGGGCTGTGGGGCACTTCCTTCCATTTTCATATCCGACAAATCTGAGTTGAAGGAGGCCACAGTTACTTGGCCGGCATTGGTGCCTGCATCGGTTTTGGCACTGGTCTTATCAGTGACTGGAGCAGCAGTCTCGCCGGGGGCAGTAGCGACTGCAGGAGTACCAGAGGTGGCAGTGGCAGCGGCAGTGGCAGTGGCAGTGGCAGTGGGAGCTGCAGTTGTTGCCGTGTTGGTTGTTTGAGTTGCGTCAGTTGTCTTCTCGGTTGTTGAAGTCATTGGGGGCGCAGATGTCGCGCTTTGGTCATCGGATTTGGTCTGCTGACAGCCGGCGCGGCTATTACGGCCTCCATTCTTCTTGCAGTTCTCTTCCGATTTGGCCTTAGCACCGTCAGCGGACCTTACCTTGGTCTGGGACTTCTCCTTGCCCTTGCCCTTGGCCTTGCCTTTGCCCTTTCCCTTTGGCTTGCCCTTGGCCTTGGGCTTGGCCGTAGTTGCCGCAGTCGCCACTGTTGTGGCACTTGTGCTGGGCTCACTAGGAGCTGCTGGTGCCGCCGCACTAGCAGGAGCTGCTGCTGCCACTGGCGTTGGTGCTGTAGTTGCAGGCACTGTGGTTTTTGTTGTTTTCGGAGCCACTGTGGTTGGCTTCGTCTTCTTCTGTCCCGGTAGTTTCTTGGTCGAGTGCTGAGCGTGCATTAGGAACAGATCCTTGGGAGACATGGTGGTTGTGGATTTTATTTTCTTCTTCAGATCGGGCGCCTTGCCAGGGTTGGCATCACCTGTTGCGGCAGGCAGTGCCACCAAGGCCACAGCAAGCACTGTGAAAATACCGAGAATAGTCAGGAAACGCATTCTGTTACTTTAACAAGAACTGTTCGAAGTAAACTGAATATTAATTGCTTGCCAGCCGGCTTTTATAGTGGCTTAACAGCTCAAATCGCCCATTCATTTGAATCATCTATCGCCCATGAATGGGCAACTGTTTTGGCTCGTTGCTTAGTCAGGCTGAATCAATCCAGCTTTGCAGCAGACCTGGCTAAAACAGCTGCTGATAAGACTTTATAAAAAGAATGATTTATCCACAACAAGACAGTTCGCTTTGAATCTTCACTCAGCGATAGACACAGCGATGAAGCTTCAAACAATTTGCCTGTTCATCGCCCTGAGCTTATCCACTGTCTGTGCCAATACATATCCTAAAAAGTCTCACATGGCATTCATGCTAAAGCCTTCGGGCGGAGAGCAGCGGCTGCCCGTTGATGTACCTCTTGTGAGCATCGATGACATCGCCTATGAGGGCCTCATGCAAGAGGCCTTCAGCCCCACTGCCAGCAACAGTGAGGAGCCCAGTTCATTGGAGACCAGCACAACTGAAAGTTTGACCTCAACCACTGAAGACCGCAAGATCGTCTCAGCTGAAAGCCCAGCTTCACCCACTGATATCAAGCTTAAAGGCCAACTCTAGAAGGATAGATCTCTCTAGATCTTCCCTCTGAAGGAGTGAACTCGAACTTTACTTACTTAAATAGCGCACATAACAGAATATTAAATAAAATGTGAAATATTGCTGCTTTGTTTTAAGATAAACTTAAGTGTTTTGCACACATATTACTACATGAAAGGTAGATAATACAAATAATCAAAGCAACAGGATAAAGACCTTCAATACTTCATTGGCTTTTATGGCCTTCGAAAAGAATACAAAAGGGGTTCACTAACTTGGTGCAACTCTACAGAAAAATGAAAGGGTTTACTGACAGGCAGAGAAGGCGAGGCTGATCCCGACAAACCATATATATTCTTAATTAGTAGCAACAGCCGAGTCGATATAGCCATGTCTGTCTGTGTGCCCATCCATATGAAGGCCTGGATCTCATAGACTATAAGAGCTAGCGCTCCGAAAAGAAATATAAAACGAGAGTAACAGTCAAGTGGCACGCGACATTAGAATACCCTTTGACCTATGTTCCGGCGTAGTAGAATTTGTTTAATACTTAAACATATACATAAGTACATGCTTTCGAATTACTCCTGCATCCCTTCTTAACTGACACCAGCAGACTTTCTTGAATAACTTCTGTGTTTATTGTACGATCGGAATGAAGTTTGGAGGATGCGTAAATATATCAATCAGCTATACTAAGTCTGCTATTAAAGTTGGCTTTAAAAAATAAATTATGCATTTTCACGGTTGGTGGGCGTGGCAACCAATATTTGGAATAAACTTTATTAACGTGTAGTATACAGGAACCCTCATGACAAATTTGGTCTCTCTAGGTTTTATAATAGCTAAGATCTGTGTGTTTATCAGACATACAGACGGACATACATGACTCAATAGACTCGACTATTAATCCTGAGTGAGAATATATATACCTTGTGTGGTCTGTCATGCTTCCTTATGTCTGCTATACACATTTGAATAAAGTTAGTAGAGCCTCTTTTGACCATTTTCAATGGTCGAAAGGTTAGATAATAAGAAAATAAGAAGATAAGGAAAGATAAAGTTTATTTTACATTAGGTGATAATAAATACAATAAATACTTATTCCAAGCGTAATTTTAATGCTGGATAGTTCTTTTTTGGTAACCACAATAACTGCCAACCCCCAAATGAGTTATGCAAATAAGGTTGCGCTTGGATAATAAACATATAAGATACATAAGAATTTTTCTTTTTTTTGTATTATTATTATTTAGTGAAGAATCCGTACATCATAATATTGTATCTTAACATCACAGGGTGTGAAATATTCTTAACAATTACCAAATACATATGAATTACTTTTAAAAGGCGAACGATTTCTAAGCCGCTCTCTGCCAAGTATGCAATACAAAATACCCTAAACATAAAAGCATATGCCATGAATGTCGCAACTGCGAAAAGAAAAAGAAGGAATTATCTTTTCATTTTGTGCATTTCTCAATTCACGAATCACTTAAACTCTTCGGCTGAGCAAAGTTTTTGGCGCCGTGTGTTATGCAAAGTTCTCGCACAACTTTCTTTTGGCAACTCGTGTTGCAACTCATGCCTGCACCTGCAGCAGTTGCGATTGTCGCTGTTTCTTTTCGACTTGCCTGCCACTTGTTTCTTGGCATCTCATTGGCTCGCCAGCTGTGTCAACATGGCCAAAAGCGATACGTGTGAACTTGACGCGTCGCAGTGCCGGCAAAAAATGCAAACTTTCACAAGGTGAAAATCGCAACAGCTGGCGCACGTTCTTAATCGATATCCGGAAGGTGCAAGTATATAGGAGCATAACGATTTCGTTTTGAAGTGTGGCATGGGCAAAGAAGTTGTGATGTCAGAGTATAAAGGGGTCTTTGTAAGGGATATATTAGTGATATATAGTATGTAGATGACCTTGTTCTCGATGAACTTCGTTCAATTTCATTAAGTAATCGTTTCATTCTGGCAATATAATATAGACTTTCAGGGTACCCAAGGCTGTCTTACGACCAATCTGCTTGAGGAATGCGCAAGCCACAAAGTGCTTGGCATGCCACATGTCGTATACGTAACGCAGCTGTCAAGTGCTGCACGACGTTTGGCCAGGCAACTTGCCCTGAACTTGACACTCAACCGCCAATAGCTGTTACTGTTGTTGTTGTTGTCGTTGCTTGGCCAAAAACTTTTAACGCCCATCGATGACGTCACGCGCCCACTAATGGCGAACGTGCATAAAATACATATCAAGAGAATATGCATACAATATGCAGATGCGACGCTGTGTGCGTGCGTGTGTGTGTGCGTGCGTGTGAATATACAACATACATATATACACATAAATTCGTAAATCGTAGATTGGTTTTATGTTTCTGGTCTGTCGCGCCGAAACAAATATGAAATGCACTTTTAAATGTTAAATAATTCACCGGCAATTGCACACGGCTGCGCCATCGCCATCGCCGTCGCTAAATGAATTTATGAACAGTTTGTGACATATTTGCTCCCAATCTGCATGCACAACTATATTGACTATAGTTCCGATGTTGGCATACAAAAAGTGTCAGCGTGCTTTTAGCTCTTTTTCAGCTAATTTTTTGCCTTGAATTTAATCGTTGTTGAACTGTTTTGTTTGCAGTGTTCCCTATATAATCGTAATGAAAATGTAAATCAAAAAGAAAAGCAAAAGGAAACTCTTTATAAGCGCAGACTGCATGCAAATGCCACGAAAATGAAGTGCAGATTTTAAGCATATAAATACCAAATATACCCAAAAAAAAAACTCTTTCCCACTTTACCGATCTGATTGGGTTTTACTGGGTTTTCCCCAATCCTTTGCAGCGAATGTTGTTCGGGACATTCTTGCTTTATATTCCCCAGCCTAAATTTAAAAATATATATTTTTAATTATATTTAAATTTTTCATTTTAGCAAATTTAATTTAAATCTAAGTCTTAAACTTTTATTATTTTTAATTTTAATTTTAATTTTACCTAAAAACCAAAAATTTTAAATTTCAAATTTCTTAGTTGACGTTAAATAAATAAAATTTGAAAGTTGTTTATTTAATGTCTTTACTTTATTCCAAGATTGTTTCAACAGATAATTATTAAATCTGAGTGGAATAAGGGCAATTCAACAATTTCGAATAGTAAGATATTATCTACAATATTATATATATTGTAGCAAACGTTATTGATATTGCGGGTCACAATGCCACATCGAGGCAAGCCTTGCAACACCATAGAATCATCAAGAATATCAGTGCCAGCTGATCACTGATATACCCGCCTGAATTGGACACTGTTTTGTTGCTCAGGTGATGATGAAATGTTTGAGATTTGTGTAGTTTCGTTGAGTTCATATCGAACTCGCGCTTGCTGCTGTTCACTGTTGTTGCTTTAATGGTGTGTACTGTAGCTTCTGACGTAGTGGTTGCTTCTGTAGTCGATGTTGCTAGTATTGTTTGTACTGGTGTTGTATCTACTGTACTTGCTTCGACTGTAGTTGTAGCTGCCGCAGTTGTTGCTTCTGTAGTTGATTCTACTGAAGTTGCTTCTGCTGAAGTTGTTACTTCAGTAGTAGTTGCTGTTGTGTTTGTTGCTGATGTCGTTGTTGCTGCTGCAGTTGATGTTGTTGGTATCGCTGTTGTTGTGCCCACACTTGTTGCTGCTGTAGTGTATCCCTTCGTCGTTGTGGGCAGAGTGCTGCTTGTGGTACTGGTTGTGCTGGTCGTGCTCGTATTTAAAGTTGTCGAAGTGCGCAACTTGGTTCGAAATAGATCATACACATTGGTGGTGCTGCTGCTGTAAGGCTTAGACATGTCTCGATTTGTATAGACCAATGCTGGAGGGATGCCCGATTCGCGAGTCTCCCGACTCCTAAACGACTGAGTCGCCAAGCATGTCTGCCACAGCGAGAGCAACCACAGAATTCGAGGGATTTGCATTCTGCTTAATTGGAAGGCTTGTGGCCAAGTGAAATGCAAATGTAAAACACCTGCCGCTTTTATAGAAACAAAAACAGTGGTACTTAATCACTGCAAAGCAGGCCTCAGTTAGTCACTGCAAGTGGAGACAAGAAACCAGTTGGCTTCACGGCAGCTTCAAGTTGTAAGCAGGTACCAGGCGAGTACCCCGAAGAGTGCAGATCGTAGGGCAATGCCTGTGGCACCTATCAATGCAAATGTCACTCTGTGGGGCAGTCGAGCGACAGTAGATTGGTCAGAGGCAGGAGAAAACAAGCAAAGGGGGCAGGCAGTCGGACAGGGCAAGCGACCACACATCGACACCAGGCACCGCAGGCTGGACATTTGTATAAAAAACATTTCATGCGCTCTGCTGACACATGCCATTTTTTCAATTCATTAACTATTTTAGCCATAAATAATGTTGTTGTCGCACAACAAATCGTAAACACAGCAGCAGCAGCAACAGCAAAAACACAGCAAGCAGTACACACACACACTGAGGACCCTGATAACGTCCACCATGGCGAAATATAGTACTGCAGTTTGCCATTTAAAATGCTTGAAATCATGGAAAATATTTGCTGAGTATTTTTAAAATGCAGTCTACTGAATAGATTCAGTTTCAAGGGGAAAGGAATACGCCAATTATATAGAATTTTGAGAAGAGGATGAAGGAAATAACAATCTAGCTTAAGATCTTAACAAGGATGAAAATAACACAACATGAAACTGAAAGCAGTTGATTAAAATGAATAAAGCTAAGGAAGCTTAGAACAAAATTTGTTAATTTGAAGAAAGTCAGTGTAGCAGAGAGTAAATGTAGAAGACACTCAGTGCAGTAGACAGTTAATGAGAAAGACATTTAATGAAGAAGACTTTCAATATAGATAACAGTCAGCGAAGAAGACATTCAATTAGGAAGACAGTGAATGAAGAAGACAGTCGATGTAGAAGAAAGTCAATATATAAGCAAATCACTGTAGAAGACAGTCTATGAAGAAGACATTCAATTATAAGACATTCAGTGTAGAAGACAGTCAATATAGATAACAGTCAGTGTAAAAGACAGTCAATTAAGAAGACAGTTAATGAAGAAGACAGTTAATGTAGAAGACAGTCAATGTAGAAGACATTCAATTTAGAAGACAGTCAATATAGATGACAGTCAGCGAAGAAGACATTCAATTAAGAAGACAGTGAATGAAGAAGACAGTCGATGTAGAAACAAGTTAATGTAGAAGAAAGTCAATGTAGAAGACAGTCAATGTAGAAGACATTCAATTTAGAAGACAGTCGAGAAGAAGACAGTCAATATAGATAACAGTCAGTGTAGAAGACATTCAATTTAGAACAGTTAATGAAGAAGGCAGTCTATAAAGAGGACATTCAGTTTAGAAGACGGTCAGTGTAGAAGACAGTCAATATAGATAACAGTCAGTGTAGAAGCCATTCAATTAAGAAGCCATTCAATTAAGAAGACAGTTAATGAAGAAGACAGTCAATGTAGAAGACATTCAATTTAGAAGACAGTCAATATAGATGACAGTCAGCGAAGAAGACATTCAATGAAGAAGACAGTTAATGAAGAAGACAGTCGATGTAGAAGAAAATCAATATATAAGAAAGTCACTGTAGAAGACAGTCTATGAAGAAGACATTCAATTATAAGACAGTCAGTGTAGAAGACAGTCTTTATAACAGTCATTGTAGAAGACATTCAATTAAGAAGACAGTTAATGAAGAAGACAGTCGATGTAGAAGAAAGTCAATGTAGAAAAAGTCAATGCAGAAGACAGTCTATGAAGAAGATATTCAATTTAGAAGACAGTCAGTTTAGAAGACAGTCAATATAGATAACAGTAAGTGTAAAAGACAGTCAAATAAGAAGACATTCAATTAAGAAGACAGTGAATGAAGAAGACAGTCAATGTAGAAGAAAGTCAATATAGTCAGCGCAGAAGAAAGTCAGTGGAGAAAAAGTCAATGTAAAACACAGTCCATTCCGGAACATTTCCGAAGCCAATTAAACGCCTTCGAAAATATACCGCAAGATCCCCATTGAAGTCGTGAAATTCGTTATGGACACATTCAAATTTCTCCCGCCAATAAATCTCGAGCAAAGCCTGTGATCTCTCAACGAGCGCTTCGGCAATTTAATGCCAGCAATTCATATTTTGGCACTGCCGGCCAACTAATCCCTAGAAACAAAACACACACGCACACACGCACACACACACACACACAGATACGCACACAGACACAAATCACAGAAGCGCCAACAATTGCTGAAATATTGAAAAACAAAACAAAATGCAAAAGCAAAATATTGTGAACGTAAAACTCCCGACATAAATAAATTTGCGAGCTAAAAAGAAGAGTTAGCAGAATGTGCAAAAACAAATTTATAGCACACACACACACACAGACATGCACACTCACACATGCATGCATGCAAATGCATGTATGCGCATATATTTTATGGATGTCGAAAAACATTTCCCCTAGCGTTAAAATGCAGCAGGAGCAACACTGGCGGGCTGGCTCGAACACACACACACACACACACACACACATGGAAAATGCTTTGACACAGATTAAAAGCACAGCAACAGCAACAACAACAACAACAAGAACAAGAACAACAGCTAGAGCTACAACAAACAAAATGCAATGCCTCAAAACACAATACAACGTTGTTCATTTAAATTTAAATGAAACACAGCCACACATTCGTTAGAATAAACCCCCTGCCCAGACCTTTCCTGCCAGCAAAGAGAGTCGTGTGCCCTCTTTCTCACTCTCTCTCTCTCTCTCTCTCTCTCACTCTCTGGGAAGGCGCAACTGGGCGTGGTCAACAACAAAGTCGCGCGCTGACCTAAATCAAAAAAACGCTAATGCCCGATTTTCAGCACCACAAAATACTGCGGCAGCATCAGCTATACCTCCCTTCACTTCCCTGCCGGCCTTAACTTCTCAACCCCCTCAGCTAGAGTTGCTAGTCCCCATCGAAATGGTAGCAGTATTCATATTTGTTGCATAAAAATGTGTTCCATTTCGATACATGCTACACGGCTGCATGCCACATGGCACAACATGTTGCCCTACGCCATGCAACAATTCACTTTATCGTTTGTCTTTTGTTCAGAATTTGTCGCTGCGAATTTTATACCCTGTACGCAGATGACATTGTGCAGGGTATATCACATTCATGCAGAGCAAGACAAGAAAAGAAGTGCATTATCGAATTAAGCTAGTTACTCGCTGCCAATAGAAAGATCGACTTTATTCGATAAGTCTAACCTCGAAAAAGATAAACCTAACCTCAAAGAGAATTTTGACTATAAGCCCAACCTCAAAAAGAGACTATTTTTAAACCTAAACTCAAAAAGACTTTATACGATAAACCTAACCACAAAAGAAACTTAATACGATTAACATAACCTTGATTAAGATTTTTTTCGATAAACCTAACCTCAAAGACTCTTTATACGATAAACCTAACCTCGACAGAGATTTCATGCGATAAACGTAATTTCAAAGAGACTTTATACGCTTAACCTAACCTCAAATGAAACTGTACACAATAAACTTAACCTCAAAAGAGACTTTATACGACGAACATAACCTCGAAAGAGATTTTTTACGACTAAGAGAGACTTCATACGATAGACCTAACCTCAAAAAGATTTTCCCAATAGAATACGCATATACCCTGTTTACTTTAAACTAAAGTAATGCACTTATTGCAGGGTACAACATCGTTGGTTATTTAATTTATTGTTTAATCCCTCTTCTTTTTTTTTTTGATACTTTCGAATGTTATCAATGAATATTCATGAAATAGTGTTTTCATATATTTAAGTATCGGTATCGGTATGTGTATCTGTGTGTCTCTGTATAACTGTGTGTGTCTCTGTGTATCTGTGTATGTGTGTGTGTGTGCTACTGGTAATAAATACATGACGCAGATTGCTGTGGGAGCAGCCCGACTCCAGCAGCGACTCCAGTTCTCAGCTGCAGTTGCTGCGAAACAAATAAACGATGGCATAAAAATCAAGTGGCCAGCACATACGTTATATAGAATGAAATTTACAGTTACTGTTACTGTCACAGCCACAGTTAGGAGTTTCCTTCGCATTGCCATCGAACTAGAAAAACGAAATTGATGGTGAATGTGCAATTTTATTCATTGCATTTGCACCTAGGCGAGAAGTGCGATGGAAAAGGTAAAGAGAATAGCAGAATTTTCACAGGAGGGCTTGAAGATTGAATATACGTATTTTTGCAACAACATTTTGTTCATATTCAAACTTTTGTAAAACTAGAAGAAGAAACCCAAGAGATTTTCATATACAAATAGTACCACTTGTGACGTACTGCGTAATCTTAAGATCGATCAATAAGTCAATCAAACTTAATTTGCCAGATTGGATAAGGTTGCCATACCAAGATAAAAATATATAAAGTATAGGTATTTTCCGTAAGATATCATGGATATATGACTCTTGACTGGCATCAAAGAACATCAATGTCTAAATGTTGAGACATTTTGCATTTATATTCAAAGAGAATGAATGGTAAAAACTGTAAAGCTGAACACTATACACTTTCATTTGAAAATGTCTCAGAGCGTTTTAATTTTATTAAAATATATATATTTTTGTATATACAAATATGTTATTTTATTACAATATTTATTGTAGATATATTTTGAATATAGTTTACATAATCCATTTCATAAGATCTCATTTGTCCGATTATTTTAATTGTTTCGTTGTATTTTTAGTTTTTAGTTGCAACACTTTCTGCTTATTTGATCTGGACTCTTTAGCGATTACTGTATGATCGGTGATACGAGGGCGATACGACATTGTGTAGGGGTTTCTTATAAACACCGGCACGGGAGTGGATGGTGGGGGCTCTCTGCGAGAAAATAGACTCATCCTTGTAGTTTTTTTCCCTTTTGTCTTCTTAAGTTTCGGAGTTGTTTTTATATGTCCTTTTACAGTTGGTTGCATATTTCTTGATTTGTGGTGAAAGATTGTTGGAGCCATATGACCTAAGGACTGCAACCCGTTCTCCCCTGGTGCTTCCGGATTGAGCTGAAGGGTTTGCAAGCCCAAAGCAAGCAGCACACAAATCTTCAATAATAAATTCCACGACATCTGTAGGCTTTCACTGTAACCACGACTGCATTTTTCTGGGCTTATATGGAAATTTGTGAGCAGAATATTGTATAGGAACTGTACTCAAAAGATTATAAATTACTGTTTGCCAGCATTCGTGGAAAGATAACAAAACAAATGTTGCCCCAAACAGCTGTTAATTTTCGACAGAATGGAAACTAAACAGAGTTAAAATAAAAACTAGTATGACAGCTACAGTCGAGAGAGCCCGGCTGTGATATACCCGCTTCTTGCTTAATTTAATGTTAATACCATATACAAACATACATATTTAATGTTTTCCTGCCTCTTTTCTCAACTGACACAGAAACTTGGTGTGTTTATTATTCGATCAGATTGAAGAAAATATAGATGTTATAGTCTGCTGTCTATATTTTGAAATGAATCATTTATACTTCGCTTACAAATCTACTTGAAATTGAAATTATTTATTTACGGGGCGCTGAACGTTTAATACAACATTTGAAATAAACTTGAAGTGCACATACTATACAGAAACCGTCATTTCGAATTTGGTGTCTCCAGCTTTTATAATAGCTGAGATCTGAAGTTCTTATGGATTTACGGGGGCGGGAGGAGGCGTAGACAAATTCTAACATGCTTTGCATGAATAACAACATATATTGATACCCTAGCTTTTATAGTCTCTAAGATTTAGGTTTTCATACTGATGGATAGACAGACATACAGACGGGCAGGCAGACAGACAGACAGACCAACAGACGGACATGGCTTTCAAAAATCGGCTGTTGATGCTTATTAAGAATATTTATGGTATTTAGTTATATTTAATATAAACTCCCTTATACCCTATGGGTAGCGGGTATTAATTAAAACCTTGCTGAATATATATGTGTATAGAATATTATAAAGAATATAACAGATTAAATTTAGCATTCTTCTGGATTTCTTATAATTGAAGTTGACTTCAGTTCGAACTATCATTGGGATATATTAATTCACTCTGTTGCTTTCTACGAATATTCATTCCAGTTACATTCGCCCAATTATGATACTTTTCTTCAAAGTGTAACTCAATTATGCACTCAAGATTTGCGAAAATAAGAACCTATAAATATGTAAGAGCCACAACGAGCGATTTCAGTTGGCCAAAAGCCGTAAGCGACTTAAAAGCCAGCTAACTACAGCCAATTCTCATTAAACTTTGGCCATTATACTCCCAACTCAATTGCAGCTTAAGTAGAAGCCGCTTAAGCGAAAGAAACGAGTCAACGACGACGATGACGACGACGACGATGATGATGATGATGATGATAAGGCAAATAAGGGAAAAGACGAGGCATAAAATTTACAAATTAAAAAACGCTTGAAAATAATAATAAAGGCCAAAGGCAGACAAAACAAAGTGCAAAGAGTGCAGCAAAAAAAAGGAATGAGCAACAGAAAGAAATACAAAAGTTTTTGCCCCAGCCAACAAAAGCTAATTAAGCCATGGCCTAGACAAAGACAACGACACAGACAGGGACAGAGGGGCAGTGAGAGAGAGGAAGAGAGAGAGACAGCGTGGGGAAAAACTAAGGCAAATTGAAAACTAGGCAAGCATTGGGAAAAACTGCAGCTCAAGGAAGCTGTTAAATAGCTTAAATGGCGTTGAGCGTGTACGACATGTGTTCAGCATGGCAAACAGTGGAACAGAGATGGCACACGTAGAGCGAGAGAGACAGGGAGAGGGAGAGGGGTGTATCAGGGTGCTCAGTGTGTGTGTGTGTGTGTGTGTGTGCTCGTGCTCAAGTCGGCTTGCTGCCAGTCAAACAAATCCATTTTAAACCTTAAGCCTTGAGTAAACAACACGCACACGTACATGCACACACACACACACACACTCGCAGACAAGTGGCGCCCACTTTTGCGGGGCGTGGCAAGTAGCTGACGATGCTGCTACTGCTGCTGCTTGCTGCTGCATTTTGTTTGTGTGCATAACAAGCAGAGAAGCAGGAAATTGAAATGAAATTGTAATCCTTGTTTCTCGAGCGGGAGAAGTGCTTGAACAGCCTGCAAGAGAGCGCATTAAGTGCAGAATCCAAAGGGGGTGCATCCAGGGGGAGGGGTAAAGGCTGGTGGAGAGGAGGCTGCTGGCAAGAGGGTAGCGCGAGCAAGGCAAAGGCATTTCACTGCGCACGTATGCATATTTATATTTGTATTGGCAACACTCTCTGTGTGTGTTCGAGTGTGTGTGGGTGAAAGCGAGTGTGTGTGTGTGTGTGGGTGCATGCCTCGTTGTGCGACAGGAAGTCCTCGCGGAAATGCAACCGCTAAGCAGACATTTTCCGGCTGCCAACAAACGAAAACGTGCACAACAGTCGAGCAATCGAGACGAACTGCCGATGCACTGCAGCACAAAGAAGGGACTAAATTATGATTAAATATCATTTAAATATATTAAAACCTCGTACAACACAAAGGTCAAACTAGTCACAATCGAAATATAAATTAATGGAATAACTAACAACCTTCAACCCTGAACTGCCATCTCTGTCGCCTGCTTCGTCCTTTGGCATTGTTATTGGTCCTTGAACTGCAAATCGACAGACGCCTCTGAGTATCCTGTTAGCGTCGAGATTTCTTCCCTTCTTTGGCAGAAAGTTAACGACGACGAGAAAAAATTCTTTAGGATATGGCAAGAGTTGGCAAGGGGGGGAGGTGTATGTGGCACTCTTTTGTTTTAGTTTTTGCCTGCCAACTTTGTTTATGTGTTTTTTACAACTTCCTGCCTTGTTTATGTCCCAGCGATGTCTGCACTTTTAATCGTCAGCGTCGTCGTCGTCGTCAGCGTCGTCGTCGTCGTCGTCGTCGCCGTCTGCGCTCAGCGCTCTCTGCTTATTTGCTTCCGTTTTGCACACACCCACTCCCACCCCTGCCCCGCTCGCCCTCTTGTGGCATTCAATTTTTTCCTCGACTGCAGCCTGCAAGTGTCTGCTGTGTCGCTGACATGTCTAAGGAGCACATCCTTGGCCTGGCCCAAAGTGGCAGTCGCAGTGCCAGCAGCAGGCACACAGAGAAGGGGGTGAGGAGACAAGGGGGTGGAGAGTGGGGCAACGATAGTGACAGGGGCAAGTTTACAAGTAAATGTGACAATGAACAGACATAAACACGTTTTGGCTGCACAAAACTGTTAAGCGCGGGTGAGAGGCAGGGAATGGCAGAGGTGGGGGGGAGGTGGGCTGATTCGGTTCGGTTCTGTTTGTCTTGGCTTGAAAAAACAACACATGTATGACTTAAGTTGTTTATAAACGTGTGTGTGTGTGTGTGTGTGTGTGCGTGTGTGTGCGTGTGTGTGTATGTGCGAGTGTGTGCGAGCGGGTGGAAAAAGTTTTATGTCCAACTGAAAAGTGAGAGAAAAGCTAAAAGAAAAAAAGAAATACCAAGAAGAATAAGAAGCGTAACGAATTTGTTCGTGTGCGTCACAAATTGATGGAAAGTTTAATGACACGTTCGATTAAAAGGCGTTTTATTGCGGGCACAACGAGGCGTATACTTAATGCGTTAGTGGCAAGTTTCGAATGTTGCAAAGTGTTGACTAAGCCGGTGAGTTAAATTGATTGCTGTAGAACATTTTTAGACATGGTTTCATACTTGTTGCTATATATATATTACACTACTACACTATATCCATAATAATATGCTGTACTATATATATTCTTATTCCCTCAATTGTTGATAAAACATTTAGCTTTTAATTCCATTAATATGCATTACAAGCTGACAGGGCTGTAAGGGCTTACAAGCATGACTAATACATATACTGTATTTGTTACCATGCTATACTATATATGTATATATACATATATATTCATAAATCCTCAATTGTCAAATACTTGGAGTTCCAATTCAATTAACACGAGAGCATAACTAGCATGACTATTAAAGAACACGACTAATATTTGTGCTCTATAATTAGCTATAATATACTAAACTATACTATATATATTCGTATTCCATAAATTGTCGAACATACTCTTTTGGTTTTAATTCAATTAATGTAGATCACAAGTTAAGCCTGAACAGAGCAGTTAGAGAATGACTAATGCTGTATCTGTTGCTTCGCTATACTATATATACTATATATATATTATATATATACTATATATACACTACATTTATATACTATATATTCGAATTCCTTCAATTGTCGAACATACTCATTAGATGAAGCTTTTACAAAACACTTAAGTATGACTAATGGTTGTGCTATATCTTTTACTGAGCTATACTATACTATACTGTACTATATATACTCTTATTCCATTTAATTTTTGAACATACTAATTACATTTTAATTCAATTAACATTAATCACGAGCTAAGCCTTTGCAGTTAATATGAATTATATACCATGGCTTACTATATATATTCATATTCCCTCAAGTGTCGATAGGTTTTAATTAGACTAATGTGAATCACAAGTTAAGCCTTTAAAAAGCACTTAGACTACGACTGCAGAGCATGACTAATACGTATACTGTATCTGTTACTATGCTACACTATATATACTTTATATTCGTATTCTCTCATTTGTCTAAAATACTCATTAGATGAATTAATACATAGGAATCACAAGTAAAGTCTTTACAGAGCACTTGTGCATGACTGCATTGAACTATTTATGTATCTATATATACTCGTATTCCCAATGAATTGCTCTATACACCTGCAAATGGCAGTCTAACCGCACGCAGAGTAGCTTGGCCGGAACACACAATGCACCACAACTGGCAGCTGTTGCCACATTTCAAGAACATGTGCCGCAGCCTCTGGCAGTCAGGCAGGCAGTCAGGCATTTTCTTGTGCATACAAGTAATGCAATTTCACAGTATTGTTGCAGTGGTTGTTGTCACGATGCCACTGAATGCAACCGCCAGCGGAGTTCCATCAACTCACTGGCTCTAATACAATTTGTGGCAAGTTTAGCAGGAGTTCAGTCTAACCAAAAAAGTGAGCCAAGCAAATTGAGCCTATCTGCCTGCCCCTGTCTTGCTCTCCCACCCTCCCACTGCCCTTTCTCTCTCTCTCAGTCTCTCTTTCTCTCGCCCTCTCCACCCGTTCATCAATTTATTTAAATTCTGTATAAGCCGCAGCAACTTGACAGCTGCCTGTCAGCTGCTACTGCGCTGGCCACCGCAGAAACTTCGGCCCAACTCCGCCTTGACTCGCTAACAGAATTACGTGTGGAAAGCAGCTTGGCAAAAGTTACGAATGCAGCGTGGCAAGAAGCAGCAGCAGCAGCAGTAGCAGCACTTGCAACCATTAAATCATATTTTCTGCTCTTATTTCTGTTGTTCTCTTCATTGCTGTTGTTGTTGTTGTTGTTGTTGTTGCTGTCTTCATATGTCGACTCTGTGCAGAACTTGCAGGCTCTGACTTTCATGCCGTCCGCATCAGCTTCATCCTCATGCGCACATAATTTCTACTTATGTACTTTGCTCCCTCCCCCACTCTGCGCTCCCCCAATCACAACTTTACTACCCGGCCATATAAAATGTATTTTATAGTTTTGTTAAAGAAAAAAGAAACTTGTAAGCGCATTATACTCAAAGTTTCAATGTGCATTTCAATTACACTTTACCCCGGAGTAGAAGCTCAAGCTGAAGTCGAACCGAGCGAAGCAAAGTGCCAGCAAAATACTAAAAAATAGAAATAATAAAGGCAGAACAAGGAGCAGGAGCAGGAGGGGGTGAAGATATGAGGAACTTCTTCGAGTGCAGCTTGTCTGCTGTGGGCGTGGCCAGTGAACATAACACACATTGTAGCATGTCATGTAGACAATGCCAGAGGGAGAGAGGGAGAAAGCAGGAGCAGGAGCAGAAACAGCTCTGGCTGATGTCCTCTAATTGGAGTCCAGCAAACAGGCACTCATACGCCCCGTTGTACGCGCACGCAGCTGCCAACGTTTATCCCTTTGTCAGTTGCTAATAAACAAGAAGCCAGCACATAAATTGTTGACATCTTACCAACAGCTACACGCCGGCTGTTGCTGACAGACAGGCGAGGGAACGAAGACAGAAGCAGAGAGAGAGAGAGACGGAGAGAGAGAGGGAGACAGCGAACGATGCAGAGATAGCTTCAAGCATTTGTCATGTGACAACTGAAGTGCGAAGCTCGCTTAGTCAGTGCAAACAGGCCAGTTACAATAGTTAGTTGATGGATATACCAGGTAATAGAACTGAGAACGGAGAAACCTGACAGCAGATGAGTAAGCAACACACTTTTATAGTGTTGACTAAGCTCTGATTACAAATGAAATACAATTTGAAATCAGAGTTTGATTTCAGTTTAATTTCAAATGTATTTATGCTCTGGAGCAACGCATAGTCAACTGAATGTTTACCCTATAAGAGCAGAAACAGATTTATTATTCAATTGAAAGAAATATTACCAAATAGTTGCCTTTTCCAACACTGACTAAGAGATGACACCGATAAAAATGCACAGAAAAGGAAACTCATTTGGATAAAGTCACAATGATACTCCCTGTAAGCTTAACAGAATTTATATAGTGGCATAGTTGATGCATATATCAGGTAATAGAACTATGCATAGAGCAACCTGAAAACAAAGACTGAACAACACTTTATAGTGTTGACTAAGCTCTGATTATAAATGAAATACAAATAAAATACATTTTGTGATCAGAGTTTGATTTCAGTTTAAGTTCAAATGCACAGTGAACCAAATGTATACCATATAATAGTTTCAAAGCGCAATTGAAATAAACATTAGTAAATGGTTGCCTTTTCCAACACTGACTAAGAGATGACACCGATAGATATGCACAGAGAGGGAAACTAATTTGAATAATGAGGTCACAATACAATACTTCCTGCGAGCTTATCAGAATTTATATGTTTATAGAGCTATGCATGTACTAACCTGTAAGTAAAGCAATGAGCAACACACTTTCATAGTGTTGACTAAACTCTGATTACAAAGCGTATTTTCATTTTAAACGAATTTAATTTTATTTAGATTTTAAGCAACGCATGCTCAACTAAATTCTCTATAAAAGTAGAAAGCAGAAACAGTTTTGAAGCGCAATTGAAATAAACATTACTGAATAGTTGCATTTTCTAACACTGACTAAGAGATGACATTAATAGATATGCGCAGAGAGGGCAACTCATTTGAATAATTAGCTGAGGCAACAATGTGATAACAATTTGATATTCTCTGCAAGCCGGCACAGCTAATCAGTATATGTATGCTAATGTATATATATTCTGTTTATATAGTACCATATAACACTATCCATATTACCGCTAACCCCGTTGACACCTCTAATAAGCCCAGCATAATCTACACGCTGACTAACCAGGGCTGCTCTGCTGCCAACGGGCCACAATTGCCTGTCAGCATTATCAGAGTATCGTGCTGTCCGCCTGTCCAGCTGTCCTCCTCTCCAGCTGTCCGCCTGTCGCTGTTACTGTCTCAATGCTTGGTCGCTGTCATCGTGCCTGGCCACCCTTGCCTCCCCCCCTCAGCCCTGGCTCCCGTCTGCATCCTTTTTTCCACCTAGTGCCAGTTTTATTTATGGCTTCTGCGGCACGTGTTAAACCCTTTTGCACTGCTCGCTCTTTTTTGCCCTGCCGCTTATCTTGCTCAAGACAACGGAGCCAGTTGCTCCTTGACACTGAGCTCGGTCTTGCCAGTGTCTTGCCTGCGAGGGGGGCGTGTCAACAGGCGGTCACAACTGGCGGCACGTCCGAAACGTCCTTGTCGTATGCTCAGTCCACCTTCTCAGTTGCCATTCGCTACTCGTTTCTCGATCTTTTATCTTTTAATGGAATTTTAAAATCAAATAATTGGTTTTGTTAAATTTTTAGTTGCCACGACTAGCGCAGGTAGACAACAGGCTGGCGACAATGCTTGTCACCGTGTCAAGCCGGCACCTCATGCCGGCTAAAGGGATACGTGACGTCATTGTTGCATGGTGTGCTTCTATTTGATAGATCCTCATCGAATGGAAATCCTCAACCTCAGCTTACCCCAAACTCTGAACTCATGAATTCCGTATAAATTTATTGATTTTTGCTACAATAAATGTTACATATGGTCAATAGTTTTCTACATGTTGAATAGTCGTTTTTGCAGCCTTAGTGCTTGTGTGCCTTTGAGTCCTTGCCACCTTTTGATTGCTTTGCAGCTCTCTTGTTAACGTGGGCATCCTTGTCATTCTTAGCGTCCTTGCCATCCTTGTTATCCTTGTTATCCTTGACCTCCTTGCCTTCCTTAGGCTCTTTGCTGTCCTGAGCAGCTGTAGTGGTTTCGGACTCCGTAGTCGGTGCTGCTGGCAAGGCTGCAGCGGCAGCTGGAGTTGCTTCAGCAGCAGCAGCAGCAGCTTCAGCTGGTGGGGCAGGTGCTGGCGCTGGTGCTGCAGGGGCAGCTGGATCTGCTGCTGGTGCTGCTGCAGGTGCAGCTGGATCTGCAGCTGGATCTGCTGCTGTTGCTGGTACTGGCGCTACTGCTGGGGCTGCTGCTGTTGGTGCTGTTGTAGGTGTTGCTGCAGGTGCTGCTACGGGAGCTGGTGCTTTTTGTGGTGCTGGTGCTGCTGCTGCTACTGCTGGTGCTGCTGCAGTTGTCGTGGTGATCTTAGCCATCTGCCGTTTGCCATAGCTGGGAGTGCGGCTGAGCATCACCTCTCCCTTGCCGCCATTGCCCGTGGACCATTGCACCAAGTCTCCGGGCTTGGCAGTGGTGGCATCGCCGTTGACCAGCGCCACAGCGATTGCAGCAAGGAGGGTAAACTGGTAGATAGCAGTCATGTTGTTCAGTCCAACCCACAGTCAGCTGTATACTGACTTCCACTGCCAGAGCATTGCCTATTTATACCCGTAGAAAGGTGTTAGTTTTAGCTGCTTTTCAGCTGTTTTCCAGCAATCGCTTGGGCAGTTGCTGTTATTGTTTTCGATAAGAAGTTATGCATAAATTAAAACTCTAGGAACTGGCATACATTCCACCCTCACTTACAGAGTATTCACTGCGTTTCTATTCAGGTTTCAGTCGAGTTTCCTTTACGCTCTCATATTGTCAAGTTTTTCCATAAAGTATTTCACTTTGAATTGTTCGAAATTTTGCCAAAGTAAAACCCATTCTCTCTTTGTTACCTTCGACCGTCATCAGCCCCCTTCCCCTCCCCTCTATTGCATGCTCTCTTTCGAAGAAACTTGACCCGCATTTGCCACAAGTTAAAAGCAGCTGCAGCTGCAGTGTCGACAACATTTGCATTTCTCTAGGTAAATGGAGCACAATGCGCCGGGCACGAGAACAACAACAACAGCAGCAGCAGCAGCAGCAACAGCAACTGCAAGTGCTGTAATGTACATAAATCAGCAATGCATACACCCACACACACACACACACACACTCAACCACACACGTATTGCACGTGTGTGTGCTGCATTTATATTTATATTTGTGAAGGCAAAAAGAAAGCAATTTGAATGGAAAACGAGGCGAGCAAACAATTTGCCCCACGGCGTTGACGTTGAAAACGACTTACGTAAATGAAAGTTATGTGTGTGTGTGTGTGCGTGTGTGTGTGTGCGGGTCTGCGTGTGCGTTTGAGCTTGAAAGACGACACAGTTACCAGCGCAGCTCGTTTGCAACAACAAAAGGCAGGCAATGCCTGCAGCGTCCAAAAGTCGTTCAAGTCCAAGCCGAGACAGAGTGGAAGGAGCAGAGTATGAGAGAGGGGGTGGGTAAAGGGAAGTGCTAGAGAGGAGGCAAGCTGGATTCAGTTGGGTGGCGAGTGCAGACCAGAGTCCAAAGTCCTTTTAAGAGTTGATACTTGAGTAGCAAGTGCGTCAATATGGAACAGCTTAGTGCCAATGTGTGTGTGAGTGTGTGCGTGTGTGTGTATGTGTATGTGAGGGTGTGCCGCTGTGTGTTTGCTTGACAATGTCATCCGTGCATGGCAGCAGGAAAATCGCTTTTCCCTTCAGCGAGCAGCGCTTTCTCCTTCTCTCCCCTCCCGCTCTCTCCCCCATTCCTCCAGCTACTTGTCCCATTGAGCGCTATATTTGCCAATTCACGTTATAAACTTGTTTTCAATTTCAAATTCAAATGCTGCTCCTGCAAGTTTTGCCACCGTCTACAGGACTCACGACTTGGCAAAAAACCTTTTGCAAAAAGACTTCCAGCCCGAGTTTGGCTTGCGCATGTTAGTTTCCGGAGTAGCAGATCCCAGCCAGTTACCCATACGCCCAGCTTGCCACGCCCACTGACTCTGAGCATACTCCAGGCTGGCTGCAGTCCCATAATAGCTGGACGTGTTTCCCCAAATTGCATCACTTTTTCACATTTTGATCGCTGGCTTCGCTCGCTCTCCCACTAACTCTCTCCCTATCTCCCTCTCTCTCTTCCTGTCTCTTTCTCTCACATTTGCATGCAAAAAACTTTTAGCAAATGGAAAAAGTTTCGTTATAACCCGTGCATGTACTACATACATAGTTATTAGCAGCGTTAGATAAAATCTATTGTAATTTGTTGGAATAACTTAGGTTTAAAGATAAAAGATATACATTTGTGGATACGTATTATTTTATTTCACTTTCTTCAGTTAATTTGTGTACGCATGGGTGTGAGTGCGTGGGAGATGTGTCTATGGGAAACTTTAGAAAGTTTTCTTTAACAAGTTTTTGATAAAAACTAAATCGAATTTGAGCTTAGTTTAGGTAAAAGATGAAAGTAAAATCAACTTATTTACGATTTCGAAAACTGCGTAAATATTTCCAAAAATTAAATCGTGTGTATATACAGTAATAGTCATATATATATATATATTTAGAAAATTCTCATATACCTGTAAGGATACCATGTATAATAAATATAGATATATATTTTAAATAGAGAACTTCAGCAATGTTTTCTGTTTGAAACAAAGTTCTTCGAAATGTTTTCAATTTTGATGCTCTCTTTTGCTCTTTTCAGTATCATCAATTTTGTATATGTGTTTGTAAATTTGATAAAGATTATATATATGTATGTATATATATTTGTATATTGGAAACTCTTTGAAACGACACTTACAACTCGTTGGCTCTACAACCAGATCTCTTAACATTTACACTCAGCTTTTAGAGTTTTTATCATTCAAAATATTCGGCTTAGCCCTCTTTTTTCACATTTCTTTGCTCAATGTGTATATATATATTATTCGTTTCTCTATATAGTTCAGCACATATATTTTTCAATATTATGTAAAGTAATCTACTGATAAATTCGTGTAGTTAAATGTGTATTTCAGCTCAAGTCTAAGGATGTTCATTGCAAATGAAGGAGAAAAAAAAAGTATATATTAAGGGACATAATTCTAAAAACAAGTGTTTTAATTATCTAAATTCTATGCAGGAATTGTGCTCTAAGCCATGCATTACAAATTTTCAAAAATCAACTGTGTTTCTAAAGTGAATTATCTAAGAATTGACTACATTTGATTATTAATTGCGGGGTAATTCAAAATATATATTATACATACACGTATGTATATGTTTCTAATAATTGATATTAAGTGGAATATTTGAATATATATTTCGAAAATTATATATCATTAAGTGAGTGTGTTTTCATTCACACACAGATTGCTCGATATAGTTCGATACATTGAAATCGATAAGTTCACTCTGTATTCGATTAAATGAAATACAAGCCAAACAGTAAAATAAGCAGCAAAATCAAGCCGACTAGAAGGGAGAGCTTCTTACGAGGACTTTTCTTGCGGTACTTCTTAGCCCTCTTTGTCTCCTCGATGGCCAACTGTACGAAATCCTTAGCATTCTTTACATTGTACTCGATGCAATGGATCATATCGCCCTGCGAGTGCAGCAACATGGTCATCTCGCTGAACATGCCGTGCAGGTTGCCAATCGATGTCTCCAGTTTCATAATATCGGCATGTCGCTCCTCGATGTCGGCTATGGTCTGCTTCGTCTGTTGAGAATCGGTGATAATGCCCTGTGTAAAGATCAAAGGGTTGCCCTGCTCCAGCATATTCTCTAGCTGCTCGCGTGAAATCGATCTTCCGGTAATCTCCAATTGACGCTGAATACGTGCCTTGCAACACTCACGATACTCGATCTGTATGCGATTATAATCGGCCATCAGCTCGACGAACTTATACGATAGTGTGGCGTACTGCATTTTGCGCATTCGCAAAAGTGCCGATGTCTTCTGCTGTTTCTCATCCCGATCGATTGCCAATTCGATAAGTCGAATCTTCTCGTTGACGCAATTCACACTTCTCTGTATATCGCCCATCAAGAAGTTCAGATGATCTTTGGCATTCGAATTGCACAAGATGGTGGACAAGATGTTCGAGTGCAACATCTTCACCTCAGCGATGTTCACTTCCATTTTGTTTAGCATATCCAGTATATCTTCGACCAATGCAAAGAATGCTTTCATATCCATATCCATGTGGAAGTGAACCAAATTAAGCAGCTCCTCCGCCTCCGCTTCCTCTTCGTCCTCTTTCTCGTCGCTGCTATTGTAGTTCGCTTGGACAGCGCACAACTCCATGAGGCGATCCCTAAACATTATCCTAAATGTTGTTAGACTTAAAGGTGTAAATTGGGTAAAAATGTTTAGAGTGCAGTTTTCTAGGGATTATCTTTCTGGCTACTTACTAATCTAGATGTGCTGTAAATGCAAAAAACAAAGGGGAAACAACAAATTGGGTTATTATCGATGGATTCTGTGGCAATTGTATTGACAGCAAAACACAGTTCGTCACAATCATTCACAAGAACTTGAGGTTATGTTCACATCGAGAAAACAATTAGAACATTCATATTTTATTATTATTATAATTATTATTATTATTATTATTATTATTATTATTATTATTATTATTATTATTATTATTATTATTATTATTATTATTATTATTATTATTATTATTATTATTATTATTATTATTATTATTATTATTATTATTATTATTATTATTATTATTATTATTATTATTATTATTATTATTATTATTATTATTATTATTATTATTATTATTATTATTATTATTATTATTATTATTATTATTATTATTATTATTATTATTATTATTATTATTATTATTATTATTATTATTATTATTATTATTATTATTATTATTATTATTATTATTATTATTATTATTATTATTATTATTATTATTATTATTATTATTATTATTATTATTATTATTATTATTATTATTATTATTATTATTATTATTATTATTATTATTATTATTATTATTATTATTATTATTATTATTATTATTATTATTATTATTATTATTATTATTATTATTATTAATATTATTATTATTATTATTATTATTATTATTATTATTATTATTATTATTATTATTATTATTATTATTATTATTATTATTATTATTATTATTATTATTATTATTATTATTATTATTATTATTATTATTATTATTATTATTATTATTATTATTATTATTATTATTATTATTATTATTATTATTATTATTATTATTATTATTATTATTATTATTATTATTATTATTATTATTATTATTTTTATTATTATTATTATTATTATTATTATTATTATTATAATTATTATTATTTTTATCATTATTATTATTATTATTATTATTATTTTTATTATTATTATTATTAATATTATTATTATTATTATTTTTATTATTATTATTATTATTATTATTATTATTATTATTATTATTATTATTATTATTATTATTATTATTATTATTATTATTATTATTATTATTATTATTATTATTATTATTATTATTATTATTATTATTATTATTATTATTATTATTATTATTATTATTATTATTATTATTATTATTATTATTATTATTATTATTATTATTATTATTATTATTATTATTATTATTATTATTATTATTATTATTATTATTATTATTATTATTATTATTATTATTATTATTATTATTATTATTATTATTATTATTATTATTATTATTATTATTATTATTATTATTATTATTATTATTATTATTATTATTATTATTATTATTATTATTATTATTATTATTATTATTATTATTATTATTATTATTATTATTTTTTTTTTTTTTTTTATTTTTTTTTCTTTTCCTTTTTTATTCTTTAGTTAAATAAAATTCATTTAAGGTTTTTTTTTTAATGGAAAGATAGTGACTTACAGTTGTACAAGGTGCTGAAGAACAAATATATACAAACATATATGCAAGCACAGGCCATGCGTGTTTTTGTGTGTGTTTTACAGGCCATTGATTTGAAAAAATTAATGGGTTTTTGAGGCAGAAGGAGTCATATCCGAACCAATAAACTATTTATCTATATTCTTAATCAGCATAAACAGCCGAGTAGCTATAGCCATGTCGGCCTGTGCGTCCGCATGTCCTTATGAAAACGTTGACCTCAGAGACTATAAAAGCTGGGGCTACCAAATTTAATTAAATTTTTCAAGTAGTTTTCTAACCAAAAAAAAAAATATTTCAGTATCTCTCAACTTTCCTCCAAATTTCAATCCGATTGAACAATTAACACAGAAGATATTTAAGAAAGTACGAGCATAACAACAAGTTTCTATGTAAATTAACTAACTCCATCTGTCGAGAATAATTTGAAAATATGTATGTTTGCATAAGTTTATGAAATTAAATTTAGCAAGTGGGCTATCACAGTCCGGCATTTTCGGCTGTAGCTTTATTACTTGTTTTTTTTTAATATGTATAACACAAAAAAAGGGAAAATCCATGGCCTTATACAGTCAGATTCCGACTGTAGCATTTGATATCTTTTTTGTTTTTAATGTAAAGTAGTAAAAGAAGAGTTGAAATAACTTAGATTACGAGCACAGCAATTGATGATATGTCTAAAGGGAACTTTGTCTAAGTCTGATGAGCTGTATGAGAAAAGAGATTATGAGAGCTCTTAGATATAAGAATGAAATCGATATAGTGACAGCTGAAACACGACAGAATAGCAGAGTACCTCTTACCCATCCGCCCGAGAATCCACATCAATAACATTCCGATTTCATGACAAATTAAATACACATAAAACATTGAAAGTTCTTCCTGAAACACCCCCATCAGCAATCGAACCCCCGCTCTTCGATTGGTAAAATTGATTGGAAAATAATATCTTACCTTCTTTAGTAAATTGAAAATGTGAATTGGTCGCAGAAATATTGCAAGTGCGTTGCCCAGAAAAAAGGGCGTGGCCAAACGAAGCTGCAAAGAGAAAGAATTGAAAGGGAATTTCTTGTTTAGTCAAAAGCAGTAACAGCAGGCGAATTGAGTGTAAATAATGCTTAAGAATCGAACTTTCAATCAAACCTTAAATTTCTTATAGAAATATATGTAATGATGTAGGTGTGTGTGTTATGTGTGTGTGTGTGTTTCAAGTTTTAACCAGAATTTGCGTGTCTTTTTATGTTGAATTTAAGTTGAATTCCAGGTGCACACGGTCGCCAGCCACGCCTCCAGCACGACGCCCACTTCGCATGGCATTCAAGCACATACACAGACACACACACACAGAAACACACAAGCACACACACAGACCTACAAGCACGCAGAACATGGTAAATTTTATCAACAATGTTCTCATGTTTTACGAACATACAAGATGCTTCACACAGACAACACACACACACACACACACATACTGTTCTCCCCACACAGACACGCAGCACAAAGACATAGCTAAGCGACTGTTAGGCATATTTGAGGCACTTTGTGCAGCTGGGGAATCTGTTTTTAAAGCCAAACGCATCCTTCAGATACTTTTGGCTGCCTTTAATAATGTCAATTTGCAGGCGCCTCTGTTATTGTTAGTCAGCCCCTCACCAAGCTCAACCACCTGTTCAATTGCGCGTGCGTTTGACAGAGAGAAGAGCGAGAGAGCGAGAGAGGAAGTGAGAGAGAAAGAAGAAATGCGTTTAGTCTTTGCCCTTGGGCAGACATTTTTGCGTGTCACTTTGGGTATTTGCGGCATTTCGATGGCCAAAGTGCCCAAGGCCTAATAATGTTGGTGGCCAGCAAGGCCAACTGAGAGTGGCAAGTGACCGCACACACACACACACACACAGATAGTTCACATTTTGGGCATTGCGTATACGCAGCGTGGCGCACTGCAGGGCACTAATTGCAAGTAGAAAGGCTTTGCATGCGCTTGGACATGCTTATGCTTGTCCATTTACACTTAATTCAATGTATAATTTTAATTTTTTCACCAGCTGACAAACTCGGACTGCCGATTCGAATTATTTGCGTGCGTAGTTAACGAGCTGTTGGCACTGAATGAATACCTGATCCCTGAGCGTTGTCTCCCTCCACCTCATTTTCATCTCTCGCAGTGTCTCTTGCTCGCTCGCTCGCTCTATCTCTGTCTCGCTCGGTTGCGCGCCTTTTTTGCCATCATTGTGTGTGTGGGCGGCACGAGGCACCCTTCGGCTGCAAGCTGCATCGTTCGGGCGAGCGAACGAACCGAACGCACATGCTGCAGGTGAATCTGCAGCACGCAGGCATCTCGAGCGGCTAAAAATAGAATCCAGGCATGGCCTGACCCGTTTCGATGGGGCCCGAAGTGAATAAACCGATGCAGTCCGCTTATGAGGGGCCCTTACTCTGCATATCCGTATGTGGGCAGCAAATGATTAGCAGGGGGAGGGGGGAGGGGCGGAGATAAGGCAGCACAATCCAAAGCAACTGCTTATCAGCTCGCTTATCAATTGAGGCGATGTTAGGGCAATCCTTCAATTATGCCCTTGGCTCTGCATGAGAGTAATTTCATTAAGCTATGACCCTCTCCCCCCCCCGCCACCACCCCTTCTTCTTTTGTAATCCCATTTCCATTTGCTGCAATAAGTTCACTTAAGCTGCGTGTGTGCAGGTCATGTAAATGCAAACCTTTTGAGGTGGGCTCAAGCCTGGCAGCCTGGCAGCGGCTTAGTGCTTAATTTCCTGTTTGCAGTCATAACCAGACGGCACTCGTTACGGCACTCAGGCTGGGGCAAAGCAACCGCAGCAGGCAGCAGAGAAAAAAAAGAAGAAGTCGCAGCACAAAAGTCACTTAATTAAATGTTACTCATACGACACGTGGCACAAGGCTGTGCGGCAAATCCTTTGGCATATTCCTTGCCCTATGCAAATACAAAACACCTTCAACAAAGAGGTAGCAGACAGACGGACAGACCGAGAAACAGACCGAGGGTCAGACCGAGGGACAGAGATATAAAGGCACTGAGGGACAGTGGCGTAGAGGGGCGGACAGACAGGCGCGACTTCCTTTGGCGCGTTGCAATTTTTGCTGCACAAAATCCCCTAATTAAATGTAAATTACAAAACGCTTCAATGCCAAGTGGCAAGTGGCAAGTGGCAAGCAGCAGGCGACATTGCAACGCAGAGCGGGATAGAGCTCAGTGCAGACGAGTCCAGACTGTGGAAATTGTAATTTTCATGCTTATTACAATATTTATGCGCGCTAAGCAGCCAGGGACATTCCAGACTTGACTCGGCTTTGCCTTGTGCTGCCATTTGACTTCTTGTCCCCCCTTCGCTACCCCCTTTGCTCGTCGAATTGTTTTCTTATCATTAGCGTTGATGAAATGTAAGCCAAGCAGCAGCAGCAGCAGCAGCAACAGCAGCATGAGCAGGAGCAGCAGCAACGGCAGCTGACGTCAAAGTTTCGTCCTTGCTGCGTAATGGCTGCCATTTCCGCTTTAGACGACACGACAAGACACGCGCCCGGAGCCCAAAGCCAAAGCCACGGCAACAGTTTCCTGACCTGCCCCCACTCGCCTGCTCTCGCCTGGTTTTGCCTGCTCTCGCCTGGTTTCGCCTGCTCTTCTGTTTCAGCGTCGCACGTCTCCAGAGCTTAGGTAAATGCAAATCCTTTTGCTTCTTCTGCTTCAGTCGAAGTGAGACATTTGCATTTAATTTTTAAGACTCCAACTGCAGCAGGAGACACTGCAGAGAACTTTAAGTCGCAATCTGATTTGTCTGCCTTCGCAATATGCCGAGAAAGGTGAAGCTAGTAATCACTTAGGTCGATTGAACCTAATCAGACACTGCTTTCTTTCTTTTCTTTTCTTTGCTTTAGTTTGCACCTTTGCCAGGAAAAGAAATCTCAAATTTGTTGGAAAAACCTTTCACGAATCGTGCTATAAAACGTGTTTAAAGCTGCTATAAACCTAAACAGCAACAGCCATAAAAGTGAGAAACATAAATCAAAGCGAAAACTATTTTCATTTGCGCTGCGAATCGAACCAAACTGAACCAAACCCAACCGAGCTGAGCTGAGTGGAGCGTCGTTGGAGGCGCCATTAAACCACGCCGCCATTAAAAGGCGGCAGTAAAAGCACTACTACAAAATGGCAGCGTGACTGAAGGCTGACGAGCTGACGCATTGACGCATTGACAAACTAAACGTAAACCGAGAGAGAAGGCAGCTTCAGCTAAAAGTAAAAGTCTCGTATTTTGCCAAAACCGCACGTGTAATAAAGTTAGCGCTCAAAGAGGCAGCAAGAGAGAAGGCAAAGGGAGGAAGGCGAGGCAGAGCAAGAGGGAGAGGGCGAGAGGCAGCTACCCAGACCAGCGCCAGACCGAGAACAGCGCGCTGTGGTTTGGCAATTGCTGCAAAATTTGACAGTTTTCCGTAAAATTTTCGCAATTAGATGCGAACTGCGACAATTGCAAATGGCGGATAAAAGGGAAGGAGCAGGGGGGGATGCTGTGTGCTGCGCAAGGTGACTGACAACAGCAGCAACAACACTCAATGAAAACAAGAAAGAAGGACTGACTTTGGCATGCTGAAGGTTCTATACTCTTGCAGGTTCTTGTAGTATCCGATTGTTCTTATATTATTCTCTCATATATTATTATTTTTATTATTATTATTATTTATTATTTAATTATTATTATTTATTTACTTAATTATTTTTTATTTATTTTTTATTCACTTATTTATTTACTTATTTATTTATTTATTTGTTTATTTGTTTTTTGTTTATTTGTTTATTTATTTATTTATTTTTTAATTATTTATTTGTTTGTTTATTTAGTTATTTAGTTATTTATTTATTTATTTATTTATTTATTTATTTATTTATTTATTTATTTATTTATTTATTTATTTATTTATTTATTTATTTATTTATTTATTTATTTATTTATTTATTTATTTATTTATTTATTTATTTATTAAGTAATTAATTTATTTATTTACTTATTTATTTATTTATTTTTTGTTTTTGTTATTTTATTTATTTATTTTTTTATTTATTTGTTTATTTTTTTAATTATTTATTTATTTACTTATTTATTAAATTATTTATTTATTTTTTTTTTTTATTTATTTATTTGTTTATTTATTTACTTATTTATTAAATTATTTATTTATTTATTTTTTTTTTTTTTTTTTTATTTATTTATTTGTTTATTTATTTATTATTAATTAATTTATTTGTTTATTTGATTATTTGTTTATTAATTAATTAATTAATTTATTTATTTATTTATTTATTTATTTATTTATTTATTTATTTATTTATTTATTTATTTATTTATTTATTTATTTTTTTTTTTTTTTATTTATTTATTTATTTATTTAATTATTTATTTAACTGTTTATTTATTTATTTATTTATTTATTCATTTATTTAATTATTTAATTATTTTTTTATTTATTTATTTTTTTTTTTTATTTATTTATTTACCTATTAACTTATACTAAGTCGACTTGAAATTTAAAATGCCTTTTTTTTATTAAAATCAAATATAATTAAATTTTAAACATAATTATAATAAAAGTTTAAGACTTAGATTTTAAATTTAAATTTGGTAAAAAAGGAAAAATTTAAAATTTATTTAAAATATATATTTTTAAATTTAGGCTGGGGAGTATAAAACAAGAATTCCCGATCCAACATTTGCTGCAAAAGCAGATCGGTCGATTAGTATTAGTTGTTAGGATGTAGAGTTAATTGATAAGGAATAGAAAGTTTAACAGATTAAAGGGATATTTAATATATAATGGTGCAGACTTGAGTGGTTTTGTATATATTCAATATTATGTCTCACTTTGATTGGCACTTATAAGTTCAGTTAAGTTTCTTAAATTACAATAGGTCTTCATACAAAATCTGCATTTCGAACGGTTGTTCCTATGACAGCTATATGTTATAGTACTCAGATATTGAAAATATTTTATATGCATGTCACATCTATATAAAAAGTCCGATGTAGTGAATTTGGTTACAATATCTTTACAAATAAAAAAACCGGCCGATTGTTTGTATAGCAGATATACGATATATCGATTCAATCCGGCTCGTTCCGACTTATGTACAGCGTGAATGCTTTCATCAAGTTAGCTCCAAGCTGAGAGTCTTATTTCCAGTGCAGCAGAGAGAAGGGGGAACAGACGGAGAGTGTTAGTTCGACTCTTCCGTTCATACTGATTCAGGTTCTATATCCTTAATGAGCTCAGAGATATCTCCTAAGCTGCTTAGCGTACTCCTGTTCAGAAGGAATATACCCTCTGCAAGGGTACAGGCACAACAACAAGCTGCTAACGCTGCTCGTCAAGTCACTGATTCAGTTTCAGTTTCGGTTTCGGCTTCAGTTTCAGTTTCAATTCGCGTCGGCTGTCAGCGCCTGCAGATTTTTATTGCTTGTGACATTTACACAGCACATTTGATGTTTATTCACGTGTGTGTGCGTGCGCGCGTGTGTGTGTCTGCCTTTGGTTAAGCGGTTCTGCGGCAAAGGAAGGCACTCACTTTCGACAACATGTTCACAATGTTGCCGAGTGTCACACGCGGCGTATGCGCAATGCGAGTAAGGCAAACGTTAATGATTTGCACAGCAGCCACAGGGGAAGTACAAAAGGAGGGCGGGGAAGACTGCGGGGTGACAGTGTTGAGGTAAAAGTTTGACTTTAGTGGCGTCTAAATGAAATAGTTTAGAGCGGGCCATAAATGATGCGGCTCCTTTGGTTAGATGCGTAGGCGTAGGCAAAGTGTGAGTGTGTGTGTCTGTGTGTGCATGTGTGTGAATGTGTGTGTGTTTATGGTCTATTAATATTCAATTGTGAAAGAACATTTGTGGGCCAGATGTATCCCAGAGGCGCACTTCAGTCGAAGAAAAGTTCTGTGGGTTAACTTGAAAGAACAACTTAAGAGAGAGAGATAGAGAGAGAGAGAGAGAGAGAGAGAGAGAGAGAGAGGGAGACAGCAGAGCAATTAATATAGTGATAAATCAAGAGATAATGGACTGATATACACACTCAGCAATTGATCATATAACGACTCCATAACTTTAGATTGTTGAATGAATACGAATAATCGAGAACGGGAAATAATAAATATTGAAATTGAAGTGAATACATACTTATGTAGCTCTATATTCCTGATAGTCCTGCTAAGAATTTAATTTATAAACATGCTCAAGACTGCTACATTCTTACATTTCTACTATTGATAATCGTTTAAGACACGAGGACACTCCCCCCTCCCCTCACTCTGCACCTTTCAATTACAGTTTGGCCACGTTTTGCCCCTTGCAATGGCTGAGCTTTTATGGCTTAAAGGCTAGAACAATTGACCGCTAAGCGGCCTGGCCAACAATCTCAGCAGGCACTGCAGCATGGCAAGTGGGGGCGGGGTCATGCCACGCCCCGCCACTTGGCTACAATTGCGACTATTAGGGCGAAGCAGAGCAGCAAGCAAGAAACTCGCGCCTCGTCGGCTGCTGCTGCTACTGCTGTTGCGTCCGCCAAGGACAATAACCATAAAGGACGCGATGTCCACGCGCTGCTGCTTGGCAAGAAGAGAGAGGGGCAGGGGGGAGATGGAAGAGGGGGTTGCTGAGATTCAAGCTGGGCAACTTGGAGTTCGGTGTTCGAGCACACTTTGACGCGCTTCAACTGGAACATAAACAGATACACCCACACACACACAGACAGACGGGCAGAGGAAGCAGGGGAAGGGGGACAGTGGAAAATGGCTTTGGAAATTACGCTAAAATCGACAGCAGAGGAAAAAAAACCGCTATCGCAGCAGAAAACAAAACAAAATTGAAAAGCAGCGAGAACAGAAATAACACTTGCTAACAAGAAGTGTTTGACGTTGACACGCGCACGCACACACAGTCACACACACATACAGGCACGCAAACATGTATACATACATACACACATACAGCCACAGGCCAGATAAGTGTACAAGTTTCAGTTGAGAGCAGCCATTTTGAGTGGCATTGTGAGATTTGCTTTCTATGGGCGCGTTTCGATTGCGCCTCAGTTGAGCTGCTCATCGAACTAGTTCTTTATGGCAAACATACTGAACTATATGCTATAGTGTATGTATAGCCTATATTATATGTGTACTACTAGAAATAACATATATATAGTACTATATAGAGTATACCATCCTGAACTGGCATCAGTTCAGCATCTATCGAGTCGCGCATTTTCACTTGCTGGCACGTCGGCGCCAGTGTACAGTTTGTGCTTTGTGCGATTCTCTTTTGTCAAAAAATAGAGAAAAGAAAAAGAAAAAGTAAAAAAAAGGAGGAGCAGTTTAGGCCAGCTGCAGACTTGTGTAAACAAGGCGACAATTTCAAAAGCAATAATTGAAAATCCTTATGCTTGACCAAATGAAAATTTCGTCGGCTGTGGGCGCTGCCACGCCCCCTCCATTCCCAAACAGTACAAATAAATATACCTATACACATGCATATATATCTGTGTGTGTGTGTGCTTGAGTGTGTGGCAGCTGAGCTGAACTGGACAATTGTTTATCAAAGTTTAAAGACAGGCCTCAGCCTCGGCCTCGGTCTCGGCCTCCGTCACCGTCTCTTCCTCTTTCTCTCTCTTTGTCAATCTTCCCGCACCTCTCGCAGTGTAGCATACATTGCGTTGCGCCTTGCTAAGCTGATTAAATTGCCAAATTGGCAATGTACACGCCCACATTAGCGCCCACATGGTAAAAGCAGCTGCTAAGCTCAGACACGCGTGCATTGAAATCAGTCGAAAAGTTTGTACCCCCTCCCCGACTATCCCCCTGCCCAGGCACCTCTATCCTCATATATGATACTCCCTCCTGCCACGCCCACAATGGAGAGTTAACTAAATGCCATGGGCCAAAGTACAACGAATCGATTTCGTAAGCTTCAAGTTCTGCGGGGTCAGGAAATGTGTGTAGGTGTGTGTGTGTGGGTGTATGGGGGGGGGAGGTACGGAGCGGGGCAGGAGGCGTTGTCGATGGGCGTGCCGTTAGTTCTGTTAGTTCTGCCTGGCGTTGCCAGTCAAATTTTCGCATGTGCGCGCCAAATTAGATAGCATTCAAAAGCAATAAAAAAGAAACTTTGCACAATTGGCACAAAAGCAGCAGGAACCGGAAGTGCTCGTGGCAGCCAGTGCAATCCACTTTCGAGGCAGAAACCACATTGGCAAATAATGGCAAAGGTGGTTTAGCTATTCGCAATAAGCCGACTACATTTATTTGTAGTTCCAGAGCAGCACAAAACAATTGCAAACAATCAGAAGAGGCAACATGAATTTGAAAATACAATTGGAATAAGGTCTTTAACTGACTTCGATATGATGCGAGAAGAACATTTAACATATTGAAGCACGAATTTCAGTAGATTTATCTATTCTAAGGTTTATCTATTACAAAGTGGGTACTACGTGTCACCCATGTCTGTACTGCACCCTTTAACATCTATTGTATCCCAGTTGAGCTGATAGCTTCATTATCAGACCAGTGTTTCTCAGGAACTCTACGATTTTGCGTGAACTGATTGATCTCCTCTCTTTAATTTCAAGAAGGTGCGTAAGATTAATTTAAATGAGGCTTAGCTTTACAACTAAGGATACACTTTTGAGGGCTATAACGACTCTCTTTCGTCTTCCTTCATATCTCTTTCGCTGCTCTCGTGTGACAGCGATGATCTTCTATGAGGATGTTAGCGTTAATCTGCAACTAGGTTTGCCAACTATCGTCAGAGTACACTATCTTACACATTCCAAGCAATACCCACAATCTCTTTCGATGCCACCGCCTGAATTTTGAACTGATTATTATCACTTCAAATCACTTTAAAACTAACTAAACTTTATTCCACTTTCAATTTGGTATTTGTTTTCTCTTTTCAGTTCGTTGTTCATTATATCGTGAACTTGTTCAATATTGTTCCTTCCTCATTTGAATTCCTTTCAAAGGCCGCGAAAATCGCCTTGAGCTGCAGGCGGCAGACAGTCAATTTTCAACCTAGTGGCTGACGACCATGTTGGACTGCATGTGTATGTATATTTGTATGTTTGTATATGTATAGACTAGCCCTTTAAGTGTATATGTGTGTGTGTGGGTGTGGCGGAAGTGGCTCACAGTCATATCCTGTGTACAGCAGCGTCCGTTTTGGCTGCACATTTGCGCCTCGTTTTTTTGGTTTCCCCTTCCTGTCACCCGCCGTACCTACCCGACTCCCTCCCCCATTGACACGTGCAGCTATAGAAGCGCGCCCAATTCGTGCAAAGCACATAGATTATTTGTGGAATGTATAAGAATTTCCTTAGAACTGCTTTGCTAGTTTGCAGCTAAGTAGAGAGCAACCTCAGTTTGACCTTGAGATATGTATCTACAATTATAGTATAGGTACTTACATATTTATTAGTTATATACCTATACACTCCTGACCACACCCAAAGTTCCACAGGCAGTTCAATCTGTCAACTGCTGCTTCAGTTCGCTCTAGTTTAGAGAGCATACCATGAATTCCTACTGCTCTTCCCAGACTTTGCCCTCCACCTACACATAATATGTATAGATCTGTATATAGTATGGGTGTAGCTAAGTATCCCTACAGCAACTGCCCTCAAGTCATATATGCATCTTTATGGCACATTAATCAACAACTCTTATCACATGCTTGCGATCAATCCTTAACAAATGAAAGCACTAGGAATGCGAGGGAAATAATTACGGCTCGTTACGATGCAATCGAACAAGGTAAAGTGCAACAGCATTAGGAGGACAACAACAACTGCAACAGCAAGTGCAGGGAGTGGGGCAACAACGACAACATTTCGAAACAAAATTTTTAATGTGTTGAACAACAATTAAAATGATTTTTACACAAGAAAATGATTAAATTTAAATGTTCGCAGAACACGAAGCCCGAGAGCGCTCGAGGCGAATGTAAACTAAATTAGAGTGCCTGCATTTAATATGAGAATGAAATTGAAAATGCAGCGAGCACACGATATGAAAGAGCGAGGGAGAGGCAGAGGGAGAGGGAGAGAGAGAGAACATAAGGTGTGCTGCGGGACAATGCTGGGGTTGAGGTGCGCCCGAAAGTATGCTTTAAATTAAAACGAGCAGCAAAATGAGGCAGCTGCACGACACACGCCGTGCACACTCACACACTCACACACACACACAAAGACTACACTCACAAGGGAACTCTCACACACATGCCACACACTTTGGCAGTCACATTGTTTGCGGCACAGCCAAGAACCCGCACAGACCAAATGTTCCACCAAAATGCTAAGCGCAGGCACAAAAACAGAACAGGCAACAGTAGATACTGGGCGACTACAATATACCCTGTGTAATTTAATGAATAAGTTTACTTACATGTTTCTATAAATATATATTGTATTTATGTATTGTTTATTGTTATATAAATGTTTATTTTTTTTTGTTTTTTTTTTTATATTATTATAAGTGAAGAATCCGTACATCGTCATATAGGTGTAATTAAATTTAACTAATTTATTGATTTATATACTTATTTTATTTGTTGTTTTATTTATTTATTTGATTATTTACTTATTTTTATTTTAATTTTTTATTTATTATTATTTATTTTTTTTTTATTTATTTATTTTATTATTTATATATTCATTTATTTATGTATTGATTTGTTGACTTTTCCATTTTTATATTATTGATTTAATTATTTATTTATTCATTTATTTATTCTTTTTTAATTAATTAGTTTTTTTATTTATTTTTTCATTTTTGTATTTATTTATTAATTTTTTTTTTTTTTTTTTTTTTTTTGTTATTTATTTATTTTATTATTTATATATTCATTTATTTATGTATTGATTTGTTGATTTTTTCATTTGTATATTATTAATTTAATTATTTATTTATTCATTTATTTGTTTATTTATTCTTTTTTTAATTAATTTGTTTTCTTATTTATTTTTTCATCTATTTATTTATATATTAATTTTTTTATGTTTTTTTATTGTATTTATATTTATTAATTTAATTATTTTATATATTTATCCCTATATACATATTTAACCTAAATAACGTTGCACCATTAAGTCGCTTTTGATTACACTTGACTACAGGAGATGGCAATGCGTTGTTCACTAGTCCTGCTCGACGGCGCTTGCAACTTGAATGTATTTTCAACTTGCTGCCTAAAAGTATGCAACACTATTGTTCGCTGCCTACCTGTATGTGTGTGTGTGTGTGTGCGTACGTGAAATTAATTTGTGATGTCCGTTCTGGTCGTTGGTATCATAAAGCTGCTGCCACCGTTGCTGCTCCCATTGTTGCCGCTTGCATCACCAGCATTGCGGGCAGCCTGGCCCCAAAAAGTATGCTACAAATTGCCTTAATTCCCCAACGAAAATAACTTATTCCTCGTATTTCGTGTGTCGTCGTCGTCGTCAACGCTTAACGCTTAACGCTCGTCGCTTTCATGTCCCGAAACTTTTCGCATGTGTTAAAATTAAAAACTTTTCTTTTGCTTTTCTCTGGCTTCTCTTTTCGTATGTGCGTGTGTGTGCGAGTGTTGCTTTTATCTGTGATCTAACACTGGTCAACAGCTCTTTGTTGCCCCCTGGCTACCTCTCTCTCTCCTTTCACTCTGTTCCTCTCCTATTCGCATCACTGTCTCCCTCTCTCTTTCTACCTTCTTACTTGTACCTTTGCCCCCTTGCGGTTAAGTAAATTTGTTATTTCTCCTTTATCTCAATTATTTAGTCAAGGTCAATTTGTTACTGTGTGCGTGTGTGTGTGTGTGAGTGTGAGTGCACACACGTGCCCTGCGTGTGTGTCCTTAGCGGCCTGCATATGATAGCAGCCTTTGTTCTGCCTTCGAGCTTCGAGTGTCACGTGGCGCAATTTTAAATTGAGTTGTCCAAATGTGCAGAGGCTGCTTCGACTTTATTGTCGAGGCCATAAACTGACAATTGTTGAAGGGGAGGGGACTAAGGGGTGTTTGTTCTAATTGCTAAGGGAATTGCAGGCCGCATAAGAAATGACATTAACAACCTGAATAAAGCTTAGCACTAAATGTTGTGGGCACAGAAAGAGTTTAAATTGAGTTTAACTTGACAACAATGCGCATCGTTAGAGATTAACTTATGTTTTATATGCAAGGAATAACGCCTAGGAAGATCACAGTTGCTCCCTTGTGCATGAGAGCCAGACATATTAAACGCGATCTCAGGTTGTCCATAATTGGAAATAGAATACAGGAGAATAAGAAAAAAAGGAGGTACAACGAGAGACTGATATCTCATTCTAATAACCTTTTTCGTATAAATATGTTTTCCCCTTTCAATTCATGTTTTTTATCAGATTATTATAAATTATCTACATATAAATAATTTTTTTAAATAGAAAAGGTCGATTGAGGCCTGTCCTCTTAAAATCATGAAAATTATATTCATATAATTTTTGTTAATTTGATTATAATTCATTAATAAAGTCTTCCATCTATTTTTATTATTCTAATAACCTGGTTAGGCGACTCAGTATTGCAGCCCAGAGAACTGCCAGCCCTGGGAGAAAATCGAGGAGACTAAGCCACCAGCATCCATAAGACCTGCTCAAACAGGCCTTATATAGATACTCCTATTAATAAAATAATATACTACCAACTAACCTTTATACGTTATACTTTTTACTCGTATAGGTGTCTATTAGCCAGACTTAAACCACCTATCCGACATGGCTGGTTACCCTATTCTCCCCATATTAAGCGAACACTGAACCACTAAGCGACAAACCGAATTGAGCGCATAGTTTTCGCCTTTTTTGTGTGAGCTTTCTGACTCCTATTTTCGTTAAGCAATATTTAGCAACCTACGAGACTACTCCCTACATGGCTAGTTACCCTAGTCACCTAAGAGCACTCAGAACCACCAAGTATCAACGAAATTGAAGACCTACTGTTGTTCGTTTTTTTCGTATATTTTTTCTAGCTCTATTTTCGATGTTGCATATTTTTGTCCAAGATAGTTTTGACAATTTTGCAAAACAATTCTCATGTTGAAAAAATGTTGCTGTTAATGATTAAATAATCTTAAACAAATGTTAAGAATTCACATTCATATTCATTGTCAATTGGAATATTGTTTGGGTATTTAGGTATGTACTCTAGTCATGGGTACCCACTCATGGGTACCTTGTTAAGTACTCTTATGGTAGGTACTTCTTTCCCTAGCCCATTCATGAGTACCCACACAAGTACTCTAATCATTGAAAGACAATTCATAAGAGCTCCAATGAAGGGAACCCAATTCTTTGCTTACTGGTAAACGCTGTGATGGCGGTTGATCCTCTTTGCCGACATCTCATACAAAAAGGGAAATTATAAAATACATTGCTTAGGGCTTGTAAAGTAGGGGTATTCCCTTTGTAAGTGCTTATTTCGCCAGCTATGAAATAGTGACCAGTTCTATAGGGATGTTATTTATGTAAATAATATACTAAAGATATAATTTATCGTTTTAACCTCATCATAAATTGAAACATGATTTACAGCAATAAGTTCTATGAAATTGGTAGCTCAGAATCCTTGTAAGACTTGCAAAGTAGGCAAACATTAAGCTAGCTCTGCATTAAGTTTGACCTGCATCACTTGACCGCCTTTGCCTGCGGTTTCCTTTCTTTTCCTTTACTCCAAGCAGATTCCACTTGATTAGCAGCATCCTCGCATTAAAGCACTGTTAGATCTCCAGCTACTGCTCTGTCTCTGTCTCTGTCTGTGTCTCTATCCCCCTCTCTCTATCTCTATCTTCGTCTGCCCCGTCCCCTTGCAATTTATCTGTATATCCTTGCAGCATCTGCTGCAGCTCGGCAAATATGTACAAACCTTAATCACACTTTGTGCTGCTGCTAAAGAGAAGCAAACAGCTTGGCTGAGAAATTTTCCCATTACCTGCAAGAGGTATGCAACATAATTTTTAACCTCACGCCGCCGTTGCCGCGGCATGCACATAAATTTGCAGTTGCCCAACACTGGCAGCGAGCAGGAGGAGGAGGAGGCGGTGCCTCCATTTGAAGATTAACGCGCGCGCGAGCATAAATAACAAGCGAGAGCGCGCAACTATTGAAGAGCGGCAGCCAAAGGAATTGCAACAAAGACAGCAGCGCACAAGGCGCACTGGCTGCGGCTGCCTCTGCCTCTGCCTCCGCTGCCTCTGCTGCAGAGTCGAGCACAAATTTATTTTTCATAAGTAAATCTCTCTGGGGCGAATAAAAAACTTTGCCATTACGTGCCACTGCAGCCGAAAAGTCAAAGTGACGGCAAAGTCAACACAAGAAATTGCAACCCGCCAGTTAGCGTGGCAAACGAATCAGCTCCTCCTCCCCCCCCCACCCTTCTCTACACAGTCTGCTGCCTGCCACTGCTTAAGCCCTGCAGTGTGGGGAGGAAGGAGGGCGCACCACACTCCAGTTAATCTCCCGAGAAGGTCTGAAGTGCCGGCAGAATGTAATAAAAACCTGAAGTACGTCTGTTTGATAATCCCATTTTAATATTTATAGTAATAAACGCTTTTACGCCTTGCCGCTTTCCTTACTGGCCCTAGCCACGCCCACCTACCTCCCTCTCTCGCTCCCTCTGTCTCTGTTTGTGTGTGTGTGTCTGCCTGTTGCCCGCTGGCAGCATTTGAATGTGTTTTATTAGACGACTCCTGACTGACTCAACTGATGCTTTTATTTATTTATGCGCTCTGTGGGCAGGGAAATCACAGCGAGGGTCGCTCCAAGATTAGCCCCGTGCAAGTGCATACTCGTAGTGTGGACTCCACGAAGACACACCATACTTACTCGCAGCTCGATTACATTACTCGCATATTTGATTTGTGCTGATTGTGTCTCCACTTCTTTGACTTTCCACACACAAAAAGGGTTGCACTTAGACAGGGCTAAGGGAGGAGAGGAGGGAAGGGAAGGGGTGGCTGTGCTAGCAATAACGTCAATTCAATTGTGTTTCGTGTGTCGCATTGAGTGCATTTATTTTATGTCGTACGTGGCGTATGCGTAATGTCATTTACTACAAAACGCGCTGAGTGAGTTGAATTGTCTAAGCTGTGAAGGGGACGATAGAGAGTTAAGTAATAGTCGCTTATTGATTGAGTGCTTTGCAGCTCTTCAAACTGTGTTTAAATTCGTTTTTTTTTTTATTTTAATCAATAACTTTAATTTGCCCAGAAATAATTATTTAACAAACTGTATTTATTAACTAACAAGACGCAGGCAGCTGCAGCTATGCATGATTGATAGCAGCTTGACGATTGATGGATGAACATCTGACGAGACAAATACAGCCAGTTGCTTGAGCTGATTTCACATGCACGCCGCCAATGATTGATGAGCTAGTTTGCTCGATAACGAAGGAGAAGCATCTCCTTAAAGTGTCTGCTGTAGTTCACCTGAAACGTACAACTTCAAACTGCATAGCTGAGGCAGTCCAAGCTCCCTCGTGGCCAGAGCAGACGCAGCTCGTGGGGTAATCGAATCCCCTTTGGCTGCTCTCGTTACCTGCCAAAGAATTCGGCCCGTGTGGCATAGAAAGCGCGGCCCATTAATAGAGCATTAGCGCTAATAACTCCGATGACATGCAACGTCGGAGAAGAGTCCTGGTTGCCTCCATAAAAGGAGGAGGAAGAAGTGGGAGAGGAGACGAGTAGAGACGAGCAGCAAATCTGCTGATAATCGGCTTATAGTTTTCGGTTTGGCCAATTTCTTTGGCCTGAGCATAATTTCGCACACAGAAGAAAAGCAAAACGTAAGCGTGTAATCATTACTCTCAATACAAAGGCCTGTCTGTGCGGGTGTGTGTGTGAGTGTTGCAAAGTAGCATAAGAAAGCATAATGAACCCTAAATAAAAGTGCGCTCTCGCATTGAGCGAAAAGTTCGCCATGAACTTTTGCGCGCTTAACACTTTTCCGCAACAATTTATCGTTCTTGTCGCTCGACGGAAGTGTTTGGCATTGCCTGAAGATAATGCCGAACGGCGAACTCCCAGGACTCTATGCTGCAGCATCCCAGCAAGGAACAAGTTTTTTGAGATCCAGCAAATCCATAGCGACCCCTCTCGACACACACACACACACACACACACCCAGAGTCTGGGAGGAAACTTGCCACACGGCCTGCGTGCCAAGCAAGAAAAGAAAAGAAAACAATGAAGGGGGTAAGGGGAAAACTATCCGCAAGTGGCAGCGCTACTTCTGCTTTTGGGAAATCAGTGAAACCGCCATATTATTTCGACATTGATTACAAATGGCGTGAAATCCCGTTATGCCAGCAACGACAACAACAAGAACTTCTGTGGCGGAGTAACACGACTTTAATGTGACAATGGATACGCTTTCCACACCCCCTCTGCTTGCAGATCGACAAAGGGTTTCACACTGAGCAAAGGAACTCCCTAAAGGAAGACTGCTTGACCACAAGTCATGCGAATACCTTGGAGTGATTTTAGACAGAAGCTTAGCCTTCGGAAGGCATCTTACGGCGATTCAGCACTCCTTAAAAGACCAAGGTCTCTAAAGTGTCCTGGTTAATTGCTGCCCTCAAGAAACTTTCCCTCGCCAACAAGGCTAAAATATATAAGAGCATATTAGCTCCTGGTGTATTCTATGCCACACAGGTGTATGGAATCGCTGCCAAAACGCATTCGGGTTCTTCAGGCAAAAACTCTGAGGAGGATCACAGGCGCTCCTTGGTACATGAGGACCAGAGACATTGAACGCCATCGGAAGGTGCCGAAAATTGGAGACGAAAAAGTACAATGAGAGGCTGGCATCTCATCCCAATAGCCTAGCTAGGCGACTAAGTATCGCAGCCCTCAAGACCTGATTGACCGGGACTTGACATAAATCCTGCTGAATAATAATCTTCTAAATACTGTTACCTAATCATTCCATTTCTTTAATACTCATACTACATAATCTCTGTAAATAACATTGATATTAAGAATCGTTTAAATTGATACAGATTCGATTAAGTTGTCCAAAAAGGGGAATAGTACGCTAGTCCAACTGAGAAATGTCGCTTAATACAAAAAAAAAAAAAAAAAAAAAACCAGAAAACTCCTTTTCTTTGATATCATACAGTGTAAATTTGATTAAAGCTTAAGTTTTTATTGTATTCCTCATCCTTCTTCCTCAACTCTGGGTCAGTTCTGGCGCTTTCTTTGAGCTGCTTTACATGCAGTCTTGGATTGGACTATCATAACCCTCTCCCCTTCAGCCATGCTAAGTAGTTGAGCATGTGAATGCGAAGACTCCCCAGGGTTGTCGTGGTGAATGAATACATGTGTTGATTGAGTGAAATAGATATCGATACATGTATCTCACATATCGCTTATAGACTCCATGAGGAATTCACAATGGCAGCTCGCTTCGCTTTCATCAGTGCCCTCTTTAGGGCCAATTGAGAGAGAGAAAGCGAAAGGCTGCGCCACACAGATACAAATCTAGCATGTCTAGAGAAGTACGGCACTCCCTGCCCCCTCTCCTTGCCCTCCTTGGAGCAATGTAATAACATTCGCAGCTATTTAGAGCAATTTTTTGCACGCTTCTGCAACCTGCTGCAGAACTGTCAAAGGGAAAACGACGTGACGCAAATGAAATGTAACAGCAACAAAGGGGGCGACACATAGAAGGGGCATGAGGGCGGAGGGGACTGACTGCTTTAACTTACTATTTCGAGTGGCAACTTGGGCATGACGCTGCAAGGCGGACAATTTTCATTTCCGCTTCTATTTGCACTGCGAGCCAAAGGCAAATAGCAAGTGGGGGAGGAGGAGGAGGCGGAGGGCAAGGGAAACCGAATACCTAGACGTAAAGAAAAGAATTTCTTTTGAGTTACTTTTGTGGAAGGGGTGGGGGGGGATTGGGGAGTGCAAGACAAAACGAAAAAGAAAGAGAAAGAGAAAGAGAAAGGGGAACAACAACAGAACTTGCAGAGGGAAAGGCAAGCCGAAGAAAGGACACATGTGTCCTGTGCGCCCGGACAAAGTTTGCGCCATTTGCGCCGCCTTAAGGTGTGTTTAATGAAAAGTTGCCCAGGACGGACACATTAGGAGAGCCGGGCAGGGCAGGCTGGAGAGTCGACAGACAATGCTGCAAAAGGATGCAGCTGCTGTGGCAAATGTGGCCGCAGGCTGCAGGCTGCATCAATATCCTGTTGCCATTTTGCGCTATTTACAAATGAAATACGCCGCAAGTTCTCCAGCCAAAGTAACCACGAAAATTAAACTTTTGCCTCGTTTGTGTTTTGTTGGTGACAAGGGCACTGGGAAGGGGAGAGTGGAGGGGACGTAGAGTAGCTGAAAGTTTGCACAGAAAGAAAATGCAATGAGGAAAATGAAATTAAAATGGGCAAAGTGAAGAACCAACAAGGTGCAATTCAAGTGCATTTCTCTCTTCAAGTGGATGCCGGCAAATTGAGATTGCTCTGCCCTCTCTTTCCCTCTCTCTCTCTCTCTCTCTCTCTCTCTCTCTCTCTCTCTCTTCCAGTATTTTACTATCTGTGTGCATAGAGCGAATGTGAGGCCAACCAACATAGCCAAAAAACAGTGCAATAATTTACTGAGAGACTGAGCTGCCTCAGTTCATCAGGGCCTCAAATCGCTGTGCTCTAATTTGTGCAGGTTGTGGGCATCACTTGACAAAGGGAATATCAAAAAGAAAGAGTTATAAGTAATACACATTTACAATGTACATAATAATATATAAAATAAAAATAGAAGATATAGAAATTGAAGACATTTCCCTGAGTTCAGTGCATTAGTTCATCAGGGTGCAGGTTTTGAGCATTACTTGGCAAAGGGACTTTCAAAAAGAAAGAGTTATAAGTAATACACATTTATAATATACATAATAATAATTTATATAACAATATATATGTCGGAGAAGGAGATGTTGTTTGAAAAAGTGCGCCTTATTGAAGTTTATTTAAGATTTATCGATAAGATAACCTGGTTTGTATTTGATTGTGAAATCTTGATACATATTAAGATTCGAGTGTGGCCCTAGTGGAGTTGCCAGAGAGAGTTGCTACGCCTCGGTATAAGAAGAAGAGTAACACGTGCGGAGAAAGGAAAGAAAGGCAATACAAGGGACTCACTACACTATTCAAAAACGATGATATAAATTATGGAAAAAGGCAATAATAAGTCTCCGTCATATAATTACAATGCAGACAATTGCAAGGTGCCTTGAAGACGTTTCCCTTAGTTCAGTGCAACTCCTTTGCTGCCACCTTGCTTCGCTGAGTCTCTCTCCATTCAAACGAGGCACAATAAGTCGTTCAACTTTGCCATCAGTCACACAATTTGTAAAGCATAAAAATGGGAAATTCCATCAAGTCGACAAGATCTAAACAAACTGTAAGCATTACAATGCCATCGAGCAGGCGTCTGGATGAGTTCGATGTCCAAAGGCAACAACACAAAGCAAAGCGAAACGGAACGGAAGAAGACGAGACAGAACGGAGACGGAGATGGAGACAGAGACAGAGATGGAGATGGAGATGGAGATGGAGATGGAGACGAAGGCGAGTAAACAGTAAAATCTGTAACATCAATTTTTGTCAAGTTTTCACGCGAACAACAACAAATCAGACGAGACCGTTTGCTTGGGGCATTTTGTGCCTAACAGCATGCAAACACAGTGCACTGAGAGAAAAGGAGAATGAGTTCCAGGTTGAACCACTACAGGTAGTAGAACACTGGTTCATTGTGTAAGATACTAGTTCCTACCTTATCTAGCCGAAAGCTCCTTCCCTTGTAAATACTCGTGTATCCTATACCTAACTCTCTATCCTCTCTCCCAGCAACCTCACCTAGTTTCCCTTGATTTATAGCATTCTTTCAGTGCATTACGAATGCCTTCTAAGTGTCTCGTCTTGTTTAGAGACAGACTGAGAGAGATAGAGAGAGAGAGAGAGGTAAAGAGGGGGACAGCTGGCAAGAGATTTCTACGCACAGTGCGAGAAAAAAGTCACTGGACGTGCCAAAGCTTTGAATGCCAAGTGACACTTGAGTGGAGTGTTGGACAGCCGACTCCAGGGGGTTGTAAATTCAGCTCAATGGGGGAAGGGAGGGGGGAGCTAAAGAAGATGGAGTAGGACAGTGCCAGGCGACAGAATCTTTTGGGAAAAGAATACAAAAATCGATGCGACTTGCGGCTCCAGCAGAAATGACCGAGTAAAGCGAGCGGAGACAGCACTTATTAAATTGAAAACTTTACCCAGTTTCGGAAGAATTTAAGATGCTGAAAAAGGGGGGGGAGGGACGAAACCCGAAAAATACAGAAAAAATATGTGAAGCCACTGAGCTTTGATTGATTGCTGTCGCTTTGACTCACCCGCCAGCTGAGAATGCTTAATAAATGAATGTGGTTTGTATCTGCATGTGTGTGAGTGAGTGTGTGTGAGGCATTTGATTAATTGCCAGGGTCACAATACATGCCACAGACCACGCCCCCTCCACAGCCCTATACACGAGTATATAGATAACAGCAGGCGCAGTGTTGCGTTAGTTTTCAATTAAAAAACTTCTCACTTTGCGCCACATTGTCGTGCGGCTTCCTTTCTTTCGGCTCCGTTCGCCAGTTGTCTTTGGCATTTTACGACGTCGCCACTGAATTAATGTAAATCCTTGTTATCCTTCATTTTATACGGCCACCGCCTGCATACTTATATGCATCCCCCTCTTGGCAGAGCCCTTCTGCTGCCCCTAGCACTTCTCTCCTTCTCTCTCCCTGCTGCATTGCGCCATTTCGTTGTTTATGTGCGCCTTCCCAGCCTCATTTCTTGCGGTTTCACCCCCCCTGCTTCCATTTGCCACTTCAGTTTCGACTCGTTCTTTTTTATGTCTGTCTTTCTGTCTGTGTGTGTGTGTGTCTTTTACGGTCAGTTCTGTCTTGTTTTGTAATTATGGTCACGTATGTGCTGCAAAATTTTATGTGCACGCTCGCTGCAAAGCACAATTCAAAGCCAGACAAACATAGAGAGAGAGAGAGAGAGAGAGGGCACAGACGCATTAATTGCAACTTGTACAACATTTGCCCAGTGGCAGCCATCCGTTTTATATGGGGCGACAATTTATGGATAACTTGCAAAGAACAAAAAGAAATAACTCGAGAATTTGTCAGCAAGTCAAGCCAAGAATTGTCGCCAACTCTTGAGCAACTGCAGAACAAGTTGCCTAACTAAAGTGCCAATGCAGATCCAGGAATTATATAAATGTATATTCCACTTTACAGTTTTACACTTTCTTTTGTATATTGTATTTAAACAGTGATTGCAATATGCATCAAGGGAAGTAGTACAACAAAATCTAAGTAACTTACTTAGTCTGTGTTGATAGTATTCACTGAAGGTGAAGAACTTATAATAACTGGTAAGTGCTGGCATTCAGTTTACCATATGAATATAAAGGAGGTAAAGGTTGATGGATGCTTCATTTATGTATCTTCTCTAGGGCGAGGAAGTATCACTTGAAATGCCCAAAATCATTTATGGTAGTTACGTGGTTCAATCTAAAGTTCCAAAGGGAACAGCACTCTGTATCTGATCATCGATTGTATGACAATCAATACAAGCCAAGCCATTCCGTACTATGCTTAATTTAGTTCATACATGTCACAATATCGTTTGAAAATACTACAATTTGTTATCGATGAAGCCGATAAATTGAATCTGCTGTGCAACAGTATAACGAAAAGCGCACGAGGAACACATTAAAATAAATTGTTCCTTCTTTTATATATAAATATAATATATATAATAGGTTAATATCTTGTGTTAACAAATAAGTTCAAACAGACAAGTATTGTATTTTTGTATTGCAAAGATGTGGGTTTATATATATATATTATATTATATATATATTATATTCTATATATATTTTATTATATATATTATATTATATTATATTATATACTATATATATTTTTAGTCAGCATCAATAGACGAGCTGGAACTACCAAAAAAATCTTTTAAAATGTCTCAACTCTTCGCGCAGATCAATTTTGTTTTAGATTTTTTTTAGATTTTGACCACGCCCGCTTCCGCCCCCATAAATTGATAAAATCCTAATTCAATGCGTAATTTTATTGCATTACAGTTCATTTTTGGTAAACATAATAATAATTAACCCCCAAATCATTTCTAAAAACTTGGATAGTGAACATAAAAGTTAAGAAATAATTTGTAGTAGGCTAGAGGGTATGCACGAGTAGTATTTGTACACATACCAGACGGACATGACTCGACTAGTGATCCTGAGCAAGAATATATATACTTTGTGGGGTCTACCACGCCTCCTTTTGCCTGTTACATACATTTTCACAAAGTTAGTATACCCTTTTTGACCATTTTCAATGGTCGAAGGGTATAAAAATCAATTTGATTAGGTGGGTAGCGGGTGTAACACATTCAACCACACTCAACTGTAGCTTCCATTTTATGCCCTCAAGTGTTAAGGTTGATCACATTCGTCAAGGACTCCATTTCCTTTTCATTACAAATTGCAAAACATAAAGTGACCTTTTACAGTCTATACATTCATGAGTTGAAGTAGAAGACTGCGGCACTTAGTAGCTATTGTGCAATACTTTATAAAATGTATAAAATATTATTTAGAACATGTAAAGAAACCACAAAGTAGCTGTTGTTACCATTAACTGTTTAATTAAGTGCAAGATAAACGACCTTCGAGCTGCGCCAGTGAATTGAAATGTCAGACGAACAGCTAATTTGAAAGTGATTAATTTTTTGTAACCCCCACACACACACACATATGCAGACACCCATCCATAGCCGAGCACACACCCAGACGGAAACTAATCGATTGATCAATCAATCAGTCAGTCAATCAGTAGACGGGCCAAGTCATTCAATTTGTATGCAATTTTGACCGCAAACATTTGTTAATTGACCGCAGAAGAGGACGAGCATGAAGCAAGAGAGAGTGAGAGAGAGAAGTAGAGGAAGCCCGAGTGTGAAGGAGAGAAGGAGAGAGCTTGCGTGTGCCGAGTGTGCTTGTGTGGGAAAAGTAAATCGCATTGCCAAACACAAACACACACAGGCAACTGCACCCAGCTGCTCTCCCTCTCTAGCCCTCTCCCTTACACACACATGCAGTTGCACAAATAATTAATTATGTACGCTCAGCTGCATTTGGAGCTGCAGGAAATGAAGCTGCGCTCCGCTGCCCGCAAGCTAAATTATGCCGGCATCTCCTGCCACCTTCCCCTACTCCCTCCCTCTTCCCCCTGGCTGTACGCTTCCGGTCAGACTGGCTGGCCGACTGTTTGCCACGCTTAAGTGCCGATAATTGCTCACCTTGGCCCCCTGCAACCCACGAGCAACTGTTGCTGCTGCTCTTCCTGTGGACATCTCTGGACTCATCCCTGGACTCACCTTCATAGGTGTAATCGAATGACATTTAAGTGACATTTAGAGCTTAATCGGTAAACAGCTGTGAATCGCCCTGCAGCCACTCGGGCGATTGTCTTCGACTAATTGTCCAGTCATAACTAATGCAGATGCAGTCAAGCGAGATGAATAAGCCACCAGCCACCAGGATCGGGCTAATTCGATAAGATAACCCACTAATGTGTGTGGCAAGAAAATGGCTAGATTAACTTTAAACAAGCCAAACAGTGATGCATTTATGGCAATTTTATGTCATATGGTATATACATATATATACATATTATATTTGCACTTTATGAAAAAGTTTTCACTGACAACAGTGTTGTAAAGTCCCCGAAAACAGCCTCTCCGCACAGCGCTTATTCCCAGACACCTCTTGACTTTAGTTTCGACTGTAGTTTATGGCCAGCCAGCCAGACGCATTTAGAGCAACCGCTAGACAGACAGACAAACAAGAGAGAGAGAGAGAGAGGGAAAGAGACAGGGACAAAACATGTGCATAAATTTCAACAGCTTCGACGAACACACACACAAAGCAGTCTGCGGACTGCGGGCTACTTATGCCAATGCCAAGATGCCAATAGAAATAAAACGGGAGGCAAACGCCTCAACAAAGCCACACAAAGAAGAAAAGCCAATGCAGGAAAACCGACAGGAGACGAGCCGAAAAGAAAACTTGATACAAAAGTAGCCAGCGACGGCCAACGAAATTGATTTTCAGGCAATTTGTTCGTTTATGGATTGTTGGCCCCGCAGAAAGTAAGGGGGGAAACGGGAAACGGGAAAACCAGAAGCTGAGAAAATGGCGATAAAGGACAGCTGCTACTGCTGCTCAGAGCGGAAGATGCCATCGTTCTTATCGTCATCGTTGAGCAGCCCAAGAGCCCAAAAAAAAGAACGTGAGTTTGCAGGGAGGGAGCTGAAAGAAAGCTCATTGACTGCAACACTTTGACACCTGACAGCTGCACACAAAAAGGCGTGCGGCGTATTAGCCCACACCCAGCTGGGTTCTCTCAGCCTCCTCGCGCCGTCGTTCCCGCTTCCCCTTCTTTCCACGATGGACTCACTGCCCGATGTGGTGGGAGAAACTTAGCGCCCAAGACTTGAGATTTATTTGGCGTTGTGGATTTGGTTGCGGCTCTTGTTTGTGCGTCGTGTGGCATGTGGCATGCGGAGTTCGTGCCTTTGCATGCTGTGAAAAAGATTAAGTGGCGCCCTCTGGCGCAAAAAGTGTAGCTAAAGTTTTGACATTGAGCGAACAGTTGAGGGAGGAGTAAGATTTAAGATTTGCTAGAAAATAGATAATAGATAATAGATAATAGATAATAGATAATAGATAATAGATAATAGATAATAGATAATAGATAATAGATAATAGATAATAGATAATAGATAATAGATAATAGATAATAGATAATAGATAATAGATAATAGATAATAGATAATAGATAATAGATAATAGATAATAGATAATAGATAATAGATAATAGATAATAGATAATAGATAATAGATAATAGATAATAGATAATAGATAATAGATAATAGATAATAGATAATAGATAATAGATAATAGATAATAGATAATAGATAATAGATAATAGATAATAGATAATAGATAATAGATAATAGATAATAGATAATAGATAATAGATAATAGATAATAGATAATAGATAATAGATAATAGATAATAGATAATAGATAATAGATAATAGATAATAGATAATAGATAATAGATAATAGATAATAGATAATAGATAATAGATAATAGATAATAGATAATAGATAATAGATAATAGATAATAGATAATAGATAATAGATAATAGATAATAGATAATAGATAATAGATAATAGATAATAGATAATAGATAATAGATAATAGATAATAGATAATAGATAATAGATAATAGATAATAGATAATAGATAATAGATAATAGATAATAGATAATAGATAATAGATAATAGATAATAGATAATAGATAATAGATAATAGATAATAGATAATAGATAATAGATAATAGATAATAGATAATAGATAATAGATAATAGATAATAGATAATAGATAATAGATAATAGATAATAGATAATAGATAATAGATAATAGATAATAGATAATAGATAATAGATAATAGATAATAGATAATAGATAATAGATAATAGATAATAGATAATAGATAATAGATAATAGATAATAGATAATAGATAATAGATAATAGATAATAGATAATAGATAATAGATAATAGATAATAGATAATAGATAATAGATAATAGATAATAGATAATAGATAATAGATAATAGATAATAGATAATAGATAATAGATAATAGATAATAGATAATAGATAATAGATAATAGATAATAGATAATAGATAATAGATAATAGATAATAGATAATAGATAATAGATAATAAATAATAGATAATAGATAATAGATAATAGATAATAGATAATAGAAAAGAGTCCTCCTTTTGGCCCCACTGTGCCAGTTTGTCTGCCTTATGTCACCGTCGCATTATTCAAGGCTTGCATGGGACATTAGGTTGGGTGTTCCAGGGATTGGCCGCTTCCTGCCTGCTTCACACACACACATGCATGTATGTATATTGTATGTGTTTGTATTCTTTCCCCTGTGTCGACCTCAGATGTTGCTGCTGTTGCCGCTGTCAAACCGGCGGCCAATCACTCAGTCAATTTGGCTCTTTGGCTTACAATTTCACCATGTGCAGTGCAGCAGCAGTTTTATTTTTATCTAATCTTCCTCCCCCTACCCGCAGGCTCCTTTCTTGATGCTGGCTAATATGTCCATCCGTCTGTCTGTGGTTTGATTTATGGACAGTCTCTCCATTGGCTGAGCCTCTCCACGCCATTAGCCGGAAACATGTAGAAAGCCGCAGCACGCTGTCAGAATGTCAAACTGTGCATCAATTTGACTATCCAATTATCTGCGTTCTCTCCTCTTTCTTGCTCTCACTTCCGTCTCTCTTTCTATCTATCAATGTCTCTCTGTCACTGTCTCTCTCTCTAGTTTTATCTTTGTCCCAGTTCAACACTTTGTTGTCTAATTTTTCCTGCCGCAACTTGCCATAATTTCGGTCAGTGCAAACAACCAAAGGCATTTGCATAACCTTCGATCTTAATACAGTGTACCTATACCAAATAAGAAAAAAGGATGCGTGGCATATGTATTCCTCATCTATATTTATATGAGAAATATGCTAGCCAATTCGATTTGTAAAAACACTGATCATAACTCAATAAAAAGTTGAAGGCAACAAGTTCGTCATGAAGGTACCTACGAGTAAGGTATATATGTACCTTATCTATATGTATACCATATCTTAAGCGACGCTTTGAAGAGATAACCTAACTTTTTCATATAGTCAGCTGGATATATTAAATAAATATTCTTTAAACTGCAATAACATATTTATTTTTAGTTTACCTTCTGTAAGTGATTCAAGGTAAAGACAGTTAAGAGCAGCTCTTAAATTATGATATAGGTACTTTGTTAAAGCATTTGCATACTATATATACTACTTATCTTTTTGCTATATACTTATCTATATTCTATATACTTATATATTTAGGGTATATATGTATATAGAATATATAGAATACCATAAACAAGTTTAACTTGTCTGAACTTGCCACATTAAATTACTTGAAAAATGTAAACTTAAACTGCATCTTCAATAGAGTACCATGAGTGGAATAGATGCCCCCTTAAAATAACTCATTTACCTTCCATTAACAAATACCCCATTCCCTTAATATGTATATGATGACATATTGTTGCCTTAGTTCGCGTATCTTCTTCGATTGTTAACCCCTTGAGCTCACCCAAATTTGTGATTCATAAACTCGACCGCCATTGTCCGCCATTAATATTTATTTATGCGCCAATCAGTTACAATACAGACTCAAACAATACACTTCCTCCTCTGCCACCCCCCGCTCCCTCCTCCTTATACACTGAGTGAAAACAACAGCTTCGAGATTCCGCGCCATTTGCCTAATAAAGTGCATAAATTTAAATTATGCAAAAGGCGAACCACAAGTTCAAGCCACGACCCTGCCCCCTGTCCCTTTTCACTTCCCCTTCCCCTTGCCAAGTTTCGTGGCCTTGCTACAAATTGCTGTGTGGAGAGTTTGCAGCAAATGATCAGAACATAAATCAAGAAATAACCAAATAAATGACACAAATATCATTTTTATGGCAAAGCAAAGAGCAGCAAAACTTACCAAAGTATTGGCGAGGAAAGACAAAGAGAGTGGCAGAGAAAGAGAAAGAGGGAGAGAGAGAGAGAAAGAGACAGAGAGGAAGATAAAAACCCATTAGATTTTCTAATAAATAGCGGCATTAACTAAACATAATGAGCACTTAAGCGCGCACTTCCGGGCCCCGACAACGTCGGACGATGGCGACAGCAACGGCGGCGGCGACAGCAGCCACGCCCACAAAAAGTGGCCTCGACAACGGACAACGGGCGATGCCATTAAATTCAAACTTCCTGTGTGTGCTTGTGTTCTTGTGTGTATGTGTGTGTGTGTGTGCGAACTTGTCTCGCAGCTGCCTTAAGTGTTGCCTAATTCACTACAACAAACAAGCTGCCAACGGGGAGCAAAGTCAACGAATTACGTATACGCTGCGTACGCCCAATCGAATAGTTCAAACATAACCGGGCGTAATCAGCTCAACATCAGTCAGAGAACTGATATACTCCGCCTGGTAGGGAAATGCAAAGGCAGACAGAGAAAAAATGTCGCTGGGATTTTGGTTTCAGTTCGCTCAGCTTGTGCTTCCTTTTGTGGCTGGCTCGGATATTAAGGACATTAAATCCGCATTATTCATTTCGTTGTGTTCCTGTGTGTGTATTGTGAACGGTCGACGGACGATGGACGACGGACAATGACAATCGGCGTTGCGTTCGGCGCTTATTAAAGCCATTTGGGCAATTCACGTGACCGTTGCGTATACGCCCCGTTGGCCATTGTGCGATCATCGTAAAATGAGTAATTGCCAGCATGTTTCAACGCATTCACATTAATGAGCACGATATGCGTGTACGTGTGTGTGTGGGTCACTTTGATATGTGCAGCATTTTTATGTTTAATCATTTTTCGGCGTCTTTTTTATTACCTTCTACATCAAGTTTTCTCTCATTTTCTTTCCTCTCCCCGCCCCCCATTTCTCTCTCTCTCTCTGTGTGCAACAACAACAATTGCAAATTACAAAATCGTGACTAGCGTAAATTTGGCCATTTTGTGGCCATAAATTTGCCATTTGCTCTGAGCTTCAGCCTGAACATTTACAGACAATCTTCTCGCAGCCCCACTTGCTCAAGTGAGTCGACAATGGGCCGTTATTAGTTTAAATAGCCGCAGAAGTTGTTTAGTTTGTGTTCTGCCACAGCTTCTTAATCTGCCTCGTTTTCCTTTTGTTATTATTGTTGTTCCTAATAGCTGCAAATGCTTTCCGTTCTATCTCCAAACGATTAGCGAAGCACATGAGAGAAAAGCATTTGAAAAGTTTCAAATAAATACGGTAACAAAGGAATTTTTCATGAAATCTTTACATTATTATTTAAATACTCCACTGATATATTAATTTCATATTCAGTATTCAACATTCAATATTCAATAGAATGTATTAAGTAACTGTTCTACAATAAGTAAAGTTGCGCTTCACACAACAAACTCAGCTCGAGTTCCAATCAAGTATATTTTTAAAATACCAGAAATGGCATTTTTATCAATTATATCTTCATTCTTGTTTCACTTACACCAAAAACGGTTCAATTAGAAAACGCCAAGCCAGGTAAAGAGCCAAAAGGAATAGCAAACGAAATAGACAAAGGGATACAATTTGCCTGGCAATGAACAACAAAAGGAAATGTGCATAAAAATAGAATATACCAACAGTATATATACAAATATGTGTTGGTATTTGTATATTTATCGACTTGCAAGACAACATTCGGCAGAGAAAGGTGCAAAGCGCGACGAGAAAATGAAATCGAAACCGGAAATCGACAGACAGTCAGGAGACAAAGACAACACAGGTTGCTACCGTGTACCCTGCCCAAGCCCGGCATACCCTTCTCTTTAGTACCTTTGGCAACCCTCTAACTCTGCACAAACAATCGCACGTTTGTTTGTGTGCTTTGCACACTTGAATTGTTGCTCATTCAACATTCATTCACATGCTGAAGGATCCCACCAGGCACCCAGCCAACTGTCTGTCCCTCTGTCCCTCCCTTTCTCAGTCAACGACTGCGGTGCGCCTCGTTCTCGTGTCGATATTCAAATATTTTCCATTGACAGATTTCACAATTTTCCACTTTCATACCTTTTTCCTTTCTGGCTGCCGGCCATGGCCCAAAACAGAAGCATTTTCCTTTTACTTATTGTTCATTCACTCAGCCGCAGCTCCCCTGCTCCCCCCTTCTGCTTCTGCTTCTGCTACTCGAGGCATCGCGCACTGTCGACGGCATTTTCCTATTTCGGCTCAGTGGCAATTGATGTGTAAAACTTTGATTAGGTTTGTCAAGTGTGGCCCTGCAAATTGTCGTTTAGATTTTCCCCGGAAAATGCTTAGCAATTGCTGCCATAAGCCATCGGTATCTTTTCTTTTTTCTTGAATGAAGTGAAACTACAAGTTTCGCTGAGGCAACGAGGTGCTATAAGTCGGGACTGCCTGACGAGTTCAGCTCGATAAAGGAAATTCTATTAAATAATAAAATTAATAAATATTTTTTTATGTCCAACTGAAATTTAAGTCCCTGGCATTATTTCGATTACATTTCAAATGCAATTGTTTATTAAAAACAAGAATTAATTTCATTGTTTTATTTAATCAATTTCAACTTTAATTATAACCATCAATTTGATATATACCCCCACCCCTGCCTACCACTGGGATTTCGCTGGGAGAACAATGTTAAATGGCGACCATTAATATCAGTTCCCTGGACTCCGCCTTTGTCTGGGGCCATCGGCGATTAATTAATTATGAACACACCGTTTAAAAGTGCGCGCAAAAAGCGCATGCAAAAATTTCCCATTTTCAATTTTCCATGAGAAAAACAGTTTTCTGTATGTCTGTGACCAACAAGATCGACACATAATTATGCCAGTTCGGCAAGTCTGTCTGCCTGTCTGACGGCATTTTTCTTCATTAATTGCCAATGAAATAAAACAAAACAAAACAAGAGCAACACTCTGTGGCATGCGACAGTGGCATACCCTTCGACCTATTCGGTGTAGTTTAATATGTTAAATTTCTTCTCAACAGATAGAGGTATACGACTACCTTTCTTGTTTACTGACAATGTGTTGTGCTTATATTGTACTTTCTTGAACATATTCTGTGGTTATTGTTCGCTCGAATTGAAATTTGGAGAAAAGATAGATATTTTAGTCAGCTAACTACATGTCGACATCAGAATGTTTCATCTTTTATGCGTCGCCAACAAGCCGACATGTAAAACTTAATGATCAATTTGCAGGGGCGGTGGGCGTGGTATACAACAATTGAAACAAATTTTAGCTGCGCATAGTATACAGAAAGGTTCTTGTTTCTTGGTGTCTCCATCGCATTCATAGGGCAAATAGACAGACAAAGAGACAGACAGATCGACAGACATACAGACAGACAGACTAGTGATCCTGATCAAGAATATATGTTATACATTTTGTGGGATCTGCCACGCCTCCTTCTGCCTGTTACATACATCTGTACACAATTAGTATACCTTTTTTTGACCATTGCCAATGGTCGCAGGATATACAGAGGGAAAACAATCGACGAAATGCGTGTGAATGTTGCACAAAAATGTATTTCAAACGATTTACATAGCTCGACACGGCGACAGGTTTCAACTATCAATTCTCATCGGTATCATCCTGTTGTTGTTGTTGTTGCTGTTGTTAATTACTTGACGGAAATGATGGGGAAGCACGCAGACGTATCGGGCGAGGATCTCGAGGCGTGGACTCATAATTAATTTATTATTAATACGCAGCGTATTAACATTCATTTAAAACAATGCAAACAAAAACATATTTACACGTACACACTCGCACACACACGCACACACAAAAGTGCATCTGTGTGCGTGTTCGACAATTATTCATTTATGTTTCCATCAGTTGAACTGCTCGTTAAAGGTTTGATTGTCATCATAGTGGGACAGATTCCCGCTCAGTGAGATGATTGTTGGCAATATCACTGACCTTCTCTGGAGGCAGATTAAAATATATCCGTTTGACTGGAAGCAATTTAGAAGCTTATCAGCTGTAGCTTAGTGTGAAAGGTCATAAGTTCGCACACGTTTTGTTTCTCGACATGACGTCTCCTCCAGATAATCTCTTGCTCTCCGTGGAACTCATTCACTCGCTTTTTCTCAATCTCTTACCCGCTCTCTCTCTCATTCCCTGTGTCTTTTTTTATGTCTGCTTCACCTTCCCTCTCTTGATGGCTCTCACTCTCTCTTTCCCTTCCGCTTTTATCTGGCGTATTTCAATGCTGAACATATTCCCGCACATTCCTTCTTCCTCCCTCTCATTTTCTTCATCTATCTCTCCGTTCCCCAAGCACAGCTCCCTCTACCATATGACTCGCTAAATAATACATCTATCCACACCTGCTTGGCACCTTAAGACCTGCATAACATATCCATGTCCATGTCCATGTCCAAGTCCAAGTCCAATTTCCTCGCACCTAGGCAATGTATTCTAATTTTCTGCATCACTCATTCCCTCTCTCTCCCTCCCTCCCTTTCCCTTTCTCTCTCTCTCTCTGTCTCTCTCTCTGCCGCTCTCTCACCGCTTTACATATTTGCCGCACATTCCGAAAATATTTTTGTTTTTGTTCGCTTCCAAGAACAACAAAAAAACCACAAAAAAAACCCCAAACCAAACGAAACACTGAGAAAAAAACTGTGTAGCAACATGAGGAATGTTTGAAATTCCACGCAAAAGTATGCAACGAGGAACATTTTTTCTTTTTTGGCTAGACATTTGCGTAGCACTAGCCAAGGGGAGCGGTGGGCGGGGCAGGGGCAGGGGCAATGGTTGCAGGGCATTTGGCAAAGTCAACGTCAACATGCGGCGAATGGCAGACGGAAGTTGTACGCAAAGACAATGACTAAGCACACGAGGCAGACGGAAAGCCGAAGAGACAGACAGACAGACAGACACATGGGAAACCGCAGAGACTGAGACAGACATGGAGAATTAGAGAAAAAGAAAAGGAGCAGGAGGGAGAGAGAGAGAGATGCCAACAATATGCATACAATGCAAAGCCACAGATAAAGTTTCTTTTTTTCCAGTTTTAGTTTTTCTATTTCTTGCAACTTTTTAAAACTTCCTTGACAAACAGTTGAATATGTGTGTGTGTGTGTTTCAGTTTGTACAAAGTCAAACATAAGGGCTGCCTAAGTATTGCAATCCGCGTATTAGTAATAGATTAAAAAGCTTCCAGATATGTTCATATTGTCTGAGTCTGAGTAAATATGCTATCAGTGTCTAACTAAATCACGAAACAATGTCAGAAATCAATCCATGAGGAAATTATCACGAAACAAGCACACTCGACTGTGATATACCTGCTATCCGCTATGAACGATACTTTCATGAAGGGACTTTGAAATCAGTACGTATATAATAATATATATATATAATATATCATATTAATTATCACTTGCTAAAAAAAAAAAAAAAAAAAATTATCCCTTGGTTGTTCATAGTTATTGTGTTTACCAGAAATTAAAAGTCCTGTTTTAAAATTATGCTTGGAATTCGATTTTTTCGATTTAAGGGGGCGTTACAAAATCCATACTAAACTTGATCTGTATGCAACAACATATTGACACCAAATTTGGTAGGCATAGGTCTTATAGTCTCTTAGATCTAGGCTTTCAAGCAGACGGACAGACAGACAGACAGACAGACGGACAGACGGACGGACATGGCTATATCGACTCGGTTGCTAATGCTGATTAAGAATATTTACACTGTGTAGGGTTCTGCCACGCCTCCTTCTGCCTTTTACATACATTTTTGATAGGCACGAAGTTATTAAACCCATCTACCCTATGGGTAGTGGGTATAAATACATTATAATGGAGATTATGTATAAATAAAAGTGATGTGTCTAATGCAACATAGAACTTTTGAGAAATGGATGATTCTATTTAAGTGTAGGTCGAGTTCACTTTTCAATGCTAATACCGAACATCAAGCCAAACCACTTACTCTGACATCAGCATCCGCTCATTCGCATTTCACGTGATCATGGCTATAAAAGACGGAATACAGCCCGCAAAACTATCAGTATACGTCTTGATCTATTGCGAATCTTGACATTTCCGAACCTTGTGTTGAGTGATAGTGTCAAAATAAAATGAGACTAATCTATCTCGTTCTCTCCTGGCTGATGCTTTTGCAGGCCTCGAAAGGACAAGCTGACAGAAATAAATCACAGCAGGTGAGATATAAATAATAAAGTGGTTTTTGAATAGAAATCCTAATTGACTTATTCGATTCGTTTCTGTTAATAGGATTCTTGTTCCAGTTCTTGTCAGTTTTCAAGAACTCACATCGAGTCAATAAGTAACTCTATGGAATCAATAGCGCTCAGCTTGAGTGAAAGTCAATATAATGACAATGACAATAATGACAAAAGTGAGAATTCCAAAGTTGATCAGCTTAAAGAAGAGGTAACAAAGCTTCAAGCAGATGTCAAGCAAATGATCGAAAAAATGTCAGAAGTTCTTCATGAAAAAAACACTAAAAACTCAAAGAAATATAATATAAAATGTGTCACTCGTGTAGGGGCGCTTGTCGCTACAAATAATTCAGACTTCCTAAAAGTATGCACCAGTAGTCGACAACACGTTGGTTTTACTTTAAGTAGTAGATTGCGAAAACTTGAAATAGTAGTAGATAAAGCTTTAAAAATAGCCCAAAAGATAAATATATAAAGAAAATAAAGACGCTTCCTCCTGTTTATTCTGGCGAAACTACAAAATGGAATATGATTTTTATATTTTCTTTGGTATCGATAAAGCTTGTTCCATTGCCAACATAACAGGGTTGAAATATGCATTGGTAAAATTGCCGCGTCATTTTGGGCTTGGGGAAAAGGCGCCAAAAAGGTTTCCTGGTCAGGGTCAAGCCTGAGCTCTGCTTATTAGCTCGTCGATCCTGATACCAGACAGAACATTCTGCAAGGTCTAGGAGCGAGTACCGACCCCAAAAACAAAAGAAAATTTTAATCAAAATTTTTACCATCAATATATTAGGTAATTATATTTATATCTTCGATTGGAAATCGACCTCCAGAAAAGCGAAGGTTTTCTTATTATTCCCCTTTCCTTTTGTTTTATAGCCAGCGCAAGTTTGCACATTTGCATGCAAACAGCTGATCTTCGTTCTAATTTGCCATTGCACCGCTCTCGACTTCAAGCAACATTCCAGTTGTTTCGAGAGACGCGGAGCGGGCAGAAGCCCTGCTGGCCCGGGCTAAAATACGTAGAAATCCCTCAAACCTATTTTTTTTGTGTAAAACCAGTGGACGGGTCTAAAAAAATGCACTAGAATCGAAGAGTCCCAGTGCTGAAAAAAAAGGAATGACCTTAAAATAAATTTGAGCGCCAAAAGGGAGACAAATAAGCAAAAGATACGAAAAAAAAATGGAAAAAGTCTAATCTTTGCCCTTTTGGCAAGTCCAGCTTCTGATTATTTTTAATGGCTTGATCCAGTTACGTCCCTTATGTTAAATTACCGAGTAATTTCTTGCTATTGTAATTAATTTAAAAAGTGTCTAAAAGAAAGAATAGAAATTAACATATAACATAATTATAAATAGTACACTGAAAAAAAAATAGTGAGAATGAGGACAGAGAAATAGTTATTATGAAGTCAAAAAGTGGAATATATTAAATCAAAAAAACAACAAACAAAAAAAAAAAAAAATTATAACAAAAAAAGAACAAAAACCATGAACCGCGAGATCAGCAATTAATTAACTAACCGTGCAAATAACAGTGTAGAACACACACGCCGACGCATTCCCCCTTTTCAGTATCCACCCCGAAAGCGCTTTCGTCGATGGACAGTTAAAGTGGTAAGTGATAATGCATTCTTTTTCTCTTTCTTTTGGTTATGCTGCGTTATGCGCGCGCTAAGAGAGCGAACATAATGGAACTCCGTGCTTTGATCATTTTTTTTACTTTGCCTGCTTATTTGCCTGTAACTTTATTTGACTGCTCATCTGTCCGCTAACTATGCCAAATATACCCTTCATATAAAACTATTACTATTTATAAATATCCTAAAATCATATTTTACACATATATATATTTCACATATTATTATTCCTCAACAGCCTCATTCTCGCATTTTTCTCCTTTTGAAATACTAGATGTATTGGTTAGACATAGTATTAGATAATAATGAATAAATGTTAAACCTTAAAATGAAATCTTGCTAGAATTATTTGATAGGGTCATGCCTACTGAAAGCAGGGTAGGGAATTAGTTAGTCGACTCGATCATAGGGACCATTTGAGTATTAAAACATAGTGGACGAAATGGTCATGGTAGGGCGGGCAAACAAAAACAGCTGAGCAACAACACCTGCAAGCTGAACATGATCGAGCCGATTCAGTTTAGTCATCTTCTATTTTCCTTTTCTTCTCCTCTTAATTATTTCTATTCTATCCTCTTTGTCACTTCGCTTATGCATTTGGATTTGAATATAAGCAACCAAGCACGCGAATTCAAATAATATTTTTGTAAACACAGCCAGCATATACTTTCAGCACATTTAATTGTGTAACCCCCCCATATCTCCCAGAAGAAGCGTAGCCGGCTTTATCGCGTGCAGTGCCAGAAAGTATCGACCATCCGCGGGTTAAGAAGTATATAGAATCGATATATCTTCGTAAAATGTTTCACTCGCGGACGGTTACACCTTTGAAGTGGTTAAATATAAAATCACGGATCCTAGATGGATCATTATACAACAAAGAATCAACGGTGGTGTGGACTTCAACAGAAATTGGAATGAATACAAAGACGGCTTTGGGGACTTCTGGAACGGAGACTTCTTTCTCGGCCAGGAAAAAATACACAGACTTACCAACGAGGAGCCTCACGAGCTTTACATTACTATGACATATTTCAATGGCACCACCATCTTTGCCAAATACGATGAGTTCGATATTTCGAGTGAACAGGACCAGTACCAACTCAGCAAGTTGGGTTATTTCACTGGTGACAACGACAATCATATTGGCAGTTGCGCAAGCTTTAATAAAAATGGCTGGTGGTACGACCACTGTGCCTCTTGGTAAGTGTCTCTTAGCAAGCATCAAAGCCTCGCATTAATACTTAGTGCGGTTTCTTTCATTACAGCAATTTAAATGGAAAATACTTTGAGACGGAAGTATTGAATCCAAATAGCGTTCATTGGGACATCAATCGTAGATCATTGAAGAAAGTTAGAATGCTGATTCGGCCTAAGGTTGCCTCAAGTTAAGGCACATCTAAATGGAGGGTTAAACATGAAATTTTTCATATTTCCACTTCTTATCTGAATAAAGTATTGTATTGTAGAATCAAAAAATATATACATTCTTCCAATATGCAAGAAAGATCTGAAGATAACTATCGACTGACTGCTCGATAGTCACGCACAACATGGCCAAGGAAACTGCTGTGTGTGTGTGTGTGTGTGTGTGGGAGGATACAAATGGCGAGGGCGTATGCAGTTCAATTAACTTTCGACCCGAAACCACTAAAAAGGAAACCCCAACAACAGCAGCAACAACAACAACAGCAGTTGCAACAACTTTGAAAGACAACAGCGAAAAAATTAAAGTTTGGGAAACAGTTTAAACTTTTGGCATGCCAACGAGCTTTTTAGACAATGCACCCACACAAAAGGGGGCGCATGGGGGCGTGTGGGTGCAGGGCGACTGTTGTGCCACTGTTGTCTGGCTCTTGTTGTTGTTGTTGTCGTTGTAGTTGTTCTAGTTGTTCTCGTTGTATACTCAGCATTGACATGCAACGTGGCCCACAAGCACTGTAATTTGCGTATGCTGGCAGACATATACTTATGGCGGGCACTGTATGATCCACTGGCTGTTGTCTGTGCCAGTGAGAGGCACGTTTAAACAAATTGCAGGTTGTGGACGAAAAAAGACATGTTAAAGCATGTAGAAGAGAGAAAACAAAGTAGAACGATCAATCACCCAGTGTTGATTTCGTTGGTTTCATCTTGTTCATTCTATGAGCTATAATTATTTCGCTTGATATACTTCCTGCAGCTTAAACTGAATTCCACATCAAGTTGAAGCAGCTTTGCAATGCTGGTTAATGCCGATTGACCTTTAACCCACACTGGTGGCATAACAAGCAGCACCTGAAGTCAATCAATTAACCTGACTCAAAAACTGGGCGTATCTTGTCCGTTATCCGTTGAGCGAAGTGCGATTTTGATTGATATTTGACATTTATGCGGCACGTTCGTTATACTCCTTTGCCTTTTGTTTGTACTCCTTGTTGTTGTTGTTCGTTGTTGTTTATTTGCGCACATTTCCAAAGACTAACAACAGACATGGATACCCACACACACACACACACACACATACACGCTCGCTGGCAAAGTTCTATGAGCTCGCTCTCTCGACGTCAACAAACAATTTTCGACATTTCAACATTCATTAATCAAAACGGAAATTATGGGGAGGCGCACACACGCACACACATGGCCACATGTATACAATTTACACATGTATTTGTGTGCGCAACAACTGTGGCAAGTGTGGCAAGGAGTGCGCTGTGCCCAGGCAAGTCCAGGCAAAGCGATTCAACTGGCCAACAAATTGTAGCATACTTTTCAGCACCCGTGAATAAAGCATCAGCTGTATGAAAGCAAAAAAACAATTTTGGACACACCGATTCACTGATAATTTTAAAATTTGAAATTCCTGTTGTTTTTGCGCGCAATTTATTTAATTGAACGCTTGTTCAACAGATATTTTTTTGCCATAAAGCCAAAAGTGTGAATTGTGTGGAGGGAGAACGTCGCATTGACAGGCTTAAATTTAATTTTCAGCGCGAAAGTATGCAATACGAGCAAGCGGTTTATTTTTTTTTGTGTGCTGCCTCTGCAAGCCGCTGATAGATGGCTGCAAGCAGGCTCGGGCTCAGCGCGAAACTGGCACCACCCGAGCTGGCCATAATGTTGGCCAAATCGGGACAGCAGTAAATATAAACTGGCCTGTTTTCAGCGCACTGCGCTCCATGCCGCACAATTGAAAACGTCGACACACACTCCAATACACACTCGCACACGCACACTCTGACTCGCACTCTACGCACGCCATTAATAATACGCTTACGCGCTTTTGTACGGCTGTATGCTACACTCTACCCCTTCCCCTTCCCCCTTTCCAACTCCAACTCCCCTTCTGCTCCTTCTTCTCTCGGGCAGTTGGCAAACTTTTCTGAATCTGCCTACGGGCCGCATAAATGCGCCAAAGTGAGTGCAGTTCGCAAAATGAGTGTGCCAGCGCCGGCACAAGCTGGAGGACATTTTTGCGACAACACACACACACATACATACATATACCGCATGACACCATATATGTCGCAATAAGCGCAATAAGAAAAAGTATTCGCTAAAGTCTCTGATAGAATGCATATTTACAGCGGAAAGAGAGAAAGAAGTGGAATGTAGTAGACACATAAATACGTCTATCTTCGATATATGATACATATATTATATTACATATTGTGAACAAGCACATGGAAACCCTTACAATATTAAGAAGAATACATTACCATATTGGAGTCCCTTTTTTGAGCTAATCGATTAAAATTAATTAAGTATTTCAACAGAAATACAGAAAATTTCAATGATTAAAATTGATAAAGCTGGGGGTAAAATATAAAGTTCAATATTATTGAAGCACTCTTCAAAATGCCGGCACAATCCAAGCACAATTTAGTTGCATGCCTCGACTATTTACGTAGATCGCGTGCCAAACGCCACAAATCGATTTGAGTAGAAACAAAACAAAAACAACTTTTGGCAAAATATGAAAAATTACGAAACGATAAAAAACGAGTGAGAAAAATGACAACAAGCAGGGAAGTTGAAGGACGACAAAAAGATCGCCGTCTAGATGCTCTACAATTAATACAATAAAGTGTATTACCTCTGATTGTATTTACTGGCATCATAAGAAGATTTAATCAAACTTAATCAGTTAATGTTGAAATAGAGTGACATCTCTAGACAAGTAGACATTACCAACTCGTTGCCTGCACCGTGATACCCCAATCCAGTGTTGGGTAATGGTAAATGGAACACTTTCGAGGCGCTGCTTCTCGATTTGTAACAATTATTGGTCGTTACGAGGCGCAAAACAAGCAGCCCAATTTCCTTTCAGCACCACCGCGTCACCCTGTCCTGTTCTGTCCCCAACCTTGCCTCCTTCTTCAGCTGCCATCAACAATTATTGCACATTTTGTGGCATACTTTGCGGCGGCTCGCAGGCACGAACCATGCCGCGGCTAATGCCTTTGAAATAATAACAATAAATATTATCGACATGCAAAACTGCCACAAAATGTCGGGAAATATTTATTACACTCCCGCACACGAGTTTAGTTAATATTTGCGTTCGTCTATTATTATTATTTACTTTAGTTTTTCCCTTTTCCCTTTTTCTTTCGCTTCTTTCGCCTTTGCTGCTGTTTGCACTACTGGCGGCACTGTAATTATCGTTAATTGATTTGCAGCTGCCACTGTAATGCTGTGAACTATTTTAATTGACGCCGTGGGCGTGGTCCGTTGACCCAAAAATTACAACAAAAAATGCTATTTGAAAATCCAAATAGAAATTGCACGCATGCATTTTGTTAATGCCCAAATGCGTGCATTCAATTTTCGCCCCTTTCGTGTAAGTAGATACCCTGTAATTAAAACAAAACCTGTGTGATACTGAGTACTTATTAGGCGCTGCTAATTTATGGTTCATTCCATTTGGGATACATTTATTAAGGCTAAGCGATCATAAACACGAAAATAATTTTCTTAATTTTACTTATTTTTCAAATATATCTGTAGATAACGGTAGCTCTTTTAAATGTTACAACTTTAGGGAAACAATATTAAAGTATTTAAAGTAATTACACTTTAAAGAAAACAAACAAAAAAAAAAAATTAAAACTTTATGTTGATGTAGAAGTTGAATATGCAAATACGTTCAGGAATTTCATTTGTTTATCAATATGTTGGGAGTGTCTGTCAAAGCTTTGAACTATTCAAAAGTATTTAAAACTTATGAAGCACAATGAATGAATAAATCATAGACAGTTTCTCATAAATCAAAAATCTTCATCTTTTTTTTTTACATTTCCCCCTTTTAGTAGGTATCTGCTAGTCAACATACTAACGTATGTCAACTATTTCAGCTTGTTCATTGAAATTCGCGTTGACATTTTTATGGCTTTTCGTTAGGTTCGCCTGTCGCAATTTTGCCCAAAATGTTGCAGTTTATTTATTTAAATTTATTAGCTTTGGTTATTTCGCTTGTCGGTTTAAGCGGACGCCATTTAAAATTCAATAAAATTCAAAACATTTTCCTCCATGTGTGTGTGTGCGTGTGTGTGTGGGTGTGGCAATGAAAATGCATCTTCTAGGCAAATATTGACTGAAACGATAGAACTGCAAATTGCCATGCGATGCTAATTAAATTATATGCTAACTATTTTTAATTTTACAATTCAAGATAAATAAAAACGAATCACAAAAATATCCAAATAAATGTCTGGCATCAATAAAGAACTCAGCACAATTATTATATATGCTTATGAATTGACTTCAAGGAAGCTAAAAGCATTTTCTCCTCTTATCCGAATGCATTTTCTATTGTTTCGATTGCTTTGTTGCATGTTGCACATCGATATTGGGTGTGAGAGTGAGTTACCTTTGCCTCGTTTTCATAGACTCATGCATACAGTTATTTCTCGCTCCTTTTGTTTACTGCACCCACTTCGCATAATGTCTGAAAATTCCCAACAGCAATTTCTATACTTTTCCTCTTACAATTTTTTGGACCCACGGGAATGAGAGACAGAAAAGCGATGCCAGTTGTAGTTGCAATTGTTGTTGTTGCTGTTACTTATTGTCCTGCTTGGTTGCATCTTCTTTTCCATCATCATTTTTGCTTTGTTTTGTTTCTGGTTTTATTTTTTTTTTTCACCCCATCTTGTGGCGCACTTGAAGCGCTTTTCCACTTGAGCAGCGAGCTTTTCTTTGGTCGCACTCAAGCGGCGCTTCAATTCGCACTTCACCTGAAGAGGCGGCACAGTCGGCTCTAGCGCGATGCCAACGATACCACGCTGTGCCCGATGGCTTCCTGGCCATAAATGACAATCGAAGCTGCTGGCTGTAGTTAACAGACAGATCAGGGAAAGAGAAAGAACCAATTGCCTCTGGGAATTGTTGCCTAACACCGAACCGCAATTAAAAATGCAACCAAAAGTAGGCAACACTTTTTATGAGCTTTGCTTTGTATACCCTGCAAAGGAAGGTGAGGTACTTCGGGTTTTAAGGGCATCGCAAGGGAATGCTTAGCTAAACATTTGCATTGCTGCCACCTATACAATGGGTATCTACGCGTCGGGCATGCTGCCATTGCAGCTGTTGTGCTTCCGTTTTTTTTTTCTTCTGTTCATCTACTTTTTGTCCGTTGGCATTTTTAAGTGTATTTGTGTTTAATTAAAATACTTTTCGCACTTTGCATCTCTTGTTGATTGCATATTTTGCCAGAATTCTCGTTTGTTTGTCTGATTGACTGACTGACTGACTGACTGGCTGCCTGACTGACTGGTACTGTTGAAACTTTTGCTGCAGCTTCCCATTTTGTTTTTGTTCTATTTTTTGCACGCTGCGCAACTGAAACTAAAGCTGAAAACGATTCGCATTCTTCGCTGTTGGCCCAAAGTATTTTAATATAGTTTATGGCATCCCGTTTAAAATTCGACAGTCTCCTAATGGGAGGGTATTTTCATTATGCACCGGAGCTCTGCAGTAATTGAGGTAAGCCTTTGTGGTCAAAGTTGAGTAGAGTTGGAGTACACTTCTTAAAGGCATGATTATTATTATTATTATTACTATTACTATTACTATTATTATACTCTCTTCGTTGAGCTGAGCTTTAAATAACTCAAAACAGACTTGACTGTGGATCACTGTCAATGCACTTAGTATTATTCTTATGTGTACTTTTGTTTATATGCATGTCCTCAGTCATAATGTAAGTAAATCCTTTACTCTATGCTATTAAAGACCAACCTCCAGTTGCTTTAATTGCGTTAATTCTTTTGACCTTTAAAGCATATTTAGCTTAATTATTTAAGTTAAATAGAGTATAACTAATAAAATAAAGTATTATAAAAATTCATTGACATAATATAACTATTGAAATCATTTTATTTATTTTATTTAATGATTTATTGCTATTTTACTTTTTAGTTTAAGTACCTAAATATTTTCTTTTCAGTTCCTTCCTCAACTATCAACTTTCACTTGGTAAGTTTTATTATTTTTTATGCATTCCCCATAGTATTTTATATTTAATTTACATTTTTCACTTACCCAAAATTCGTATACTTTTTTAATTGTTGCACTCAGTTCGTAGAGTTAAGAAATTAATGAATTATATTTTTTTATATTTGCCGCACTTGCTATGTTTTTATTACGCTTTATTTCATTTTAATCAATTTAATTTTTATGCACTCACATTTGTTTTTCTTTAAACAATTTTTCATTGTTTTATTTTCAAAATGCTTTATTTACCTCATTTATTTATTTAAATTTATTTATAAAAAGAACTTCACCTTGTTTACTTCATACAGTTTTCTACTCTACTATGTTAATTACTCTATAAATTAAATAATAATAATAGCTTGTTCTAATACGTCTTTTGTTATAGAAAATGAGACTTTAATTCTACTCAATTCCTGAAGGGCCTTTAAGCATTCGCCGGTCTGTGCAATAATGTGAAATTTTTGTTTGGATTATCCAAGGAATGCGATTGCATAAACTGCATTTTTCATTGCATACTTTTACGGGCCTGAAGGGAAACTAAAAACTTGGCGAAACAAGTGCAAAAAACCTGTAATAAACCGTTTGAAATGCATAAAAAATGCATGCACCATGCAGCACCAGCCTGTCATGAGACCCAACTGCAACACACCAGCTGGGGCTGCCTGCGAATGGAGCCTAACGGTACCTGATGCTAGTGACTTACCCGGCCAAAGAAAATCGTTAGATTTCTGGTTTGTTATGTTTTTGTTTTCGTTTCCGGGTTTGCTTATTTGATTTTTGAATTTACGCCTAAAAATTCACACATATTTGCTCGAAAGTAATCAGTGGCGAATCAATGCGATGCGTTGCCGATTTTCGCTCTAACGGGAGCTGCAGATTACATTGGCCGCCGCGGCGAGAGACAGAGAGAATATCGAACTCGACGCTTAAATCGTTCGTTTGCAACTGAAAGCAAAACTAACTAACTGCACACAGTTGGCCAAATTCGCTGCACTCGCTCGGGACGCGAACGTTCCTAGCCAGTCAGTCAGCAGAGATAGCGGCAGCAACAGCAACAGCAGTAGCAGTAGTAGTAGCAACAGCGACGTCAACGTCGACAGAAGCAGCGGCAGCGAGCGCCAAAGGCTTCCAGTGCGAGGCGAACGAAGGCTCAAGCGAATCGGGCAGAGGCGAAAAGCAAACAAAACAGAGACATGCCGCGAAGCCGGCAAATCGTTCGTGTGTGTCTCCCAGTTCTCTGTTCCATTGCCAAACCGTTCCCAGCGCACTCACGAGAGATGAGAAAGTGCACACGAAGATAACAATTTACAGTTCTGTCAAACGAAAGAACAGTTTTAATGTTTGAATAAATTTATTTTACTTATATTTAATTATTTATTAAATATATAAGTACTTAATACTTTTACATTTTCTGTTGAGTTTCTGCCGCCTGCGTAGGCATTTTATGGTTCGCTCTCTTGCCTGTTCTCGCGCGCTGTTGCACATTCGGTTATGGCACTGGAAGTGCCAGCTGGAACAGGGCTGGAACTGCCGGAAAAATGCAATTTCGATGGAGAGTAACAAACAGTTACATTCATGTGGCAGCGGGCGGCATTGAAGGATGTCAGCAAAAAAGAGACCACGCAAACATATTCTATAATATATAACGAAATTAGTTAACGTATTATTAAATTCTAAGAATTCTTCTTTTTTAAATTTTAGAAACTCTTGGCTTCAGTTTGCACTGATTCCTCCAATGAAAATAATACATAATACTGAGTTAAAGAACATTGATAGCTCAACTTCCATGCTGATCGAAACATATAGAAATATATATCTACTTTACAGAGTCGGAGAATGAATATACTTAAGTGACAAGTCGATTTATTATAAGACAGAAGGAATCGATCAGTGCCTTCGGAACTTAGCCTAAAGTAAAGCTTCAAAAATAATATGGGTCATGTTATGATACCCCAACATTAGTATACATATGAAAGTATTTGAGTATTTAAGTAATGAGGATACCCTATGGGTATGCAGATCACAGGGTTGAGTTTTCTTTAGACAGTGGTCAACGGAGTCAACGAGTTCGGTATATCGGCTGCTGTGTAAATTAATTTGGTCCCATAAAAGTACAACTTTCAGCCCCCTTTCGATGTCATGATGAGTCACATACCAGGGTAGCCCGGATACATGACGTGGCTTCCATTAAAAGAGCGTTAGTTGTAATATCATGTCATCAATTATAAGCTTAACTTAACCCCACTCTTAAGAATATCTGAAGTAGCTGATTTAGGTATCCTCTTTGAACGTAAATTGAAATTTGATCGTCACATTACACGAATTGTCAATAAGGCATTTCGACTACTCGGGTTCATCAAAAGATGGCCCAAAGAATTTGAGGATCCTTATACGACAAAGTTGCTTTACACTTCTCTTGTTCGTCCAACTCCTGAAAATGGGTCTTGCGTGTGGTCGCCGCAATACCATATTCACCAAGTTAGAATTGAGTCTGTTCAAAAGCAGTTTCTACTCTTTGCCGTGCGCAGTTTTAATTGCGTTCCGGGTGTAGACTTACCACCATACTCTAGTAGACTCCTTCTAATTAACCTACCTTCTTTAACTAACCGTCGTATTATGTTAGGCGTTATGTTTATTTTAAAGCTAATAAAGTACAATATAGATTCCCCTACTCTGCTTAATCAAATTAATTTCAGTATTCCTTCTAGAGTTACTCGTAATTTTCTGACACTATCCTTGGCCTTTTGTAAAACTAACTACAGCTTGCATGACCTGTTTCGAGTTCTCTGTGCTGACTACAACAGACTGTCCAGAGTTTTCAACTCCGAGTCATCCCTTTACTCTGTTAAACTGTCTATCCTTAATCAATTAACTCTACATCTAAAAACTAATACTTATCTACAGATCTGATTGGGTTTAACTGGGTTTTCCCCAATCCCTTGCAGCAAATGTTGGATCGGGACTTCTTGTTTTATTATCCCCAGCCTAAATTTAAAAATTTATATTTTTTTTAATTAATTTTAAATTTTTGTATTATTATTAAAATTAAATTTAAAATCTAAATCGTTAACTTTTTTTTTTATACGCTTGGACCATTGAAAATGGTCAAAAAAGGGTATACTAACTTTGTGCAAACGTATGTAACGGGCAGAAGGAGGCGTCGGAGACCCCATAAAGTATATATATTCTTGCTCAGGATCACTAGCCGAGTCGATTGAGCCATGTCCGTCTGTCTGTCTGTCTGGATGAACGCGCCGATCTCAGCTATTACAAAAGCTAGGGACACCAAATTTAGCATGATTCCTGTATACCATACGCAGATTAAGTTTATTTTCAATTTGGAATAACACACCTACCGCCCCCGCAAACCGCCAATTTTGATTTACATGACGATTTACTCATTTCTTAACGTTCTGCTTTAGTACATATATAGATAAATACTATATGAACTTATCCTCCAAATTGAAATCCGATCGGACAATAAACACTGAAGTTATTAGATAAACCATTTCGACCCTTCGACCAGCAAAGAAGTTGTCGATGACGTCAGAACTAAATGACTTGCGTAGGAAAGAAAAGGACAAACGATGCGACAAACGAGTCTGAGAGATATGAAAATTACGAAATACAAATGTATAGGTTTGACAGGAGTGTATAATATAACCATTTCCAACAATTACACTTTGGAAGTACTCTGTAACTCAGGATGGACCGTTATGCAATAAAGGGTCAGAGGCGGAGTGGAGTTCCAAAGCGATTGGGTCACATACCGAAACGGCCTTGGGGACTTCTAGGATGGTGACTTCTTGCTAGGCTTGGAGAAGATACATACACGTAGGTTGACCAATGAACAACCTCACGAGCTTTACATTCATATGCAAAGATTTGATGGCTCCACTAACATTGTCAGATACGATGACTTCGCCATTTCATCTGAGGGCGATCAATACTGACTTAGAAAGCTGGGTAAGTTTTCTGGAAATGAGGATTGGTCGAGTCATCACAAAAATATGAAGTTCACATTTCTTGTTACAGCAATTTAAATGGCAAGTACTATGAAGATGAAGTGGAAACTTATAAAGTATTCACTGGCAAAAGCAAACATCACTTAAACAAGTTAAGATGATGATTCGGCCCAAGGCTCCTATTAAAACACAGCATTAAAATGATTTTAAAATAATTCCTATGTTATGTTCCATAAATAACATAATAAAATTGATGATGAGGTACAAACTAATCCATTGTTGTCTCTACTGGCTACTCGATATCTTTCCGATTTGACGGATTCTAAATAGCTCAATCTAATGAAACGTAAGCACATACATTATGTAAACTTTATTGATATATTAGTTATATTATTAATAAACAGTAGTGGAGAGTACTTAAATAAGTTTATGTCAGTTTTAATAACAAATAATCTCTGATCCTCGCAACATGACAGTCCGACTTGCCCGATCGACAACTTTACCGACTTGATCGCCTTTTAAACACCTTCTTCGACGATTTCTTTGCGACAACTTAATCTTAATCTCAAGTTCTGTAAACTTCAAATAAACTTTATTTATTGACTTCAAGTTATCGACTGCCTTCACTATTCTGTCGATAGTTCCCTGCAGCGATTCCTGCAGCGTTGCCACCCTTACCATCACGCAGACACTACCATCATGGTTTACTAGTATCAAGAAAGAATTGACGACTTAAGAGAATAGTTTAAATTCCAATAAACGCCTTTATTGATTGCTGATCGAAAAGAGATATAAACCGGAACGTAGGCTTCCTTCGGCATTCCAAGGTTTTATAACTTTCTAGGTGTTTATATCCACCGATCGTTCCTATACTAGTGATATATCTTACTTGGTTAAGCTGTGATAAATTCACTTATTTCTAAAATCAAAACTGGTCTTCATACGAAAACCTGTATGTCAGCCGATTGTTCCTATGACAACTATATTTTATAGTGATACGTTTTTAATAAAACTTTATATTCATAATAAATATATATAGAAAAAATTCGATTAAGTTAATTTCTTTTGATTATAATATATCAGTTCTAGAAAGGCAGTTAAAATCGTATATTAGTTTCTTAAATCGCACATTTATTTATTTATTTGCAGTAACTTTACTTGCTTAAGTCGCTTCCAGTGTCCACTCTCTCTCGCTCTGTCTCTCTTAAGTAAACAAAGCGTGCTTTTAAGAGAGCCCTGGAAGCAGAGTCGCTTCCAGTGTTGGTGCCGAAGTTGCTATAAAAGTTCCAGCGACGCGAGAGAGAGAGAATGATTAGGCGTACTCTCGGCACGCCCGCTCTCACTCCATTACTCTTCCTGCATTCTGCTATCTCTGTCGCACCCGTTGCCAGCGCTGTGCTCCACATTTCAAAGCCACAAACTGCTGACAGCTGACGTTTTGGAGATGTCATTTCTAACTGCACCGAGGAGGAAGATGACGACGCCGAGCGCGTCGATTTACGAGCGCACACGAACAACAACACGAAGTGCGAAAGCCAAAGACAGCGACGACGACGACGATGACGACGAAGGCGACAGTGGGCAGCACCTCATAAAGATGAACCTGCCCCAAGAAATTGAAGCGCACAGGCGACGCAGGCGACTATGGAACGCAGTTCAGAGCGGCCGCTTGGCAATAAATTAAGCCATTCGCTTTGTAGAGTGAAGGGGGGAGGGGAAAAAGGAGTATTTTGCGAGATTTGGCAAAATGTGAAATTGTAACGGATTCTCCGGGGCATGCAACAAAAAACCCGCCAGCAGCAACAGCTGCCAGCGCTGTTGCAAGCTGAAACTGCTCCTGCTGATGCTGCTGCTGGTGGTGCTGCTGTTAACGGTAATCAGCTTTCCATTTTCAAATCCTTTGGCCCCTTCTCCTTCCCTCGTTCCCTTCTTTCCGCCTTTCAAACAGTAACTAGACACGCACGAACATGCACACGCATGCACACACACACACTTAGCCATGGTACACCTGTTTCGCCCAGTCTTATATAGTTTTCATGTTCATCCGCTTACCAAGCGCGGCCTTTGTTTCATTCCATTTCGTGGCATTCGCGGCCTACAATCCCCTCAGCCCTCCCCTACCCTCTCCACCCCTACCCTACACTAGCCTGCGAGCCTCTGGGTTGGGAATGGGGGCAAGTCCCAACTCAAATCAATTGCTCGAAACATGACTAAATCTTTTGGATACACGAAATTTGTTTAGTGTGTTCTGCTTTGGCGCCCCGCGGCTCGTGTGAACTGCAGAAAGAGAGAAAGAGAGAAGGACAGTGAGAGAGAGAGAGAGAGAGAGAGAGAGAGAGTAGACGAGGGATTATGAGGGAGGTACGTACCGCGCATTGATTACAACTGGCAATTTTTCACCTTGTTGCACATTGGGAGTGTGTTGCGTGCCGCATGCAGCATGCGAATGTGGCAAAAGACACTGCAAGAGAATAGGCGAATCCATTATCGAATAATCGAATACAATCAATATAATCGCTGCAGGAACTTCAGCATGAGTCACTAATTGTAAGTTGCCTGAAACAATGTATAATATGATAATATAACTATGAATATTATAAATAAATAAATTATTAAGAAATCATTTATTAATGAATAAAATAAATTCTGTAGCCATAAACAAATCAGGTATGTATAATTAAAAGTTTATTATTTAATAATTTAATACTTTAAATATTATGGCTAAAAGAACCCAGAGCACAAATAGTAACGAACAATTTTGAGTAAAATGAATGATAAAACAACTGCTATTAAAAATGACTTAATTATTAAAAATCATGTGTGCATTATTTTCAAAATCAATATTATTGTTGGAGAATTTCACCCCATAAATAATAATTCACTGAATAAAATGAATAATACACGTATGAACCAAATAAGTGTAAGGTAAACATAAAAATTTATTAAAACTTCCAATAACCCAAATGAATTAATTGATAACCAAACTCTTTCAATGACCAGTAGTGAATAATGGTCTATAAATTCGCAGCTTACATTATGATTTTATATATACTTTTTAAAAATTCGATTTACAATTCCATTTCAGAAGTATAACGTGATTAATTTATTTTATTTAATCTTAAAATGTTTAATAATGCCTAAAACACTTGAAATTTTGTAAAAGAAAGGAAAAAATAAGAAACTTCAAAGTCCTTTCTTTCCCATCATAATCTTAAATTGATCTAAACACTCATTGGATTCCATTTCAGCACAATCTTCGATGATCAGATCACACTATCTGTTCGGTTAGTTCTCAGGGCCTACTTTTGGTTTATTTTCAAAATTAGCAGGCAATATAAAAAAAATTAGAAACATAGCCCTGAAATGCAAGTCCGAACAGAAAATACTAAACAGAAATCAATCCCCAAATCACAAAGCGAACGCGTCAATTACTCAGTACCCAAGAAACGCGAAGAGCGGATAAATGCAGAAATGCAACAAGATGATGAATCCGATACAGAGCAGGACTTCACCGACCGTCGGTACACTTGGCTAGATAAGGACGGGCAAATAACAAGTCGAAAGCTTACCAGCTATGAATGCCGCTTGGAGGATGATGTGCAGAGGCTGCAGGACGCGCTGTTCTCCATTTCATCGCATTATGCCAAAATCCAATTCCGACTGCGTCAGATCGCCAGCTCGACAGGCTGCGAGCGGCTCTGTCTGTTGCGTGATCTAGAGAAGATCACGTGCGAGGGCATTGATGCTTCCAAGGACAACGATGAGTTACCCAGTCTGCTGGAAGACTCGCAGAGTTTCGGCGACGTGCGACTCAGACAGGCAAAGATCATTAGCCAGCTAAGGGGGAGTCTTTCTAATCTGATGAGTGTAACTGATGTATTCTTCCCACCCGAGTCCGAGTGCAGCTACAAAACTCGTAAATATCAGCCCCATAATGGTAAATCCAATGAGCAATCTACACTGGAGAAGGGTTATCTATGCGAAGTCTGGCCAGATAAACAAAACAAGCCAAGGATGGTTAAAAACAACGATGATGATGATGATAATGATGAGGAGGAGTCGTCAAAGCCACCAGAAAAACGCAAGTCGAAATCAAAGAAGAAACGTCATAGAAAATCTAGCAAGAAAAATACGAAATCGCATAACAAAAAGCAAAATATCTTTCCACCTTACGTACTCAAAAATCTTATGCCAGAACCCTTGCTTCTTCCAAGCAAATCAACACTCAGTCCTCGTAAGAAAAAATCATCCAAAAAGAGACACCAAAAAGATCTGGAGGTGCCCAGCAGCTTCTTTTTAAGCGAGGAAAACAACGATCAGGAGAAATCGGATGAAGATCCTCAGTACAACAGAAAGTATAATAAAAGGACTGAAGGCTCTGACCGATATACGGAGAAATCATCCGAGCCGTTCACAGACTGGGCTTGTGGCGAGCCGAAGTGCAGAGATGATTGCAAGTGCCCCACAACTGGCAACTGTGTCGAGCTCAATTTGAATGAGAATAATTCAAAGAAAAAATCGAGCTCAATTATGAAATCACCACCAAAACCACAAAAAAATAAGAAGAACGTGAATTTCTTAACCCCTGAGAACGACTCGACCCAATTACGGCCAAAAGGTGGACTTTCCTCGTTTAAGTCCATGAAGAAGGCACTCAGCTCGTACTTCCAAGGTTCCCGTTCTTCATTTAGACGCAAATCAGCTTCCTCTACTTTGGTCTACCCACATGCCATCGGCAAACCCAGTAATCTCTGCAAGGTCCAGAGTCGAGTTTCCTTTAGACAGGGTTCAAGCATCAAGATAAGCAGATGCGGTTCCAGTGACCTCAGTGACCTTAATTTGGATGACCCACAGCATATCGAAGAGTCTCAATTGTGAATGGATGCAAAGAATGATTTTAAAGTTGGCTTAAAACACTCTATACGTATAATGCCTTACTATACCATCATAAGAGTGTTTTAAACTGAATTTAGTTTTGTTCTTCGCCTTGTCGATATGCTTGTGGAAATAACACAATGTCTGCACTCACATCGTTCGTTTTGTAACTTAATAAATATATTTTGTCTATTTAGGTTATTAAACGTGTTGCTTCAGCAGAGTTTTATTAGTGACTAAAGAGGAAAATGAGAGAATCGAAGATTATGCACTACAATTCAAACCGTATGTACACATCTCTTCTCGTTTACGTTTGCGTATGTAAATATTAAGTCAAGTAAAAAGTTCGTTCGGTTTTTATCTAAGAGATGGCGTTAGTGTCCATAGTACCAGTGTTACGTGTCGCATCATGTCATACTATACGGCGCTGAAAACGTGCTAAAAGAAGCTCCGCGACAAGCTCCGGGACCTCGGATGGGAGGTCCTAATGCACCCACCTTATAGTCCGGACCTGGCATCAAGTGATTACTATCTTTTCCTTTCCATGGCGAACGCGCTTAATGGTGAGAAGTTGGCCTCACGAGAGGCCTGTGAAAATGGGCTCTCCGAGTTTTTTGCCAATAAGGACGCAACCTTCTACGAGAGAGGTATATTGAAGTTGGCATCTCGTGGGAATAAAGTTTACGAACAAAAAAGGGGCATATTTTACTTAAATCGGATAAATGTATACAAAGTTATCATCTTTTGAAAAAATCAATAAAAAACCGGACGAACTTTTTACTTGACCTAATATATATATATAATGTGTTGCTTAAGTATTAATGTTCCCAACATATGTAAATAGTTGAACGACCTATTTCTGTAATTTAAGCCAACCTTAGGTCTAAAATTTGGTTAGATTTCGCGATAACATCTAGATATATATTAGAGAGCTACATGGTTACTACAAATCTATATTCGAATACCCTTTTCTCAAAATCAATCAATCACAATATATACACACCCAACATAGGGGCATTAAAACATGAATTGAATGAATGGGGATAGGAGTCTTATATTGAAAGAATTAGTGTCCCAAAATGAGTGACAACAAGCAAAGCAAACAAAGTACGATGAATATATTTTTTTTGCGATATTTAGTAGCGTCAACCAAATAACACTTATGCTTAATGAGATGCGCTTTCAACACAGTGAAGCACAATTTGTAGGAGATATACACCAGAACGAAAGGATACCTTCGGTATTCCGAAGATTTTATAGTCTTGCAAGTTCTTATCTCCTCCGATTCTACCTTCAAGATAACTCTAAGACCTAGAGAGACCTAGATTCCATTGCCACAGACAGGCAGATGGACAGACATGGCTAGATCGATTTAGTTGATACTGATTGAGAATATATGCACGAGTATATGTATATACTTTATTGGGTCGGAGATGTCTCCGAAGGTGCGTTGGGAGCCCTCTGCGAGAATATAAAATTTGCAAAATTTTATAAACGTACGAGATACTCAAATTTTCCCTTGCTCCAATTTTGTTAGCTATATTTTGACAAACATAAATTAAAAATCGTAATGTATAAATTAAAATCTATTGTTAACTCGAATGCCATCGACTCAGATAAAAGTTTCAAAACGCCTTTTTGTCTTATTTGCTCATACACATTTCACAGCATGCTGTATGAATTGACTACAACATGAACTGATATTGATACAGATTATAGTCATAGCCAAGCACACATTCAATTCAATTCATATACGAATCCATTCGTTCAAACATATTTGAGTGGAGCCGCGCAGTCCCCGCATATATAGTTTATAAAAGAACACTGCAATATCTGAAACAAATCGGTAAATTGAATCTCTAATTTTGATCAGTATATCAAACTCACCAGGTAATGAGTATAGACATCCAACATCATCGATGTCTTCTGCTTGATTTCGCTCCCATGGAGGCCCTCATCTCGCTGCTATCCCAAGTGAGGGCACAAAGAACCAAAGGGAATCCATCATAAATCCCAACGAATTCTCTATCGAGGTAAAACTTAGCGAGGTCTTTGAACCCATAGCAGCATCCCTTAAGCGCCGCTCTCTAGCCAAGGCTAACAGCGAAGGGAACCAGTTTTCATTGTTGTTCTTGTTCTGGTTGTTGTTGTTGTTGTTGTTGTCGTGACCGTCGCCTGGTTTTGGCAATTTTCCGCGCATGTGCGAAGCATTTTTGCTGGGCAAACTACGGCATTAGGTAGAGAAGACCCGACCATAACGGGCTTGGTGTGTTAGCATACCGTCCAAAAAGGTCGAGATCGTGTGGACCGCGCACTAAGGGTTGTTTTCATCTTGGCAGCAGCTTCATTGTTCTCCCTCCCTCTCTCCCTCTCTCCTTCTCTTGCCCTCATCTCTCCGTCTGGCTTCCCATCCGTTTCATTCATGAGTGAATGCCTGCCGTGGCCTGTTCGTAAGTTGGTCTATATCATATTTGGCATGCCCACATCTGGTTGCCCCTCACCGTGGCCCTTGTCCCATGGCGCATGCGGCGCTGCTTCTCCTGCCGGGCTTATCTTTTGTCTCACTGTAGGACTGGTTTTTATGACGCCTCCCGAACCTCGCCACGTCTTTGGCTGAGGGTTTTTATGCCTGACATCTGGCCAAATGCGCCCTCTCTCCCTCTCCGTCTCCCTCGCTCTGCGTATGTGTGAGATATGCTAATAGTCTGGAACGATATGTGAATTGTCATCAGAGATTAGTCGGTTAGACGGTGCTAATAATGAAGATACTACCTGAAAAGGGGATTACTTCTTTGGCCGATATATGCAGACATGTGAGAAATAATATTAAATAATCCTATAGATATATAAATAATACAATATATAATTTAAATGAGATGAAACATGTTTGAAGTAAATTTTATAAATGTTGTTTGTTTTATTTAACGTTTTTCTTTTTGTTTTGTGAATATTTACAACGCGCTTTGCAAACGATCGATAATGTCTATAAAAAATATTACGACTGATTCTAGAAATTATAAATAAACGTTAATGTGATTATATATATTATATATATGTGTGTAAATGAGAGAGCATAAATGTGTGCTTGCATATAAGGTATATATCGTTATATATATATAATAAATTTGCCACTCTAAATTATAATTAATAAAAAAGAAAGGAGGCAAGAATTCAAAAGGGGACTTCCTCTCCTTTTTGTACCGAAATAAGGAGTATCTTCAAAAGTAAATTAAACATAATTATACGAGTTTTTGTTTCTTGTGATGAGACGTTGCGTTTGTAAAGATTTTTGATATGGCAACTGTTCCGATTTCCTTCTAAAACAAAAGAAATTCTTTCAATAATTGCAACTTGAAATGCATAAAATCGTTTTCAATTCAAATACGGGGAACAATCGGAACAGACGCTGTAAAATGATTATATAATAGATACATATGGTCTAGAACTAAATTAACGTTTATAATATGCATATACTAAATCTCATACATTGCTAACTTTCTTTGTCTTTGCTTTGTGTCTTTTTCTTTGCTTTGCTTTGTGTTTTGTGTGCGTTGTGTTTGGGTTGAGCTGTAATAAGCTGTGTTCCCAGTCGGGATCACAACTGATTTGGTAGTACTAGTTTAGTTTAGTTTAGTTTCTTGTTGTTTTTTGGCATGGCACTAATTTGGCATTGAAAATTTTGAGCGTTCCCTTCTCTCACTCTCTCTCTCTCTGTCTTCTGTTTATGGCAAAAAATTTAGTGGCAAGAAAAAAGATTCTTATTGCTTTGAGCAGCTGCATTAATCCATAACGAGCTAACCCTACCCGAAAATACCCCCTAATCCCATAGTCCCTAACATAACCCCAGCCTGATCCTTCTATTTGGATGCCTCGCACTGTTGCATCTGCACGACCAGCAGTAGGATGCGATTCATCAGATTGTCCGCCTCCGAATCCTCCAAGCTATTCAGCTTGGCCGATATGAAGCCACAGAACTTGGAGTTGAGCACTTCGCGCATCGTTTGCGGCGGCGGCAGATCCATGCCACCAACAGCGGCAGCTGCCGCCGCAGCAGCAGCGGCTGCAGCATTCTGTTGTTGCCGCAAATGACGATGCTGCTGCAGCATTTGATCCTCATAATCATCGGCATCCATATCAGCACCGCCTCCCATCTCGTCGTCCAGCTCATCCATCAGTTCCCCGTTGCGACGACTCTTGGACCGCATTGCTGAGGCGCCCAAGGCAGGCGTCGAGTGCCCATGCTCGGCTCCACCGCCACCTCCGCTCAGGCTGTGCGGCGAATTCGAGTCGAGTATGATGGGATAGGGGAAGTCTGCATCGATGGCCTCCAGTTCCTCCACCTCATCCGATGCATTGCCAGCATCGTCGTCCATGCTGCGCAGCGAGCTGGCATCGATGTCGTCGTAGCTCCGTTGCAGCGCAGTCGCACTGTCATTGCGCGTCGAACTGACGCGGCTGTCATTGTGCTGCGCTGCCGCTGCCGCCTGTGCTGCTTGCGCCAGTGCCTGTGCCTGTGCCTGCTGATGAGCGGGCAGCGGCTGGGTAGCAGTGATAGCACTTCCATTGGCGCTGTCATTGCTGCTGGCACCGCTGATGCTGCCGACGCTGTAGCTGCTATTAGCACCGACGCCGTTGCCCGACGCTGCTGATGCGCCCACGGACAAGTCCAACTCAGGCTTGACATTGTAGTAGCCATAGTAGTCATCACTGTGGATATTCAGTCCAGCAGCAGCAGCAGAATATTTGGACAGATTCAGCGCCGCACTCGAGGCATCCCCAAAGGATGAGCTCAGCTTTAGTGCTGCAGCCGCGGCGGCAGCGGCTGCTTTGCTGCCGCTCAAGATGCTGCTGCTGTTGCTGCTGCTGTTGTTGCGATTGTTGTTGTTCCTGCTCTTGTGATTGTTGTTGTTATTGTTATTGTTGTTGTTGCTGTTGCTGTTGCTGAGACGCAAATTATGAGCAAAGGCGCTCAACGTGAGATCGCTGGCATGAGAGCCGCCCCTGAGAGGAAAAGGGAGAGACAGATAGAGAGAACATTAGCTATAGATAGTAAAAGGATATAGATAGATCATTATAAACATAAGCATATGGTAGTACTGCATATAGGGTTTTATGATATATGGATGGGAAGATTGACATACTGATAGATTGTTATATATAATATATAGAGTAATTAATAGATGTCTGTATCTATCTTGATAAAGATAATAAATAATATAAAACCAGAAGGAAAAGATACCTATATCCTCCGATCGTGTATACTAGTGATATATAAAGGTTCAGAATATTATGTCTAACTTTGAATGGCATTGGCAAGTTAAGTTATTTCTAAAACTAAGCCTGGTCTTCATACAAAAACCCTAATTTCGTCAAAAATAGTGATTCGATTTTGATCAAATATAGTAGTTGGACAAATAACGTAATTCGACCTGTACTATAATATAGGGATATAACATATGAATATACGTAAACATATCCATACAATATACTGATATATAGACATACAAGTTAAATACATTCGTAATCTAGATATAACTCATAGAAAACATGCGCACCTATAAATATTTCTTAAATTTTTTCTTTGTTAACATATGTATCCCTTCAACTATAATCTATACATGGTAAAGACTCTATATGAATCTATATAATAGTAAAAAACTCCTTATGCATCTTTGATTCCATATACCATCTTAAAAGCATATTCCAAAACCTCCTCAACTCGGAGCTATCAATTCTACTTTTCCTCATTGACAGAAACATTACCAACTTAGAGCTACGTCTGTTGATAAGACTGGTCCGGAATTTCTGGGAATTTCAGAGAGAGTATAACGAACTACGCAATTAAATAGAAATGCAAACTGTCCATTATTGGTCTGGCTTTGGGTCTGGTCAGGGTCTGCGACTGGCACTGGGACGGAAGCAAACATTGATAAGACCAAGTTGGGAAAAATATAAACAACAAAATGAAACAACGACACGAGAAACAACGATACCGAACCACAAAAGCCGCAAGCAAATAGAGCGCGATTCGTTTTTGGGACATGTGAAAATGCATTTGGCCGTGGTTAGGAAAATGTGGAAAACATTTGCCTTGCATATCGTTTTACAGTTTTCCAATTGTCAACTACCTGCTAAGAAAGCGAGAGAGTAAAAAAGAGATATATGGATAAAGAGAGAGACTAAAGTCTGTGACAACTGGGCCCAGCCCGGGACCGGGTGAGTGGGGGGGAAACAAAGTGAACAAATATGTTTTTCCCTTCTCCGGTTCTTGTTCACCTTCTGCCTGTCGGTGTTCTTCTAAAAATAGCCAAGTCTTTTGCCAAGCTGCAGCTGTAGCCCTGGAAAATGCGCTTGAAATTTGAGTAGCACATCGCGAGCTCCAGGAAATCAGTCCCGAAACTGAACTGAAGAGAACCCGAAGACAAGAGACGAGCCCCGACTCCAGTCTGCGAGACGTGTCTACGAAAAAACCTCATAGAATTTTAGGGTACTTTTGTCTCCGATTCGCCTTCCTTCGGGGTTTGTTCTGAGCACGTCTTGGGGTTGTTGGCATCCAATACAATTGTTTCTATGATATTAGCTCAACAAGGCAAACGCCTAAATTGGGATGTTTTTAAGTACTTTCAAGTGGCATTAGAGTATGGTAGATCGTGCAGCGATAACAAGTATCGATAAACGATCTTAAACTAAGATCAATCAACTTCTTTCGTATGATATCATTGCAGGCAACTCAAGTTGGGATTAAAAGAAAGCAAATAGAGCGACACTCCCACAGAACAATCGAAGAATCAGTTGACAACACCTTTAACAAGCAACTTGTACCGTTGTTCCAGAAACTCCCCAGATACCCCTATAAACCACAGCAGAGTAATATAAATAAAAAGGTCAATTGCTTAATCGCTGAAAGTATTTTTTAATAATATTTGTGTGGGGCGGGAGACGGGTGTCGACCTATTTTGGATTACGCAAATTGGGTATACGCCCAGTCGTTATTTTAGTTGGATTCCTCACGATGTGACGCATATACGAAGCAATCTCAAGAAGAACTCGACATGCCTCCCTTTTTCTGAGATTCTTTAGGGCGCGGTTGGTCAAGCGCTCTTACGAAGGGGCAATGGCAAGAGGGAGGGGCTCATGGGAATGACGAGGGAGGAAGTTCTGTGGCCCGCAAGCAACAATTTCATCAATTTTTCAGCTCATTTGCTTATTAAATCATAAGCGTGACACAGCGAGCGTCTGCCAGAGCGGGATAGCAACTTAGAAAGACACAGAGAGAGAGAGGGGGGAGAGAGAGGGAAGAGAGAGGGAAGAGAGCAAGAGTCAGCGGGATAGAGAGAGAGAGAGAGCAACCCCGTTGGGCTGGCCTGCTCTCTGTTCGCGCATATTTTTAACCCTGATCCGTTCGTTGGCAACGCATTGCTTCAATTGCTCGAGAGACTCACACACACACACATGCCAACTCAATTGCTTGCTCTCTCGCTCGCACACAAATTGTAATCTACGCTTCTTCCATCTAAACTTGGTCCACTTGGTCCGCAATCTCGCGAGTTCGCTTCGTTTTGTCCCGCTGATTGTCGCTCTCTGCTGCTGCGTTAATTTATCATCATCACTCTCTCTCTCTCTCACTCTCTCTCTGTGAACTCAACTGTTGCTCACTCACCCTCCCGCATGCTGCATTTGCTCTCACTCTCCCTGACGAGCTCTGCCAACATCGTTTCGTTGGTCTTTGCAGCTTCCCTCGATTTTGTTTTTGGTTCAAGTGCCGATGCCGATGCCGACAACAACAGCAACAACAACAGTACCAGCAGCAGTAATAATAGCAACAACAGCAGCAGCAGCAGCAGCAACAACAACAACGACGTTGTATAATTTTCGCTCTGGACGAGATCTGCTTTTATGGCTCAAGCCGCGGTCCCGGGCCGGGCCCGGCCCGTTCTGTTCTGTTCCGTTGTCTGTTATCAGCTCAAAATAATAAAAATTTAAATATGCCTGTGTATGTGCGAGTGTGTGTGAGTGCGGGCATGTGTGGACCCGGGGCCGCAGCCGACTGTGTTGCCTCAGAGCTCTTGTTGCTTGTTGCTTGTGGCTGCTGCTGCCGCCGATGTGGGTACAGTCAATTGAAAGGAAATGGCCTTATTTCATATAAATATATGTACATAAAGTACAACACACAGTCGCACACACACTGCTGTTGGGGGTATGGGGTATGGGGTAGAGGGGGTGTTGGGAGGGGCAACGCAATATCGCAGAATCACACATTGACGGCCCGTGAGCCCTGGCGAGCCTGGTCATTTCTTTGTTCGAATTGTTTTTTTCCGTCCGCGCATTGCACACACACACACTCACATACACACCCACACACACATATATTAACATATGAACGCTGGTATTGGGCAGATGTTTTTACAGAGGCTCAGCACAGATTTGTCTGGTACCCTCTCAAATGACAATGCGCTGATGATGTTGACGATGATGATGGTTCACGTCATGCAAATTGCATAGTCGGGTTCCAAGGGCCCCAGTCGTGCGAGAGAGGGGCTCAAGCTACAGGAAAAAAATTGGAAACAATTCCTTCGATGGAGTCTTATTGAAATCGGGCTTTACCCGAAAAAGAAACAACAAATACTGCGCAACGGAAGGAAAAATCTTAAATCGGGTATAAGACTATACGTATATATAAATTTACAGTATACTTTATGTATACATATTTATATTTATGTGGTATACGTATGATATAACTGTATATACACAAATTACTGTAAAAGTAATTCAATTGAATTTAACTTTCACAAGGATTCGCAACTTGTACTTTACAAAGACAATGAATCATCTCAAACAAAATATTTTGAATAGATAATCTCACTAGACGGAACTGTTCGACATTTAACTGTGTGATAAGGATTCAAAGAAATTGAAATCCCCCTTTGATCTTATGTAGGCCTTATCATATATACGAACTCGAATTGGGGAAATGAATGTCATTGTCAAACATGGCATTGGTCATGTTATACTATAATATGAACAGGTTTACATATATACAAACTATATATGTATATACATATATAGTATATATAACTATATAGTATATATACATATGTAACAGTTAGTATGACAAGTACTCTATGTAAATATCCAAAAGTTTATTACTAACCCGAGCAGAACTTTTACATTCTCAATTTTATCCTAACCACAAGGAAATATTTGATCGAGTTGAGTAATTTATTTCATAGAACTCTGAGTCCTCTGCTACTTTTGTACCTTAGCAGTTTTGGGCCCGCCCTTAACCCGCAAAATGAATCGTCTTATTCGACTTATGCCATGTTTCACTTCACTGAACAACAGTGAGAACCCTATATAAAGTATGTCTCTCTCTGTGTATGTGTGTGTGTGTGTACAGTCAATAAGAATATAGTATGCGCCATCATTTCAATTTCAAAATAAGATCGATTGAGTCATCAAAGCAAACAACGTGGCAAAGGAAACAGTCTTCTGTCGCTGGTTAGAACTTAAATCCATATTGAAAGTACTTTTTGATCTTTGCACTGACACGCAAAAGAAAACGAATGTGAAACGTAAAGAAAAGTCAAGTAAAATCGCATTTTAAAGTGTCTTGTCTTGCCATAGACTGTTTTGCTTCCCTTTGTTTCCCCTTTTACCATAGCTCAATTACTTTGAATCGAAGCATGTTTAGAGTTAAACGATTATGACTCTCGAAACCGAAACCGAAACAAAGCGACAAAACTAAAAGAAAGAACCGTTATTCATCGCTTTCAAGTCCGATCTTTGGCCCAAGTACGCGCCCATTCGCCTCATGCTCTGTTCTGTTTTTCTATTTCTTATCGCACTTATTCCATTTGTAATATTAGTCAAGAGGCTCGTACAAGGTATAAGACAATAAAATAGCCGATGATTCGACCGGTCAACAATGAACAACCACCATCAGGTGGGTGTAAGCTGAGCCTCTGATAAGGCACTCTGAGTATATCAATATCGCGAGCAAGGTTTTTTACTGTTTTCTAGGCCATTAAACTAGATTAGACTGAACCCAAATTGTCTATAAACTTTCAAAAATACGATTTGATAATATTCTTATCTATGCGCTTTATCTTTCTCTCCCCATGTTTTCTTAGGTAAGGTCAGGTAAGCAGCTATAATTCTTAAATATCACAAATCGAATGCAAGAATGTAGATCAGGTTTATGATGAGGATTAAATTAGATAATGAATACTGAATGAATATATAGAAAGGTATGAGAAGTGAAAAGTAAACGTAGTATACTATAAGACTCTTTTCAATCGATCTTCTTTGATTAGGGGTTTGGGACCATTCTAATAATGATGTTTAGGTTTAAATGCTTTAATGGGTACACACTTTCTTTCCCGGATGACATCTCTGAGGAAATCCATGGACTCGTAGAGACACCACTTCGGCTTAAACTCATCGCCCATAGCTTTGATATTGGTCAGTTCGCGACGATAGGATTCTCGTAGAGATTTAAAGGCTCGTGCCGCACGCCGTCCGGTGGTATTGAACTCCCGACCGATGAGCTCCCAGGCGCGATTTTTCTCCTCCTCGGCGCCCTTAAAGTTGGGCATGCGGGAGTCCCACAAAATGGGATTATTGTGAACCATTCGAATGAGCCTCAGCTTCTCGGGGACATTGCGACGCTGCACTGTGAATGATAATGAGAATAATTCATCAGCTACTGCAGCCAGGGAACAGAGAAATATACAGAAAGAGAGGTGAGGGAGAGAGAGGGGGGAAGCTTTTTCTTCAGATTTTACGCACACTTTTTGGGCTTTTGCGTTGGCAACGCAGCAGGCAGCGCAGCCAATTCGCCTTTGGGCTTCATATCCAGCGCAATGGCCGCCGCGGCGGCGCTCATGTCCTGCAGCGAATTGGTTGTTGTGGGTAAAGAGCCCGATGCGACGGCAACGGCGGCGGGCGCCATCAAAATCTGTTGCAGTATATTTAAATTAATATTGTTGTTGTTGTTAGCCAGCGCGTTGAGCAGCTTAGATTTTGTTATTCACTTCAGTTCACTTATCACAATCAGTTCACAGTTGATTATTAATTTTGTATTTTGGATTCGACTTTTGAGCCAACGCGATCGTTTGGGCTACGACGGGGCTGCTACCCTCTCACGACCAAGTTTAAACAGCAACTAAAAACCAAAACCAAAAAAAATAACAACCACCGCGAGCTGTGACGGCCGCGACTGCGACGACGTCAGCAGCGCCGTTAGCAGCAAGCCCGCATTTCCAAAGCGAAGCCAAAACCAACAAGAATATAACTGCAACTACATCGAACAGATAGTGGAATACCCTCACGAACTGTCATATGTGCCACTGTGTTACGAACAGTACAACCCAGCCGATGTACTCCCTCCCATGTGAGAGCATGAAAACACAAGCACGACTCACATGCGCACACACAGACATGGGCCAAACAAAGACGCAAGGCGCAGGCGAAAGAGCCACAAAAATCACGCGCGCTCAACATGCGCTTCCCTCTCTCTCTCTCTTTCTTACTTACCCACTCACTCTCTCGGTCAATTGTGGCCTCTCTTCGTGACGTGCTCTGCTCGGCTCAGCTCGGCTCTAGCCTAGTCGCTGCGCCTGGGCCAATACACAACGTGTGTGCCCCTCGGCAATACCGTTATCGAAGTTTTTGTCCGCGTCTGCGTCGACGTCGCCGCAACGTTGCTGCGCTGCGCATTGCGCTCAAAGAGCACTCCAGGCCGTTGGGTTCGGACTGGGGCTCGGACACGAGCTTCGTGTTCGGGTTCGTGTTTGTGTTCGTGTCTCTCTCGGCTGGAAAAATGCCGTTTAATTGCAATAACAGAAAGTAAAAGCGAGCGAAAGAATGAGCGCAAAAAAAGCAGATCGACTGAGACGACAACGTCACTGTCACACACACATACGCACACACGGAGACAGACTGGCGCACACATGAACAAATCCAAAACCGAAAATGTGTGTAACATAAAAATCCGTTGACGCGTTAGCGCTGCCGACGTTTTTCAATAGCCGTCGTCGTAGCTTATTTCTACATGCAACTTTACTGTAGACGCCAGAATTGTGATATTTCCTTATGCAATACCCTACGCACAAATCGATGGTTGCTGTATGGAGAGGAATAATTATGCAAAGATATTGCAGAGTTTTTCATACATATTAGAAGACAGTATTCGTGATTCAATTTAATTAATACATTTGATTATTAATATAGAAATTAACGAAACTCATTACAATAGTTACGATCATAAGACTTAAGATTCATAAATTTAAATGTATATCATTTAAAAATAAAAAGAAAACTAGAAGCGATCGCCAAATAACTCCTTCACCCAAGTTCTTGATAAATATAGCCCTATCAGTAAAAAAAATTTAAACGTAATCGGTGACGTAGGCAGTTACTTATCCTTTATCGCAAATGCTTAAAAATATTATAAGAGATAATAATTATATTGGAATCCTTTGGTATTAACGTAGTTTTGTTAAAAACATAAAGTTAGAAAATTCTGATAGTTGGTGTATTTCTTTTAGAATTTTAAGTCGGTATAATTACTATGCGTATTACATATGCGCATTTTTATTGAAACCTAGAATTCAATATCTATAATTTTATAATTAACATCTTTCTATCACAATTATAAAAATAAATTACCCAAAATTAAATTGCCTAATATCCTGAGAGACTAATTTTCGTTCATTGCAACAAACAAAAAGGGTTAGTTCGACTCTTCTGTTGATGCTGATTGAGAATAGTACATACATATACAGAATCAAAGATGTCTCCTAAGGTGCGTTGCAAAATTTTAGCCAAAATATATAAACCTTCTGCAAGGGTATAAAAATGCGTTTGTTAAAATAATTATTGTGACTAGTGTATTTTCACTGCAAAATTGACGTTTTTGCTCTTTTATTCTATTAACATAAGTTCTCTATTTATTTGTATAGCAACAATTGTTTTTTTTTTTTTTTGCGATGTGCATAATTATGCGTGTTTATTAACTCATACAGGGTACAAATGTACGCAATTTCTGCAGTGTAGAGCACATTGACTGTACACCTTCGCCTTCCCCTTCGCTTGCATTCATTAATCGACTACTTTGTTTTGCTGCTCTCATCTAGCGGCTCAGGCTTGAGTCGCGACCAGATCAAAATGCCATGTGGCTCTCTCTCATCTACTTCTCTCTTCTTCCCCCCACACACTCCTCGCCCGACGACAATTGTTGCACTTATTTCATTTTCCATTTCGTTTTTCGTTGCGATGCACTTCCAAAGAGGGGAACGAGTGCTGTCTGTGTGTGTGTGTGTGAGAGTGTCAGCGATAGAGAGCGGGGAGCGAGCTGTTGGGGGAGTACAGCAGATTTGAGCCCGCTTAATAATGGTTCTCTTCGACGACAGCGGCGTTGGCGTCTGTGGCTGAGGTCGCGTTCAATTGCGTTTTAGTTGAATTTATTAATGTGCCCATTTTGTGCTCTTGTTTTGTTTTTTGTTCCTCTCCCTTTCCATCTCTCTCTCTTGGCTTCGCGCTGTCTGTCCAAATGTGTGTTGTTGGCTTGTTTCGCCGTTTGCTCGCACAGTGGTCGCATTGAGTTCTTCTTGGGCTCTTGTAAGAATTTAAAAACAGAAGAACATTTGGATCACACATGTCAAAAGACAGCGAGAGAGAGAGCGAGAAAGAGAGAGATAGAGAGTGAGATAAGGAGGGAGGGAGAGCAAGAGAGGAGATACGGAATGTCAACGACGCTGGCTTCTTGTCTTTCTGCTGTTGTTGTTGTTGTTGCCTCATGTTAATGCCCAACATTTGTGTCTTGCAACGTTTTGCCTGCCTGCGCTTTGCACGCCCATTCGTCGCGCTGGCAGAGCGAGAGAAAAAGAAGATAACAGCGAATTCCCGTGCAGGCATTTAAGCCGCTCAAATCTAGTAAATATCATCGACAACTCGGCGCTGGCAAAAAGCAAGAGAGAGAGAGAGAGAGAAGGAGAGGTACAGTAAGTGAACGAGCGAGAGGGAATGCCTTTGTCTGTAAGTAATTTATGCCTAATGAACTATTTCCGGCCAAGTGTCAATTAATGTATTCTGTATGTACATATGTATTCTAGCCCTCGCTTCGCACTCGTACTGTTCCCAGTACAGTGGGGCAGCAGTAGAAGCAGCGTGCCCGCACAAATGTTGTCATGATCATTTCTGGCAAAAAAAAGAAAAAATAATATCAAAAACAAAATTAAATACCAACTACAACAACAACAACAAAAACAAGAACATCAATGATCGCTTTGAGCTCCCGTTTCCGTTGCAACCTTTGTGTGCGGCACTTCTGCTGATCTTTATTCCATTTCATTCTTGCTTTCATCTTTGGCATTTTTAAAGCCAAATTGAGTGTCATCGTTGATTAAATTTTCGCATATGCGAGATTAATTTTTGCCACATTTAAATGTATTCCCAGTTTAGTGTTTCCGAGATTTAAGAAATGAATAAAGTACAGATTGTCAAATGGAAAGAAGAGAAGAGGCAGCTCAGTTCGAAAATACCCAAAAGTAGACGTGTCTCTTGGTCTGGTCATATCGGAAATACCAGGCTTCGACCCCAGGCCTGATCGCAGGCCTTATCAGACACATTAATCACGCATTCAATGCAAATAGCCCAGCGGGCTCTGGCTGTAAATAAAGCCAATAAATATGTTTATAAATATTGACACAGGTCGGAAGACGGTGAAGAAGAACCGTAGAAGGAGGGGGAGAAGGGAGCCAAGCATGGAAGGAGTAGGGGATCTTCAGTCCATAACGAACGAAGTATTTTGCCGTTTCTAGTCGATAAGCCCGAAAAGACGAATAACGCGAAATAGCAGAAAAGAAAAACCGAACCCTAATTGAAGCCGCGAAAGCAAACCCAACCCAAAGGCAGCCCAACTCAACTCGATTCAATCAGGCAATAAAAACATATATCGAAATGGGGAATGTGTTGTGTGTCAACAGCGGGGCAGGAAGAGGGGAGAGGAGCCAGAGAGGAGACTCATCAAGACCACGTTCAAAACAATATCTGCTTTCTTAGGAAGAAGTCAACAAATAGTTAAATAGACGAGAATTCAAGTAAAACGATCGAACCGAAACGCGAAAAATCAGTTGACTTCGTTGTGTTATTGTTGTTGTTGTTGTCGCTGAAATATTTAAATTTTGACCCAACCCCAATCCAAATAAATTTCATGGCGTAATGTTTGCAGCTGTGTGCGAGTTTCTCTTCTCGCCCCTCTTTCTCACCCTCGCCGTCTTCATATCGATGTCTGTTTCGGTTCTTCTCTCTATCTGTCTCTCCCTCTCTCACTCACACACTCTCAGTCTGTGCGTGCCTGCGCTGTGTACTCGCATTTTGGTCTCTTGGGGTCAAAAACTGTCGCATATCGTTAAGAACCCAAAGACGACAACTGAAAGCGTACAGCGCGCAGTTCTCCAAATTGGCCATGTGCCTCCATAAGAAGGGAGTGGAGGAGAATACGAAGAAGAAGACTGGGGAGAATCGTACAATAGGCATTTATTTTATATTTCAATTCATTCTGAACCGTACGAGATTACGAAGATGTAAATGAGCTAACGTGCTGTACGGTACCCGGTGCGGCTTGACGCCTCGCAGCAATTGTTTAGCCTTTTCCCGCTGATTTGCATACGACTTTTTTATTTGCATTGCCTGCTCCTAAGTTTACAGATTCTTCTCTGATGTTCTTTGGCCTTCTTTGGCTTATCATTTTGCTTGATATATCTTTAAAATATAATGTTGTAATGATTTCGATAACGATCGTCTCTTTGGAACGGTTGAGATTTGGAGGGAACAGTAAATCTCCAATGGTTCATTTTAAAACAACGTTTAAGCAGCATGACCAGCAACTAAGAAGATTGTTTTCTTTGAAATAGTTAGATATCGACTACAACAAAATCGATCATATTTATATTGATATAATTGGTAAGTTAATAATTAATTGATGAATATAACGGTTATTTACATATATTTGTGTTATTCTCAAAAAGTTGATTTATTCTCTAAGATTAAGGCTCAACAAAAATTAGATTGAATTAAATAAAAAAGAAGTTTAGTGTTAATAATATTTTTATATGTACAATTTCAATTATTTATCGAGTGGTCGCTTAATTTATAGCTGAAATGTGTGATTTTAGAGGAACATATAATATCTGGACAAAACTTTGTTTTATCAATTTTTTACTGCTGATTTCATAATCTCAACTCTCACAGCACTGTAAATATGTATGTATAGTGTGTAGTATATATGCATACATATGCAGTACATATACACATTCCTGTATATACAGTTACTTATCGCAATGTAAATCATTGCACGCTTTGAACGGGAACCTCCCCTTAACTGTTTGGGGCTGGGCAATTGCTTAGCCAAGACACAAACCATTCAGCACACACATGCACGCAGCCCGCATCGTGCGGCCTATTTGCGCTTTGATCACAAAGCTGTTGTAGTTGTAGTTGCTGTTATATAGCTGATGTTGTAGCTGATGTTGTAGCTGATGTTGTTGTTGTTGCAGATGTTGCTGTTGTCGTTCTTCTTTATGCGATGCCAAATGCGTCGGCAAGTTGCATTTGTAAATGAATAAACAAGCAAATGTGTGACTCAGTCTGCAGTGACACACACACACGCATGTGCTGGCATGTGTATCCATGAGATACTCGCATTCATTAGCTTAGCCCAACCAATCACAAACGTTTAGCTGTGCTCTCGGCTCAGTTGTTGTTGTTGCTTGTAATCGCGGTTAACTCGCTGTGTAGGCCAGCTTGGGCTATCGTAATTGTTGCTGTTGCTGTTGTTGTTGTTGTTGTCGCTTATCGCTCTCTGTTGATTGTTGTAATTGCCGCTAGCCATTGGCCGCGTGCGCTGATAATGGGCTGCGCTGCCGACTGCGGCTTGGACTCTGCTACCACGCGGTTTCAGGGTCTGCCACATGTGTTGCCAGTTCTAAATGAAGTCTTTCCGTCGCTTATCGCTTCGAGAAACCCAAACAGCCCCTACTCCCTGCCCCTCTCCTTCTTCTTTTCTCTTTTTGTTTCGTTCACCCTCTCTTTCTTTCTTTCTTTCTCTTTCTGTATTCCATTTATTGTTAATTACTCAGCTCAGCTTACCTAAAAAACACAACAACATCAACAAAAGAAAAACAGCTTCAACTTTGACCCGCCGAGGTGCTTGTTTTTCTTCTTTTTTCTTTGGTTTTTCCACACGTCCGTTGCAGAATGAGAGCAGCAAAAATTTAATTAACAATTTACAGCAAACATTTGGGCCACAGAACAACAATAACAAGCAGAACAAGCGAGGGTGCCGTTGCTCAGCCCCTATGAACCGAAAATACCCTGTACTGCTGACAATGCAATTCAGAAGACTTACTAGATAAGAAGACTATGCTACAATATATATGCTATATATAGTATTTATCCTTAAGGGAAAGAAATGTCGCGAAGAACCTTATGGTATATAGCTTGTGTACATATTATTGTTTACTATTAAATTAATCCAATATGATACTATATGAATATATAATATAATTTTATTTTTATTATAGTGATTGCTTGATCGTAATTATGTTGATAAAAAAGCACGAAAGCTACAGACGAGTGTGCTCGACTGTGATATACCCGCTACACTGCTGATCAATACGATTTCTTCAATATATACACATAACAGTGTTTTTTTGTGTTAAATACTGTGGGGAGGGTCTTCGAAACCAGTACATATTTAGAATTTCTTAAATTACTTCTAACTTATTTATCCGATCGGAACCAAATTATCAGAATCAGAAATCATGTGGCTGTTCATAGTTATTGAGTTTATCAAAAGCATTAAAATTACGCTTGGAATTTGATTTTTTCGATTTAAGAGGTAAAATCAACTTGATCAACACCAAATAAACTTGATTGACACCAATTTAGTTATAGTCTCTGAGATCTAGGTTTTTATATTGACGGACAGACAGACAGACGTCCATGCCTATATCGAATAGGTTGTTGATATGATTCAAAATATATACAGTTTTGATTGCCACAAAGTTATTATTCCCTTTTACCCTTACAACGTAATACTTATCTTTATCTTTTTTATGCCCTTAAGTGACATATCAATCAATTATTTTTAATCCACATACGAATAGGTAATGTATTTTATGTTATATATTATTATATGTTACACAACAAACATTAATATGTATGCCTCTGTATTCTAGTATATATAATATATCATATCGCTCTATTGGCTCAAGATAATAATCAAGAATACTTTACTTAAATGAATACTCGTATACAACTTATTTTACAGCCTTTAACCTGAGCTAATAAGAAAGTGTCTTTACTATACTTTACCAAAAATACACCATATATATATCAAATATATACCACTCATATATCATATAAATCATATACAATATATATGGACAAGATATTCTCAGTGTTGTGCACTTTTAAGCCACCCACTGCTGATAGTTTGCAGGGTAATCGGCGCAGACAGCACGCGAGTTAGTTAGTGGCCGCGTGCAGTCGTGTTGCAAGTACCCTATGCCCCTCTCTCCTTCGCCGTACTGCTGCCACCTTCACCCTTCCGCTGAACTAGCTGACAGCAGCACTTATCACTCAACAATCGAGGCCACTGCCAGCTCCCACTGCCCCATTCAACCCGAAACTGGCCAAGTAATTACGAGAGAACATGCCAAGAAGGGTAAGTTGCCTTTCCCATTCGGCTCTTGGGTCTATTCACATTTAAATTGTTAGCTTAAGCAAAAAGCAAACACTGAAATCAAAGTCAGAAAGTGGCCTCCAATTCCGATTCCAATTCCATGGCAAATCCCCAGGAAATGCTCTTGTTAAAGTTGCAGGACATGAGTGTGTGGCAAGCAACTACTATATCACATTGACCACGAGAGTATCAAGAACAGTTCTAATGCCTGCTTGTCGTTGTCTTTCTGGTTCTCAGTTGTCAGAAAACTGTCATAATCAAGGCAACTTTCCCGCGGGGACTGGTAAAGGGTGGAGAGTGTGAGAGATGGGGGGTTAGAAATAGAGAGAATATAAGGGAAAGGATTGAGGGGCAGAGGAAGAACTGCGACAACATGTCCAATTAGCGATTGCATTGTAGAGCAGCCAAGAATGTTACCCGATTAAGAGCACATATATTAAAATCTTGTGAATGGAACTTATGAGCTCATAATAATTGTGGCAATGATCTGGTAACGCCGAGTCTGATGGCCTAAGTAAAAGTCGACGGACTGGCAACGACGTCGATGGATAAGAAGAAGAGTAGGGAGTACTGACGATGCGAAGAGAGAAGACCTAATAGAGCAAGGCTGACACTCAATCAATCAATCAATCAATAATGACGATCATATTAAAGATTAAAAAGATTAACAACGACGACTAACACACTAAACAAAAGAACTAACTAAATTTAGAAACCTTCTTTTAATACTGCGAAATAGAAACATTTAATTTAATAATAAAACCATAGTCTATTTAACACAAAAACTGCGACTTGGACTTTAAACAAACAGTACATATCCAAGACTCACATATATTCATATATATATGTAATATAATATTTATTGAAATATTAGTTTATTTGATAATGAATAAAAGTGGAGAGTACCAAAATAAGTATACTTCGGTTTTAAAGACAATAAATCTCAGATTCTCGCAACAGAACGCAACACGACAACACGAGAGTCCGACTTGACCGATCGACAACTTTATAACCGACCGACCTGACCGACTTGTTCGCCTTTAAATCAACTTATTCGACGACTTCTTTGCGACAACTTAATCGTCGACGACTCCTTATCTCCATATATAATTCGACCGATAACTTCAACTAAACTTCATTTATTGACATCAACTTAACGACTGTCTTTACTAATCGATTATTCCCGTCAACTGCAATCCAAATCCTATCGATAGTTGCCTGCAGCGATTCCTGCAGCGCTGCCATCCGTACAATCACGCTGCCACTGCCATTATTGCTTACATACTAGTCAGATTACATATACCCTCTGCAAAGGTAAACTAAAGTAGAATGGTTACCACAGGTTATATTCCCCTTGCAGTTATATTCTATATAAATAAAAAATGCAATTCCATTCAAGTATTCGAAATGTGGATAATAAAGCAATGCGTGTCGATTCAGACTGCGGCATATCGCAAGTTTATGCGCTCTACGTTATTATGGCAGCGATAATGATGATGATATAAAAAAAGGCGAAATGCTGCACATTCAACCCGAAATGTTGTTAAAATCGGCAATTAACTGCACAATGCTCGCACAGAACTGCACATAGAATGGGGAAAGGGAGCTTTGGGCAGTCACACACGGCGTATGCGTAATTTATCATATTTTTGCACGCAATTTTATTTCCATTTTCCGCTCAGCAATTTCTTGTTGCTCTTCCCCACTCTCTCACTCTACCTCTCGCTCTCCCTCTCTACTTAAAATTCGATTTATAACAATTTGCGGTAAATAAACTCACGTTATAAATTGATGCATATTTTCGAGAGCAGCCAGCAAATACGTAGTTATATCTTTGCTTGTAATTTTTACAATCGTTGCGCTTTAAGTGCACTTATTTTACCCTGTACAGCGACAGAGCTAATGGGGTATATGCTGATATATTAATTATTTATTAATATATATTAATTGCAAATCGAATTCCATTAGCTCCTCAAACCTCTTTCTTTAGGCACTCATTGACTAAGCAGTCTTTAGCGCATATCTGATATATCAAAAAAATGATCTAACAAAGTGAGTATTTATAGTAATTTATGATATCGAACTTGTCATATAACTCAGACAAAAAAATTTTTAGTTCTATTGCATCTTTCTTTCTATCATTCTGTTCTCTATAATTTA